>JAUMJL010000155.1:0-600000 GCA_033558185.1 Dromococcyx pavoninus
CTCCCCTCCTCTCCCCTCCTCTCCCCTCCCCTCCCCTCCTCTCCTCTCCTCTCCTCTCCTCTCCTCTCCTCTCCTCTCCCCTCCTCTCCCCTCTCCTCTCCTCTCCTCTCCTCTCCTCTCCTCTCCTCTCCTCTCCTCTCCTCTCCTCTCCTCTCCTCCTCCTCTCCTCTCCTCTCCTCTCCTCTCCTCTCCTCTCCTCTCCTCTCCTCTCCTCTCTCTCCTCTCCTCTCCTCTCCTCTCCTCTCCTCTCCTCTCCTCTCCTCTCCTCTCCTCTCCTCTCCTCTCCTCTCCTCTCCTCTCCTCTCCTCTCCTCTCTCTTTCCTTCTGCCTCCCCTCCCCCCTTCCCTTTCCCTTCCCTTCCTTCCCTTCCCTTCCCTTCCCTTCCCTTCCCTTCCCTTCCCTTCCCTTCCCTTCCCTTCCCTTCCCTTCCCTTCCCTTCCCTTCCCTTCCCCTTCCCTTCCCTTCCCTTCCCTTCCCTTCCCTTCCCTTCCCTTCCCTTCCCTTCCCTTCCCTTCCCTTCCCTTCTCCAAAAAGCTTAAGAGTACTGTTTTACATTTTTCCTGCTTTTCTCGTGTTTGTGGAAGCAACTCTGAATATTCACTTTTTTTCCTAATTCCTTAAAACTTCATGCCAAAGAATATCTATGTCTAAACTTGAAGTGGAGACATGACATAGCACGAAAATTTTTTACAAACTTTACCAGAGGAACGATATTCATTTAGTTAAAACTTCCCTCTGCCCTTTATGTCTAGCGTTATTTTGAATATCTCAAGAGAAGTTCTCTCCTGTCAAATTAATGATAAATCTCCCACTGACTGTAATGAAATCACATTTTCAGTTACATATCTTTCCTATTAGAAATTGGACAGGATATTCTGCATCTCTTCCTTGTTACAGAGTTTTTCAGAGTATTCTTTAAGGGTGCTATACAACCTCTAGGAATGCTAAGATTTATGATAAGAAATTATCTAATTTATGTTTCAGGGGCAATGTCAAACTGTATAGTCTCACAATTGCCAATATAAAGGTAAAATAAAGCCTCTACTTTGAATACTTACTTTAGTACTCAAAAGTGTGAAAATATTCTCTTAACCTCCTTTCACTTCTTATTTTGCATTCCTTTTGTATTCTAAGCTTCTAAGCATGACCAGAAGATAGTGAAATTTCTGAGTTTATGATTAGTCACAGGAACTCAAAATTGTCACCAGTCAGTTCTTCAGAATCAAAGATCTGACCTTGAAAACATGATTAAAATATACATGCAGAGCTGAGAAATCAAGATGTTCATTATTTCCTGTGAGACATCTAACATTAGTTCTTGCTAAAACAACAGGTTCTAAAATATAATACGATTTTTAGAACTGAGATCAGAAACCTGAAATTACAACTACATAACTGGAAAAGCAAATGCTTCAAACTAAGTGTGAATTTTCTTGACTTCACAGTATCTTCATCCGTATGTATTATGTATTTAAATCAAAAGTCCCCATATGCTAGTCATTTCAGATCATTTGTGTCAATAAATTGTTTTAGAACAAGTGTAATTCTAATTTCAGAAATATATTCTGATAAACCAGCTTATAATCACTACAATCTGCAATGAAACCTAGGAAAAATTTCTTTTGAAGGAATTTTTGACAAAAATAAAAATTGTTTTTTCACAGAACCACTAAATTTGAGGTTGGAAGGGACCTATTGAGACGGTACAGGCCAACCTCCTTGTTGAAGCAGAATTCAGCTACAACAGGTTACCCAAGACAGTATTCAGTCAGGTTTTGACTGTCTCACCTCATGAGACTCCACATCCTTTGAGAAACCTCTTCCCATGTATGACCGCCCTCACTGTAAAAGAATTCTTTTTAAATTAGATGAAATATCATATTTGTTGACTTGTACCTGTTACCTTTGATCCTGTCATTGGGAAGTACTGAGAAGAATGTGGCTTTGATGCTCCAGTCCCTTTATCCCCTTCATAGCCCTTTACCAGACTCACTCTATTATGTTTTCTGCTGTCAACACAACACTCCAGACACAGCTACACTAAAGTCAAGTAAATGAAGGATAAACTCCCTCAACCTGATGGAAAAAAACATTCTTTCTAACACGGTCCAGGAGACTGTTTGCTTTCTTTGCCATGAAGGGAACATCTCTGGCTTATGGTCAGCTTGTCCACTAGGATCCTTAGGTCCTTCTCTGAAGAGTGTCTTTCCAGCCAGTCAGCTCCCAGGACTAGTGACTGGTTTTAATTTTTCCAGGTACAAGACTTAGAATTTTGTTTTGTTAAAAGCCATGAGATTTCTCTCAGCCCATTTATCTAGCCTGTACAGGTCCCTCTGTCTGGCAATACTCTTCCTGGTATCGTATCATCCACAAACCTACTGACAGAGAACTCTGCCCCATTCTTCAGGTCGTTAGTGAGGACGCTAAACAATATGAGTCCAGCACTGACTCCTAAGATACACAACTATCAACTAGTCCCCTGAGCCACTGTTTTCAACTCCCTGGAATGAACTTTAGCTAATTTTCAATCAAATTCACCATCCATTTATGTAACTCACACTTTGTCATCTTGCCAACAAGAATCTTACTGGAGATAGCATCAAAGTAAAGACAGGGTAAACAACCTCCACTACTCTCTACTCATCCACCAAAGTTACCTCTTTATAAAAGGCTCTCAGGTTGGTCAAACTTGATTTTTCCCTTTGAAAACCACGCTAACTTTTCCCTACTATCTTCCTGTCCTTCAGATGGTTGGAAATGTTTTCCATGTTTTTTTGCCCCTTCCCATATTATGAAGTGCAGCTAACCAGCTTGCAGATCCGCAGGTCCCCCTTCTTGAAGGCAGGAATGACATTTGCTCTTTTCTAGTCTTCAGGAATTGCTCACAGTCACCATGACCTTTCAATGATAATCAAAAGTGACCTCACAATAACATCAGCCGGTTCCCTCAGCATTCATAGCTGTACCTTATCAAGTCCCTTTATGTGTGTCTAGTATAAGTGTTCTCCAACACACTCCTCCTCTACTGAGGGTTAAGTCTTCCTTGTTCCAAACTTATTCTCTGGTCTCAGGGGTATTATGAAGGTCCATCTTAACAGTGAAGACTGAGGTAAAGAAGCTATTAAGTACCTCTCTCTTCTATGCGTAATTTGTCACCAGGTTTCTTTGACCCATTCAGCAGAAGACACACTTTTTCCCTAGTCTTCTTTTTTCTGTTTATGTATTTGAATAATTCTTTCTTGTTACTACTCGTGTCCCTTGCCAGACTTAACTCTTGGTTAACCTTATCTTTCCTAACCTCATATTTGCATGATCAGAAAACAACTTTATCTTCCTCGAGTCAGCTGCTTCTGCTTCTGTCTCTTTTACCTTTGCTTTTTATGTCTATGTAAAGTCCGGAAATCCTTGCTCATCCATGAAGGTTTCCTGCCACATTTACCTTCTTGTTTAGATAGACCTTCATCAAGCCTGGAAAAGGTTATCCTTAGATATCAGCCAACTAACTGGTTGAAAACTGTTCTCCTGAAATCCATAGATATGGTCCTGCTTTTTTCCCTGTTCCCTTCCACCTAAGATCCTGACATCCATGATCTCATGGTAACTGTAGCCAATACTACCTCCAGCTTTAAATTCTTCCTCTCCCTTCAGTATGAGGTCTAGCAGAGTATCTTCCTTACACGAGTGATAGAGGAGACAGAGGAAGTTGTTGTTAATGCTGTCTGGAAATTGACTTGATTGCTTGTGCCCTGCTGTGCTAGTCTTCTAGCATATATAAGGGTTGTTTTGGTATCCTATAAGGACCCCAGAGACTGGTAGTTACACTTGATACTTCCTAGATCACCCCAGCAATGTCGCTGGTGTCCACATATAAGAACAGAAGGGAGTAACTGTGAAGAAGACTGGGTATGCTTTAATAACGTCTCCGTAACAATCCAAATCCAAGCCCCTGGCAAATGGTAGAACTCTCAAGGTAAGGAGACAGGTCGAAAGAAAGGGACCTCCAGCCATCATAGCAGAGTCTCTTACCACCATCACTGCTTCCTGCTACTAGTCCTGAATGACTCAGGCTCATTCATTTGAAACATTATTTGAAAGCATCCACAGTTCCTCATCAATTACAAGCATAGTAAAGTTACCCTGTAACTGCAAGTCATCAGGTGGGGTAGGGGCCTTCCTTCTAGTATGAGGAGTCACCAGCCTTCAGTTTATCATGATGGGAGTTTCAACCCTCAAACTTCATAAGCACAGGTTTTTCCTAGCCATAGAATCATAGAATTACTTTGTTGGAAAAGACCTTTGAGATCATCAAGTCCAACCGTACCTGTCCACTACTAAACCATATCCCTAAGTGATCCATCTATCTGTGTTTTGAATACTTCCAGGGATGATGCCTCAACCAGCTCCCTGGGGAGCTGTGCCAGTGCCTGACTTGGTGAAGAAACTTTTCTTAATGATTGAACTTCCCCTGGTAAAACTTGAGGTCATTACCTGTCACATGGGAGGAGACCAACACCCACCTCCCTACAACATCCTTTCAGGTAGACAGTGATAAGGTCTCCCCTCAATTGTCCACTACAGTTGGAGATTTTGGCTCCTGAAGCTCTCAGAGAAGATCTGGAAATTTTCTGATCTCTCTGATGCTGTAATCTGTTGACTTCCTCCAGAAATACTTTTGCTTGGCAGCACAGCTTATCAAGACTGACACACCTTGTGCAGTCTAGAATGAGTTCTGCCCCAGCCTTGACAAGAAGCCTGTAGACTGAGACTTGCAGAGCTGCATCCTCCTTCTGAAACTTCATTCAAGTCCAAGAGTCCAATCACAAAGGAACTGTTACTACAGCAGCACCTGAGGACTGTGCCCTTTAGCAGACAGCTGCAGCTAAGGACAAATATGCTGGATAGAAAAAGCTTATTGATCTTTCCTTCACATCCTGCTATGCAAACTGCCAGCTTCAGGGATGGTGAAGAGGAGTGAAGGGCTGCCTCTTACATAGGTCTTTCCCTAGCATGGGCTAAAAAGGTCTTTGATTCTCCCTAACCAGAACAAAGGGTGTTGACATCCTTTGATCAAAGAAGCTGGTAGAATTCCTTAGAAGCTGCTGGAGAATTATCCTTATCCTTATCCTTATCCTTATCCTTATCCTTATCCTTATCCTTATCCTTATCCTTATCCTTATCCTTATCCTTATCCTTATCCTTATCCTTATCCTTATCCTTATCCTTATCCTTATCCTTATCCTTACCCTTATCCTTATCCTTATCCTTATCCTTACCCTTATCCATCTGTCAGTAGTAGGAATATTCATAGCTAAATTTTAATAGTTAACTTCTATATAAATTTACAAAAGACAGCTGTGGACGGCAGGTAATTTGGCAACTAATTAGCTAACTTTCTTGCTGAGCAAGATATATATTCGGTTGGGTTTGGGATAACACAGAAAAAATTATTAATAAGGAAAAGATACCCATTACGGCTTTGGGCTTTTTATTAGACAATATTCAAATCCTGACAATAAATTAATTAATTAATTAGATGACCCGTGTATTAAGTGACTAAATAGTTTAGTCAGCCAGTTGTCTATTTCAGTTACTTCTGTGCCTTTTAAAATACACACCTTCCTCTAGCTGCTGCAGTTGATAAGCAGGTTTTCAGCAATGTTTCAATTGCACAAATAGAAACAGAATATAAGACCTCTTTCATGTTGACTGTCACTTATTTATCTGTAAGAAAGTAAGACACTGTACACAAGTCTAATTATACTTCTCCAATCATATGATTCTGATGAAAGAGCCACTAACTTCGTGAAGAAATTTTTTTCATCAATTTCAATTGACCAAAATCTAAACCAAGCTTAAGTTTCAAAATTATTTCAGTGGTTGATTTTTATTGGTAAGATTATTTTTTGATCATTGTAACTTCTTTTTCATCCTGCTTATTTTGTTTTCCCCATATACTTCACTACTCCACTGTTTGCATAGATATTTTTAGGACGTAATTCATCTAACACGTGGATAGACATGAGATAAATCACTAAGGGGAGACATTCCAAATTTACGCATTTCCATGTAAACTTCTAAATTTGGTTATATAAATCTCATCCATATGACACACTTAGCTTTCTTTCATTTTGCAATGGGATCATTTTACTTACAGTAGCTGTTTAAACATTTGAGACACATCAGCTTAATGGGCATTTGGGGAAATACCGGAAGTAAATAAATGTGTTAGCAGGAATCTAAGCACAGATAAGGAAAGGACTAAGCTACAGAGCAGGGAAGCTTAGAAAATGAAGAGGGGGAAGAAGGCAATAAGAATTACAAAACACTGTCGTGTTTTAAAGAACATGCTGTATGTTTTCAGATTTCTTGGACTGAACACTGAGTCCAGGCCTGCAAAATGCTACCTTGTATTTTAAAGCAGATGACTTAAAATGCTGAGAATACCTCTTCTGGGACAGGAAAACCCTGGAACATACATGTTATAGATGTCATCATGTGTAGTCATTCCGTTATATAGTCAACCTATGTCTAGGTGTCTACACTTAGCCTGTATCTAAGGGGCTAAATAGTCGGTAATGGTTCTAACACCCAGTAATCCCTCCCGACTCAAGAAATGGAACTAGGAAAAGAAAGGAAGACACATGGGTTGAAATAGACACAGTTGTCACAAAACAATAAAACCCATTACTACTACTACTACTTCTAATAAAAATAATATAAAAAAAACTATACTCAGCCCTTATAGTGGTCACAGACTGCTTGCTTCCAGCAATGACCACTAAAAGCCAGACACAATGACACAATAGCTCCAGTGAAACATGGAGAACAGAACAGAAACTGGGCACCAGGAGCAGGAGAATGAGCAGGACACCCCAGGGACTGCAGTCATTAAGAAAGAATGCAGTTCACAGCAAAATTCCAATTTATATGCTGAGTGTGATATTCATAGTTTAGACTCAATGATCTCAAAGGTCTTTTCCAACAAGATGATTCTATGATTCTATGAATCACAGAATCATGGAATCATAGAACGACCTGAGTTGGAAAGGACTCAGAAGGATCATCAAGTCCAACTTCTATACCTGCACAAGACAATCCCAGCATTCCCATCATGTGTCTGCCCAAATGTTTCTTGAGTATTGGTAGGCTTGGCTCTGTGACTGTTTCCCTGAAGAATACGTTTGTTAAACAGCTTGAGTCAGGTGTCTTGGCTCTTCTCCTCACAGCTTTACACACCTCTTTTAAACATGGGAAACTGAGAAATGTCCTTGGTTTCCATGGAAATGGCATTTCATGGCTGACCATAAAACTAAAACAGAATGTCTTATCACCTCTATTCCCACATTAAACTTAATGTTGTAGCTACTTAGAAATGTAGTTACTTAGAAATGCAGCTTTTTGAAAGAAAATTGATTCTCTCTCAGCCAAAAAACCAGGACACTAAGTTATCGTCTTCCTCAAAAAAGCAAGCTCTTGAGTTCTATAAGTCTAATTGTTAGAGTTCTGGGATAAATCGTGGATTTACCAAGGCAGCGTGTGACAAACTAGTAACTTCATCATATACATAAAAGTTTAAGATTGATTAACATCAGAATTCTGCAGTTCTGCATTTTTATGGTGCTGAGAAATGTTCAAGGGGATAGCAAATATTAAACAGTCCTCAACAATACCAACTAAGTGAATGATGTAAACTACCACACAATATACACTCTGAGCATGCTGGTAGTCTCCAAATCCATTTTAGATTTACTATTACACCCTGTACCCACAAACTATCTCACTATTTTGCCCCAATTTGCCCTTTGCTTCCAATTCCATCTAGACCATAATGAATATGCCTTCCTTCTCATGAAGTGTGTCTAATCCATCTTGCTGTCTTTACAAACTCTCTTTTCCGTGAGGCTTTAGGGGGAAAGAAAAAAAAGTTTTGTATCTGTAGCCTAGCCTAATAAATTTGTAATAGGTGGCAGCATCTTTTCTAAGACAATGCTTACGTGCACTAAAAGAAGAGTAAAGCAAAACTCCATCTGAAATGTGTTGAGGATAACTCTGACTTCAATACATGGTTTTATTATACCTCACAGTCTTACCAGATACCTCTAACCTGCTTTTCTGTTCACCTGACAGATACGCAATAACCCTGAGAAACAAATTAATATCGGGAAAAGAATGACCTCTCTGTGGGATCATCTATGGCAGATTAATTATTTTGAATGTTAGGCATGCAAGAGTTATTTATCCAAAACTAAGTGAATAATTTCAGGCTTTCTTCATCCCCTGTGTCAGGAAAAAAAAGCTATTTTGGAAGTTAATTCTGTTGATAGATATTAAGAGCAGGCCACAACCTGTAGTCGCTGTGGCTCAGAACCCATCCTTCCCAGCTGCTGGAGCCCAGCCTGGTGCCTGGGGACCTGGACTCTGCCCCAAATGAAGGAGGTGGCTGCTGCTTCCCCATTTGTGTGTTTATCCAGCAGCAAAGCTTAGCATATATCCCAGAAACACAAACAGAGACACACACACACAGAGACACACACACATGGCCACAGACAAGGCTCTGCCTTCAATAGCACCCACGTACAGGGCACAGTCAGCCACATTCCCTCCTCCTCTTGGGCTGGCAGAGACAGCAGGTCACTAGTGCAGCATAAACACAACTGTCTCTAGATTCAACAGCAAAAATACATCTGTTGACCTCCCCAACATCATCAATATCCCTCTGCCCACTTTGCAAACCTGCCCAGATCCTGGCCCCTCCTACCTACCCCACAAATCCCTGACTTGCCGATTGGTCCAGCTTGATGCTCACTGAAAACACACAACACTCACACACTTGTCCTACAAGTACCTCACACTTGCTGGTCCCCTCAAACACCAGGATAGGTCCTCTGACCACCTGGTACTCCTGACCAGACCTGAGGCCTCCCACTCACTATCTGGTCCAGCTTGGAGTTTACCATTAAATGCAAACATACTCCACACACAGACCTGGTTTGTGGAAGACACAGGCACTTATCCCCTTCAGCCAGGCATCTGGCACACAGGCTGTGACCTGTGATCCTGCTCCAGCCACTGTTGATGAGCCTTTTACTCACCTCACTCACACCAGCACCCTCAGGAGCTGTTTATGGGGAACACATGCTCTTCCTGCTCCAGTGGCTGACATCCAAAACCCCCACTGGCTCCAGACCAAAGGCCAAGGGCACCCATAACCTGGTATGGTTCCAGAAGTTGGCATCCAGTTCCCTCTATCAGCTGGCACTGAGACCTTGCAGCACTCAGACCACACGGGATAGGGAGTGAGATTACGCAGATGAGAAGCTAAGAAAACATTTAACAAAAATGTGTGAGAATATGGGACAGACTGTGGTGATCAGATGCAGGACTCAACCAGAATAGCATACTAACCAGCTCTGATTAACATGCCATCAGCCCTGTTTTATACCCTTTCCTGTCTATTCATCCTTTTTTTTCCCTACTTCCCCTTCCCCTGCACAATATCTCATTAATTTATATCCTCTCACCAACACCCTCCAAAACCCTCAAGACCCTCAAGTCTGCATCCTTATCAGTTACAAAGTCCTAGTTCGCTGCCATTTTCTTGAAAGCTGATTAGCTAGCGTGACTGACTAGGTTTGTGTCTGGCTATTCTTTTTATAAATGTTATTTTGACAGGTTTTGTGACCATATGGTTTCTGCCTTCCTTTCTTTATTCTACCAACTGAAAAATAAACTTTTTCACACCCCACATACATACTCTTCACATACACTGCACAGGTTTGTGGTTATTATGATCTTCCTTACTACTTCTCAGTAAGGTCTGTCTCTGCATATTCTAGGTTTATGCCTCATTTGACAAGATACCTTAGAAAAACAGACACTGTCCTTCGACACACCTTTACAGATTCAGTTGATTTAAAATATTTTATATCTGATATGATAAATTGTTCTTTAATCACATCTATTCTTTAAGAGGGCTATCTGAAGTAATAACTGAGTGTTTTGAAGATAGTAATGGATGTGGAGTGTCCTGCAGACCTTTCCCAGATTGGTAGAAGCAATGATATAAGGAGTGTCTGTGTCCTGTCACAGAGCAGCCCTGGTATTAAATACATCAATAAGAGTGAAGAGTCAGTTCAAGTACTGGAGCCCTATGCCATTATCTCACTTGCTGCCTTTGTTCTGCACTGCTCCAAATACCTCTCTCTAGGACAAATTTATTATAGAAAAGAACTGTAAATGGTGTGATTATGAACCAGTCTGTTCTACTTCATCTTGGAGATAGTCATCAGTCTTTGTTTCTCTTTCATTTAGCACAAGAGCTATAATTACTATGTCCAGTTAAATAATGTTCTTTTGCTGAGCTAAAACTGTTAGTAGGAGATGAAAAGTGAAGTGTAGAGAAGGTCAGTGCAGGTGGCTACTGAAAATTATAAGAGAGAATACAGTAAAGAACTAAAGAAAGAGGGGAAGAGAATAGATTTGCCCTCCAATATGGCAAAGGAATGACAATGGGAATTATCCAGATTCAGGAACACTCCAGGATGTCAAAAGTGTGCCCTGACAGCTAAGAGGGCTGGCCATGTCCTGGGGTGCATCAAGCACGGCATTGCCAGCTGGTTGAAGGGAGGACATTGTCCCGCTCTACTCTGCACTGGTGTAGCCCCACCTCGACTACTGTGTGTAGTTTTGGGTGCCACAGTATAAAAAGGACATCAAACTAGTGGAGAGTGTCCATAGGAGGGCCACAAAGCCACTGAAGGGTCTAGAGGGGAAGTCATATGAGCGGTGGCTGTAGTCATTTAGTCTGTTCAGTCTGGAGAAGAGGAGACTGAGGGAGGACCTCATAGTAGTTTACTGCTTCCTCACAAGAGAAAGAGGAGGAGCAGGCACTGATGTCTTCTCTCTGCTGACCAATGACACTCGAGTGAATAGCAGGAAGATGTGTCAGGGGAGTTTTAGGTTGGATATTAGGAAAAGGTTCTTCACTCAGTGGGTAGTGGAGCATTGGAACAGGCACCCATGGAAGTACTCATGGCACCAAACGTAAGAATATTCAAGAAGCATTTGAAAAATGCCCTCAGACACATAATATGAATGTCGGGATTGTCCTATGGAGTGACAGGATTTGGACTCAATGATTCTTGTAGGTCCCTTCCAACTCTGGTCATTCTATGATTCTATGATTCAAAATAGTTCTCAAAATAGTTCTGTTAAGATCCAGAGGGCCTGTTCTGTGGCTTTCTTGTAAAGAAAGAAGAGATAAGACAGTATATGGTATACTTTTCAAGAAAATTTAATGTGATCTTATTGACAGAAGAGGTCTGTGTCAGATATTTTTCTCTAATGTCCATGCCTCATTCTTGTAGTGACAGTACTTGTGTGTCTTTCTCACCATTTAAGCCTAATTGTGTTTTTAGTATCTAGTATTAAAGATACAAAATATTGAACTGTCTCTCTGCTGGTGTACTGATCCTGGAAAAATTATTGTGGGTTGTTGATTGAAATAAAGATCATCTACTGAGCTCTATAACTTTATGAGAATTTTCTAGAGATACTAAACTTTATCAGGTTTTTAGTTCTACATGATAAGGGCTACTTCCTTTTACCCATACTGTCTCCCACTATTACATAGGCTTCGTGTTATTTCTGAGTGATGGAATGTAGGAAATAAATCAATGTCTTAGGACTTTAAGTCAAACGAAGCTGCGACAGTTATGATGATTAAGTCATTTGCAGACTATTGAATGCAAATTTAGTGTAAAAGGCAAAAAAGCAAGTCATCTTCTGTGATTTATGATCTTTACATAGTAAACGTTTACATCTGTGGCTGTTGAACTAAATTATCTTCATAAACAGACATCTTTTGGATGTAATTAATTTAAGATTTTTAGGATATCTTAAAAATAAGATTAATTTCTTCCTAGGATTAAAATACATTTATTTCTCTTCCTTGACTCAAAGGAGACACTAGGGTGGTTGCTTTAGGTGCAAACAAGTGAGTCTTCTGCTTGCATATTAAAGTGTGGAAAGCAGTACAAAGAACACAGAGAAAAAAGTACAAAACCCAAAGGAGAAGGAGATGTTTCCCGAGAAATTGTATTTGTATAAAAAGTTATTCTTCATTAGCCTATTCATCACCTCCATGATATCATAAACACCTACCATATTTCTATGAGCCTCAGTGATTTTGTTGTGTTCTTATAAAATAGCTATTTAACACACATGATTATTTTAAATACTTTTGCATTTTTCTTAATTTCTTTATTTTCTTCTGAAAATACAAAGATCAGAAGGTGTGGACACAACAAATTTTTATACAGGGACATTATTACTCTATCTTGTTCTTAATATATGATACAAATCCATACACCTAATGTGAGATCTTAATTTTTTTCAGGTTCCTAATAAGTCATTGGAAAGTAAAATATTCATTTGAATGCCTGTTCAGGATACACTAAAATGAATAGCTGAATTATCAATGATCCTCTATTCCTGCAATGAGAAGCATCAGTATGTTATTACTATGGATTACAGTATATATCGGAGAGAATATGCTAGACAGAAATTTAAATTAAATGTTTAGTCTAATTATTTAAGACATCAACAAAAAAATATTGCGCTAATAATTCAGTTTAGTTTACTTGATTGAAAACAATTATGCTTATAGAAACAGTTGATTATTTATCATTATGGTCACAATATGTGAAAGTATTCTACTTAAACACAAGATAGGTCTAAGATGAATAAAATCGACGAGTCTTAAGTTTTAACAAGAACATACAGGTTTTAACCAAACAAGTGTCTTTTATGTGCTTAGTTATTGTTATAACTTGCACTACTGAAATTAATTACGCTTGTCATAGTAAGCTTGCTTAAATAAACCAACGAAAACCGAACTAGTTTTTCTAAAATAAGTTTGGTTTTGAACCTCACATGCACACAAAATTATTTAAGTTATGGAGATACAAGTCCTACAAAGTACAAAAGATTGATTACTATACTGTATTCTCTGTCAGTAAAGAAAGTGTACTGACATTTAGATATGCTGAACACAGAAAATATTTTCTAAGTTGTAAATTAAACACTTTGTCATTATCTTTTTACTTATATGATCATTACACTCTGAAATATGTTGCCTTCCTAGCAACAGACTTCAAAAAAGTTAAAAAACATGTTCACAGAAATGCAGAGAAGATTTGGCAAAATAATTTTTTCTTTAAGATTTCCATGTAATACCATATATAACTAATAAGATAAAGAGATCACATGACTGTTATATTTTCTCTGTGTGGATACTGATAGCTTCTCAGTGAAGGAATTGTCATTCCTATTTATTCGATTGAATTATTAAGATTTAATTAGGATACCTAAGTTGTATGGAAATTAAAATACTAGCTGAATATCCCAGTGGTCCACTCAAAACAATACACAGGGAATCTGCCACTGTGTCTATATTCCTAAAACTGAGGGAGGAAAAAAAAAGAAAAAAGTGGAGTCCTCTGCCAGGCTGCTCTCAATTACATCGTTCCCCATCCTGTATTGATACTGGGAATTGCCCTGAACCAGGTGTAGGACCAGGACCAGGATAACCAGATCACCCTGATTCATAATATCAAAAAGATGTAGCAATCATGTACCTGAGCCTATATCACTATGACTCATTCCTTATTTGTGAGGTATTTTTACAAGTCAAGTACTTAAATGATGCTGGCTTCTATGGACTAAGTATCATGACCTTTATTATTACTCATTTTAAACTACTGTCAGTTTGGAAGATAGGTAATACCTTCAAGGTCAGAGTTGCCATTGAAGTTACTGTGAAATGTACCACATAGAAAAAGCACAAGTGATTACGTGTTTTCAGTAATCCCTAAGATGTGGTACGTCTATCACACTTTGAAAGTGTGAAACATTAATGAAAATGTTAAACAGCACTGGGCCCCTGAGGGACACCACTTGCTACATTCTCCATCTGGACATCAAGCTGTTGACCACTACTCTTTGAATGCGACCATCCATGGTATCACATCATAAGTGTCCTTTGGATATCGGACAATAAAATGTCAACAGGCTAAGGATCAAGTCTAATCAACTTATTCCTATATTAATATGTTGACAATCACTACGTAATTGAGCTTGAGTGAAACATAAGCAATCTAAGCATAAGGGAAAAGATGAAAGTTCACTATAGGGAAGGTACAACAATTAACAATTAATCTTACTGACGAACAAATGTTGTGGATGTTGTCAACCACTCTTGTTCTACATCATGACATAAGGACTTTTCATTTTTCTGGGCAGTATCCCTGGACCAGCCAAAGAGAGGTACTCTGAGTTAGCATTGTGGTACCTTGTTTATGGGATTGCACTTTCTCTGTTACATCATTTGATTGCCAGGTTCATGTCTATACATCCTTTATACACAAAGCTGGGCACGTGTTATAAGGTTGTTGATCTACAAATAGTAACATGTGGTTGATTACAGGTTTCTTTGTATGAGTTTGCCCATGCTGCTGTGGAAGAAGTGCAAACATGTTATATAAATACTTTCCATTGTCCCATGCCATACCCAAGGTCAAGACATACATAGTTACCACACATAGTTATAATTGGATGAGTGCAGTGAAGGGCCATGAAGATGATTAATGTCTTGAAGCATCTTTTATGTGTAAAGAGGCTGACAGAGGTTAGACTGCTCAGTCTGGAGAAGGAAAGATTCAAGGGATCTTGTCAATGTATAAAAATTCCTGTTGAAGATGGAAGCAGACTTTTCTCATAGTGACAGAATAATAGTTAACAAGCACAAATTCAAAACTAGCAAATCACATTTAAACTAAAGAAATAAATGCTTTTTCTGTAAGGATGCCTAATGCAAGAGAAAGTTGGCTAACAAGGTTGTGAATTGTCCAAGTTTGGAGGTACGGAAAAGATATGTTTTGCACCTATTTTATATTCTACATTCCTCCTTAAACCAATTGAGTGTATGGTTAAAAACACCTATTGTATCACAAAACAGATGTAGTCATAAAATACGGAGAAAATTACAGACTCAAGGCATGGAAGAATGTCTCATGATTTAGAAAAGTGGATGAGATTAAACTGACACATTGGAACTGTGCTTTTCAATTCTAGGCCATCAAGAACAATCCAAAATTGAATATACACTTTTTGAGAAAAGTATAAAAAACAGTGATATCATCAAACAACGAAGTTGGGAGTTGATGAAAGGTCCATCTTTGTTTAAAAACGAACAGAAATGGCAATGATGAATTGGTACGTATGTAACTTGATACACACACAAAGGCCTAGTTGCTCTGTACGATGGGGAATAAAAAAGGAAGACATCACTCTGAGAAAATCAGGATTCCTTGGTGTTTAAGGCTATTTGTCAAATGAGATGTGCCAGATCCTCAACAAATTGTTTAAGAAAAAAACAGAACTTTAAATGGTTCTTATAAAATTCTTACTCTCAAGCTTTCCATTATATTAAAATTCAATGTAGTTGAAAGATTTTTCTCATCTGTTTGCATCTTAATCTTGCATTTTTCTGCTATTTGAACATATAAGCAAAATATTCTTGAAATCTAGTATCTTTGAGTTATATTCTCTGCTCTATGTCTGGCTTTTCTTTCCTTGAGACCAACTCGATTCAAAGTGTGAAAAATATATCAGTTGATGCAGATTTGCTTTTTACTTCTTTAACCAGAATTATGTACAATGCAAATTGTCATCTTGCTAGAAGAGATAATGTTTGGATTCCATTATGTTAAACACTACAGAAATTAGTATTATCTTCTATCGAAAGCTATGTACCTTTAGTTTACTTTAACTTTTCAGAAAATTTATGTCCTGATACATTAGTCCTTATTAATGGGAAAAAAAAAGAAATCAAAAATGTATCTTTTCTTTCCTTTTTAGGTAATTGTGACGATTAAAATCATTATAATAACATTTTACACAACTTTAATGATTTTAACTCAGCAATCTATTCAGCTTGTCAAAATTAAAAGACTGCTTTCGACAGTGGATATAGAAAATATGACATTAAGTCCCAATGCTTATTAAAAATAAACCAAAATCCGTAAAATATAAACAGAAGTTAAACATAGAATAATAAAAAATAAACATGCTCTCTTAATTGCAAGCAAAGCATTTCTAAAAAATTGAACTTTGTTCCTAAATATTATTTTAGTTAACATGGCAACCACACAGTGAAAAATTCTTCATCAGTAAGCCCACTGAACAAGTAGTTCGTATGCAGTATATACACAATGTAACCAATTTTAAGAACTATACAAGGAAAAGTGATTTTGTTTTATGAATATCAGCTTTTTGTTTTAAACTATTCTCTTGTTTCATTGTGCAGTCCCATGCAGGATGAGAAAAGAACTTAGTAAGGAATCCAGACATGCTGAAAATTAAAACTTGGCATTGAAATTCTGTGCAGTTATTTTGGACAGAGAAAGCATTTCAAATTTTAAAAATGTGCTCCTAAGAAATTTCAGTGCTGCTTTTACATACATCTGTTTTATTTCTTCTCTTATTCTTTTTAATGCTTCATAAATGGAGATGGACTGACTTCCCAAGAAAGCAAATACTTGAACATAGTACAGACAACAGACAAATTGTTTCCTAATCTCTTGCAAGACAATAATACAGTCTGCTAGAGAGAGAAGACTGGGTTATTGCTTTTAAATATCCCTCTAAAAATATTTTTCCAGCAGAAAGTAATACTGTAGAGAAGAGAAGGAAGAAGTATTCTGAAAGCAGCCATGAAGTGAAGATATTGAAAATACAGGGACTCCAGTCAATTTACAAGGTCACATACACCTTTTCATTCAATCCTACAACATAAAAATACTAGGTTCACATTCTTAGCTCAGAGAATCTCTGTAACTTAACAACTGATAAACAAACTAGTGGTTTTGCTTTAGCTAAAAATTGAACTACAACTTTCTTCTAAACAATCTGCTCAAAAAAATAACTTCTTTGCTTGTGCTTATCTTTGAGAACCAACTTTACCTAAAACAATGCGTGCATGAAATTCCTTCGCAAAACGAGAGGTATCTGCCAAGACAACTCTAAATGGAAATTAGGATAATCAAAAGAGAGCTTATTCTTCAAGCCATAAGAATTGTCAAGAATTATAACCCAAGGGGCTTATTTTTTCCAAAGTTAATGATTTCACTAGTAAATAAAATAAAAAAAATACGTGATTAGTCTTTATGTTCATACTCCCATGGTCAAAGATGCATAATATATACAAATACAGATAGATAAAAAGAAATTTCTACATTTGTATAAAATCTACAGTAGTCCATGGAATCCTCTATAGAAATGTGTTAGGTTATGAATGTATGAGGAAGGGACATAAGCTAATAGTAAAGGATATTTATTTATTTCTGACTTTTCTCCTTTCCTCCTTTATTAGAAATACCCTGACTCAGCAAAGAAGTGTATGCAATTTTCTTGTATTTTGGAAGTTGGCATTTTCATTACTTTCTGCACTAGATTACCTTCAACATAAACTAAACTAGAAATTCCTGTCTATCTGGGATGCAAGGTATGGGTTTAAAAATTATTATTACTTTGTATTAAGATGATCAATTAAAGTGATATCTTTTGAAATGTAATTATTAATTTAAAAACATATTTTGAAAGCAGAAAGTTCTTTTTTAAAAAAAAACGTAAACTTCAGAGCTTTTCTTGACTCCCAACCTACACAAGCATCTTTCCTTTAAAACAGCATTAACATGAGGATGACAATAGCTTGACAACATCCACAGTGTTAGTGGTTTAATACACCATTTTTTCAGCTTCCTACTGTTCCTCTTTTTTTGGTTTGGCAAAAGGAAGAGTAAAGAAAATAAAATTCTTTATTGTGTCTGTCTCTCACAAAGCATCAATTTCTGAGGGTATTGTTGAATAAAACTTTTTGTTGAGAATAGAATTTAAATTAAATAGAAGTGGTTTATCAAATAGCTAGGTGGAAATAATTGTCAGGCATCTTTTAACTTGGAATTGAATTCAGCCTTGGACAGCACTGCAAATTTAGTTATCTGAACAGTTACTTGTGCAGTATATATTCTTTTTTTTTAATGAAAACTGCATGAAGCAAGAAGAAAGGAAATGAAACAACAAAAATCCCTGTAATAGCTTTCAACTTCTTGAGCTTTTCTAAATGTTAGTCTTTGGAATTCCAAATGATTGAAAGTGTTTAAGTAAATTGATTCAAAAAACTCTTTCCTTTCTGAAAAAAAAAGACTAGTTGCAAAATAGAATTATTTAGTAAGACTCCATGCTTAAATCTTTTTTCCTAGTGTCTCACAATTATTAAATATTTATCATACATATCATAACTATGGAAAAGGATTTTTTATGTTTTGAATTACAGTAGATTTGTATTACAAAGATACATTTTTATTCTATGTATTCTCACTGTTCTGAAAAAAACCCAACCAAACAAAATACCAACCAAAAAAACAAAAAGCCCCAAAACATGGCTGAGAACTGAAAACTGCAGTAGAGAAAGTTATTAAATTTGAAGCACGGTGCTGTAGCCATAAAAACACCAAACATTTAGAACAGAACATAACAGGTGTGCCAAAGTCCTTTTCATATGTAAACATATACACAACATAAATATATGAATCATACTATCAAACATTACTACTCTAAATGAAAAAAACAAGAATTTCCTCAGCTACATCCTCCTCAAAAATAAAATATTATAAATACTATAGCTAGCTTCTGACTTCTTGTAATTACTTTGCCTACACTTCTTTGTATCTTTAATCTTCAATTGGCACAATTGCAAGATGTCATTATAATTTAATTACTAGTATCTTTCAGGTTTTAGTAATGCCTAGAAGTATGTTTATATTGGATCTTAATTCTTGTGATGCATGCCTTAAAGATTCAGGAACCATGTATCACAGTATCACGGTATCATAAGGTTGGAAAGGACCTCCAAGATCATCGAGTCCCACCTATATCCCAAAACTAACACCAACACTAACACCACCATCTAAACCATGGCACTCAGTGCCTCATCCAGTCTCCCCTTAAACACCACCAATGTTTCACATTATGTGCTGAATATCAGGACTAAAACGTCTTCAGTTGTCAGAATATTTTCTTCTGAATTCTTTAGGGGACTCAGGGACTTACCGCAACTGATACAAGTGCATATATTTTAGACAGGAACTTAGAAGAGATGGAAGTGTTGAGGGTTTCCAATTTGAGATCTGGAAACTACTTATATAACATATGCGTGTGTGTGTCTATATATACATATATAGTATAAATACAAAGTGCAGTTTAATAGATCATTTAATAAGACTATTAAAAGAAAATTTACAGAACTGTTGTTTAAATATTTCTCTTTATGTTTATATTTTGTATACCTCCAGGAATTTTAAATGTTACATTTGGTTTTAAAAAATATTCATTACACTTATTTCTTCCTTTGACTTGTTGGTTTCTAGTGTTTTAGGCTTTTTTATTTTAGGGGAGTTGAGAAGTAGAAATCACCAAAAAACAACCATCACCACCACCAAACCCAAAACCCACTAGAAGGGTAATTAATCAAGGTGAGCAAAATGAAACATGTATACATCACATTTAAATGTACTAATTATTCTCAATTTGAATGGAAGTGCCACAATAAATTGCTTGGTAAATGACTTTCAAATAGCAAAGCCTTCAGTGAGTTAGTTGTTGAAAACCTTTCTTGAAGCATGGTTGATCTAAAGTTCTACTTAGATGCATCACTTTTCGTGAAAGCTAAGCAGTATTTTTAATGTAAGAATTCTCATAAAAAATATCTGTCTGATATTAAACTTTAAAGTTGTATATGAGCTCTTTTCACTCTTTAAAAAGCACTCAGAAAATCAAACGTGCAACTAGTTCTCAAAAGAAACAAAGGAAAAAGTCAATGAGTTTTCTTTAAAATCTTTCAGACTAGTGGGTGTACAACTGTTCATCATAGCACTTAGGACTAATTGTTTTAGCATTATATTAGGAACAAAATTTCAGTACGAATCACAAATATATACACTCTAGAGTTCCTTAATGAAGATATTAAATCCACATTCCCATTTACACATGTTCACATGGAAAAAATGTCAGCTGAGAACTCAAAAACAAGATTTGAAAGGCTGTTTTGTGGGATGCATCTATAAGAACTGAGGGAAATGGCTAATATCACTGCAAGATCGCTCTTGAGTATCTCCAGACACATCCATCCTGAAAGGAGGTTGTAGTGAGATGTGTGTTAGTTTCCTTTCCCAAGTAACAAGAGAAGTGGCCTTAAGTTGCACTTTAGCAAAAATGTCTTTACTGTAAGGGTTGTCAAGAATTGGAACAGGCTGCCCAGGGAAGTGATCGAGTCATGTATTTAAAAGATGAGTAGATGTGGTGCTCAGGTGAACTTTAGTGGTGAACTTGGCAGTGTCAGTTTTATAGTCGAACTTGATGATCTCAAAGATTTTTTCCAACCTGAATGGTTCGTTTCTATGATGAACTTTAAAAAGTATTGTACATAGTAGTGTGGAAGATCCTTGGTATTTCTTGCATGTAAAGAATACATATGTAATGAAAAGGAAATATAGTCTACCTTGGTCAATTCAGTTTTAAATAAATAACAAGGAATGCAAATATAGCAAAAATGCCCTTAAAATCTGTGCAGACATCCACTTGCAATCCTTTTCTTTCTCTTGACTTCTCATCAGAATAACAGCCCACCAATTCACAACTTAATGCTTTAGTGTCTCTGCATTTTAATTCATAGTTGTCAGCCAGGCAACAGTCAATTCTAAAAGCCTCTAAACACTAAATCTCCATGACTTATAAATCTTGATACTTCAATTCACAAACTAAGAGTTTCTTATTTCTGTCATATATTAGATAGTAATAGCCTAGAGTGCACCGAGTGTTTTTACTTCAGTTATATTCTCTTGTCTCTTTTTCTAAGATATTGTAAGTGTCAGGTCTTGCTGGTTTAGAGTGAAATGGATTAAAAAAAACAAGCAAGAAAAGAAACAAAACCAAACTTATACACCTCCAACTGGACTTCCAGCTATTTTCCTTGGGTAATATTTGTAAAGCCCCAAACCATGATGTGTGCGATATACAAACATGTACATATTAAACTCTGGCTAGTTGCAACTGTAGCTAAATAACGTTGGGTTTTTGCTCACAGAGTGCTGAAGTTGTATTTCTATACTTATCTGGGAATATAAGAGGCTTAACACAACTAAGTCAATAATATGTCAAGAATCACAAATCAGAAACTTTATATTTAGTTTTCCTTAGTAGCTGATCCAGTAAAAATCCTCAAAATATTCTTATTTTAATTGTGTAAGTATCTCACAACTATCCTGTAAATCACTTGTAATACGGAGCAGCAGCTAAAATGCTCACTCAGCTTGATGATGACATTGCTCATTTTTTGCTTTATGTTTTTCTCCCTCAGTTATATGAGATAATAGGTCACTGAGAACAAGATAGAAGGAAGGGTAATTAAAGATGTGCAGTCATATAAAAAAAAAGGAACTGCCATTTTGATTTTTGAAGGATAGATTATACAAGATTTATCTGATATAACCATTTTCTTAAATCAAAGTTGAAAATTCCATACACTTTTTACACCTGTGATTTAACCCTAGTAGTAAGCCTGCTCAGATAACAAGTCTTTAGGTATTATCTTGTAATTTTTTTAATTATTTCTCTTTTAAATTGATATTGATGGAACTAAGAGCCTAAATTTGAGTATCCTTAGAAAAGTTTAAAGTGAATCAAAGAACTGTAGAACCATGATCTTAGCGAATCATTATACAGTATGATCTAGGATAAACTGTCATAAACTATCATTATCATAAATGTATTGGATCTTGCGTAGGTTGGAAGTGACCTCAAGAAATGTCCATTCCAATCCAGCTCAAGTCAGGGGCAAATCTGACCTTTGTTCAGGGCTTTGTGCAATTGGATCTTGAAAACCTCCCATGGCAGAGAATGTACCAGTATGCCAATGAAAAGTCTGTTCCACACGAACATGTCTTCGGAAGGATTCTATGAAATTATTTTAGTTTCCTGATAAAATTCACTGTATGGTCAACCCTAACAAAAACAAAAAAAAAGCAAAACCAAAGTAAGTATCCTCACTTACGTCCTCGCACATTTTTAAAATCACAATATTCACAAATACTATAAATCTACACGTAACTGTTAGTCTATGAATCCAGAAGGCTGCTCGAGGAATGATATAGTTACTTTAATGTAGCGAGAAAGATCTTGATTGCCAATTACCTCCTGATTTCCGTTGTTGAGAATGAAGTACAAGATATTCAGACTCATTAACAGAGATTTTAATAAAGTCACCCTGTTGATTCAGAAGTAGAAAAATTTCTTGAGGACTTTTTAAAAAGACTTATGGTTACTTTCTTAAGACATTGATACTAGAAGTTGAAGAACACTCATGTATTTCTACACGAGTAATCAGCTAAATGAGAGGAAGAACAGGTAGTCTGAATATATTTTTAGATTTACATGCAAATGACTCTCTTTTTCTAAGTGTCTCACTCTTCCTATTTTTTCTAGTCTGTTGCTTGGTGCTGTGAATACAGAATATTTCAATATCACAGATTTAGAATAATAATATGTTTGACAGAAGTCAAGTCTATTTTTATTGTAGCAACGGGTCCTTATTCAGTGTGAAAAATATACACAAATCTATACTGATCTTGAGAGATGGGCCTGTGTGAATCTGAGGAGGAGCAACAAGGCTAAGTTCAAGGTCTTGCATGTGAAGTTGGGGCAATACCAAGACTGATGGAGAATACTTGATTAGAAGCTCAACATGACCTGACAATGTGTGCTTGCATCCCAGAAAGCCAACCATGTCCAGGGCTGCAACAAAACTAGTGCGGCCAGCAGGTTGAGGGAGGTGATTTTAACCCTCTGCTCTTTTCCTGTGAGACCACACCTGGAGAACTGCATCCAGCTCTGGGGACACCATCATAAGAAAAATATGGGCATGTGGGATTAAGTCCAGGAGAGGATTACAAAGACGATCAGAGAACAGGAGCACCACTCTTATTACGAGAGGCTGAGAGGGTTGGGGTTGCTCAGCCTAGAGAATCATAGAATCTTCCGGTTGGAAAAGACCTTTGAGATCATCGAGTCTAACTGTACCTTCTAACTGTATCTTCTGCTAAATCATGTCCTTCAAAAACTCATCTACCCATTTTTTAAACACCTCCAGGGATGGTGACTCAACTACTTCCCTGGGCAGCCTGTTCCAGTGCCTGACTAGCCTTTTGGTAAAGAAATTCTTCCTAATATCTAAATCTGAACCTTCCCTAGCGCAACTTATGGCCATTTCCTCTTGTCCTGTCATCTGTCACTTGAGAGAAGAGACCAACGCACACTCTGCCACAGCCCCCTTTCAGGTAGCTGTGGACAGCAATGAGGTCTCCCCTCAGCCTAAGAGAAGAGAAGGCTCCAAAGACACCTTATAGCAACCTTCTAGTACCTATCAGGGAAAACTAGAGAGGGACTTTTACAGGTCATGTGATGATAAGACAAGAGGTTATGGCTTTAAATTGAAAAGTGGTAGATTCAGACTAGATATAAGGAATAAATTCATTACTATTCTTCTTGCATGACATTCATTAAATTGAAAATAACATATCTATCGCTTAATAACATACTCAGAAAGTCTCCAGATACTTCAGAATTTTTATTCCAGGGAATCTTTCCAAAATTAATACTGAAGGAATTTTGTTTGTCCTTAATACCATTACAGCATTTTATCAAATAATACTTAAGCACAAGGTGCGTAAGCAGTCCAATAAACAGGTACCAGATTACAGGAAACTTTTTACTGAACAAATGCCCTTGACAAATGAGTTACACAGGAAGTTCCCATGGTGCTTATTTCTTCCTCTGGATAATCCAATGACAGATTTAGTGACACCGTTCTAGAGAGTTTTATAGTCCATTTGTTAAAGCAACTTCCTGGGAAATCGGAACTATATATTTAAACTCCTTAAACTGCAGGGAATGAGGACAAGAATGCTATTTCAGAAAACAGTTGTTCTTTTGAATTGAAGTAAAGATTGCTTCCAGTACAGAGTACAGAGCATAGGCTGAAATGAAGTGGGTTGGTTCTTCCACAGAACAGGATAGAATTTAAGTTCCACCTTGCCTCTAAAAGCATCTAAACTGATTTCAACGTGGTCTAATTTCTTCATCCAGAAGTAGACTGTCTATGTTTTAAATTCCTGAATTTAATGCACATCCAGCACACAGATTTTATACAGTTTTAAAGGCCTGGAACTTATTAATTATTTATAAATACATATCTACTTTTCACACATCACTTCTGTTTTTGCAATGATTATAGAAAGGTATGCTTCCAGTAACTATGTAACAAAATGTTCATTTCTTCAGTTTTCATCCAGAAAAAATTTCAAATACAGATTTAGTGATGTTCAACTATGTGAAAAATCATGCAATCCTTCCAAATTATTTATTTCTAAATTATATCCCTGTCACTGTATTTGTATATGTATTTGTATATAGTTCTGTATTTGTATGATCCTCGAGTGCCTGAATTTCTACAAAAAAGCCCTATACAAAAGGGGTATGTAAAAATGATAAACAAATGTGTCATTCCACTCTTTTAAGAAGTTAAGATTTTAATTTTTTTCAACTGTCCATGTAGTTCAATAAATATAAATAATTTATCTGGCCATTTCTATACTCAGTTTAGATTTTCAGATGGTCAGAGAATACAAATTATTATATTACAGTACCAGACATATAAATGCCTGCTTCAGTTAAGTGCTGTAGGTAAATCAATGTAATATGGTTACATAGAACATTATTATTTATTACTCTTATTTGATTCATGAATGTATTTTCTTACAGAATGAAATCAATTGTTTTAAAATGGTTATATATAAAATATTAAGAAGAGGAGGTTGTCTGGGTTTTCCAAATGAAAAGTGGTGTTTGTTTCTAGTTTAGCTAATAGATTTTTTTATGGTTCATTTTCTCACTTGCTTTTGATGACTTCTACCAAGTTTTCTTTTCAAGTGAACACCTCTGGGTATTTGAAGGATAAATATCTTGTATGCAAATACATGGACTAATACATTTTGTTACATTTTCAATATGTAAATTATAGTCAAGTCTTTTTTCTTTCAAAGGGATACGAATTTCACCTTATAGTACTAAATATGTTTAAATGAGAGAATTATGTTTGTCGCCCTTATTTATGGTAATTAATATCTCTAGAAGCAGTTGCAATTAAAAAAACCAACAAAGCAACAAATTTATCTGTGGAATAAAAAGGTACTTAATGCAAATAAAACTATCAAAATTTAGATATAAATAGACCTATGTTTTTATGAGTTGTTTTGGCACTCTGTATTGCTATGAAATGTGGTGTATTATGTATGAAAGTATGAAAGACATGATAGGAACAGTAGCTTTCACCTTGTCACAAGCATAACAATCTGCAAATATCTGTAAATATCTGCAACGATGTTGATTACTCTAGGCTTATTTCACTATCATTGAAAGTGAAGGGGCATTTTTAGAAAGTTTTCCATGTGTTCTGTTTAAGATAGCTCAGATAAGATAGCTCTGTTTAATTAGCTCAGATATAGATGTCCTCAATATCAGAGAGGATTTTTACCTTCCTGGTTTAAAGCTGCATTTGCAGTTCAGACTCTCTGTATTTAAGTAGGTGGAAGTGTAGATACAGAGGAAAAAAATATGAATGTTGCTAATAATTTGAAAGTGCTTAGAAAATCCCAGTAGTTATTCTGAAGAAACCGATACTTTCTGCAAGCTCTTAATGTCCTCAACTCACCACAACTTCAGTTGTGTTGGACAGTTCTATGATTATTTTACCAACAGTCAGGTCTGTGATTATGAAGGGAGATGAAGCTACTAGAAAACTACTCAGTGTGGTTTTACTAGCAGTGAGCTATGTGTTAATACATACATGTTTATTAATTTTTGTATAGCCATGAGATAATGCTGAGTTTAGGTCCCTGCTAGAGCTCATTTTTAGTATTTTAAAACACTAGGTATTTCAATGTTTCAATACACATTTGACAGTTTGTGAGGTCCAAATATTGCTGAGTGCTGCCTATTGTCCAATGAAGAACAAGGACAGTAAGAACTCTGAACATGATACTGGTGGCTTATGACAACCTGAAAAAAAAAGGTTACTCAAAATATAGTATTCTTGGACCACATCACTACAATTATCTGAAAAGACAAACAGAAGATTGTCATGGATATCAACACATGGCAGGTTTTAAAATGCTAAGCTGATAGATCTAGAGTCTTAATACGTGAATAGTTTAACTTGATATCATATTTATCTGCTGAGCTGTTACCCTATATCATACATAACAACAACCACTAGTGATTATGACTCTAGGAAAGGACTGAAATTCAACATGATAAAGATGGACTTCTTCCCAGTTATCTGGCAGAAATACCTGTATTTCTTTGTGGTGGATTGTATTGATGGGTTTAGTTTTCCTCATTGCAGCCAGTACGGTGCTGTGCTTTGCATTTGTGTCTAAACCAGTGTTGGTTTTCTCTGAAGCTGAATGGTGGTTGCACAGCATTAAGGCTTTATCTCCAAATCCCTGCCTCTCTCAAAAACTCTTAGGTTGGCAGTGGACAAGAGGCTGGGAGGGGATAAACATGAGACATCTGACCAAAACTGACAAAAGGGATCTTCCATAACTTCTGATATTCATGTTCGGCAAGAAAAGCTTAGGGTAAAGAGGAAGAGATGGGGATGTAAAATAACTGATCTAGACAGTTTCATGGTGCTTTTCTGTTTTGTATTGTTTGGGGGTTTTTTTAAAGTAATTTATCTGTTTGGGTTTTTTATAATATCCATATACAGAATTTAATATCATAAGAAAATATGCCTGCTATTAAATTCTTTTTCAAATGCTTTTATCTAATACCATGAGCCTTGAATTTAAGGCAATAGATGACATACATTCTATTGTTAAACTCCAAGGATAGACAACGTCTTCATATTAATCAAAAGTCTTTCCAGCTTTCATTCAGAACTTGAGAGTAGACCCCACACCCACATATGATGAATAAAAAGATAAAACCAAGATATTTTGGTATGAATAAAAACCAAGCCAAAACAAAGCAAACACCAAAACAAACAAAAAAAGACTTTGAGGCTGACATCCTAGTATACTCCTAGGATAAGCGCAGTTAACAGGACAATCAGTTAGAACAGCGGAGAAATGAGCAGAATACTGATATATGTATCTAATTAATGCATATGAAAATCAGGCAATATTTGCTAGGTTATTAATCCTTTTCAAGGTTTCAATATATTTAAAGCATCACAATTCACAAAGCCTGCTGTTTATTTCTGTTATAATGCTTATTCTTTTTAATCTTCAGTCACTGTTAGCAGTGCAACAGTTGCTTGCATACTTTTCTTTCAATAAAGCATAAAGCCCATGTTACTCATCCTTATTCTTGTGCATAATGAAATTTCTAATGTCCAGGCCCCATCTTTCCAAACCTATCAATTAATTACTCTAGTTATCATTAAGGGGGAACTTCTAATGGAGATTGTTTGTTATCGCTATGCATGATACTAGAAGCTGTAATGCTTCTACTAGAGCGCTCAGTACATTGCTCAGTTTGCACCACAACTGTACAAAAATACACAGTACCTGAATGAGGAAACATACTTTTGTTGCTTCCAAGTGTTGAAATAAGATAAAGTTTGCCAGAGGTATTCAGCCTGCGGAAGAGAAAGCTCCACATTTCAGTACTTAAAGGGGATTTATAAGAAAGATGGGGCCAGACTTTTCAGCAAGGCCTGTTTGATAGGACAAGGGGTTGTGGTTTTAAATCAAAATAAGGCAGATTTACACTAGACATAAGGAAGACTTCTTTTATGATGAAGGTGTTGAAACACTGGAGCAGGTTGTCCAGAGAGGTGATAAATGCTCCATCCTGGGATACATTCAAGGTCATATTGGATGAAGTTCTGAGCAATCTGATCTAGTTAACGATTTCCCTGTGCACTTCAGAGGAGTTTGACTAGATGATCTTTAAAGGGCCCTTCTAACCCAAACTATTCTATGATTCTATAATTCTACAAATTTATCCGTATTATAAATATTATTTAAAAAATACAAATCATTAAGTTAACAGTAAAGTTATACCTGTGCCCTTCACAATATTCACATTACTTTTACTATATTTTTTATAATATTCTTATTTTAGAAAGGGGAATATTCTTCAGACAAAAGCCGATATTCAGTTAACTACATATTTAATCTTTCCATCACCTATTTCAAACAGTATAAAAGGTAGCTTCATGTAATTTAGTAATGCCCCCATGAAAGAGAATTCAAAGTATCCTGCAGTTATTTTACAACTATGGTACCCTGGCAAACAAAAATACACCTTGGTGTTTAACTGACTTTAGTGGTGCTACTTCATTAAAAACTAAAGAAAACAGAAAATAGTTCACCCTCTGGACTACTTACAAAGATCAAATCGAAACCTGGAAAGTATTTAGTCGAACTTCTACTCATGTTTAATAGAGATTAAAGAAGTAATAGAAAGGAATACATACCTTTAAGCTTTCTGACATTTCCCAGGAGAAACTACTTGTCAGTTGGCTATACTGAATTAAAGTGCTTTTAGTTGCCTCTTTCATACTGTTATTATGCAAGATAGAATAGAAGATTTCTCAAAGAGAACTAATGTCTAAGGAGCTACTCCTAGAAATGGAAAATTTGTATTCTTGTTTTTAATATGATTTGGTTTATGCATTTTATATCAAATATGATTACATCCTTTTGAGGAGGCCTTCCGATCTGTCTATTACAAGTTAATATCTTAATATTTTTTCCTTTTTTTTCTCTCTGTAACACATCATTGACTATTTGATTATTGATCAAAAGGTGAATAATTTAAAAAGAAATAAATAAAGCTTTCAACTCTTCTCACACTTGTGTAAAAAAACATTGATAGTAACATTTCCTCAAGTCCTTTCTTGAAGATAACTTACTTCTGCAGTCCATTCATCAAAGTATCCCACTCTATCACTGTCGTTATGAAGGCAGTTCTTGGCATGTTCAGTAGCATGTATCTCGGTGTTTACGAAACCCAAAAACTAACCAAACAAGCCACCACATTACATAATGTGGACAAGGCATGGATTTATGAGGAGTATACTGATTTTTTCTGGTTTTTGGTATTTTGGTGTTGTTCCTTCCCTTGTAATTTCTCTTTTATTGTTTTTCACCTGTTGTCAAGAAGCGACATTTTCATAAACTATCATACTGGTCCTGTGTGGCAGCAGTCAGCTCAGAGTTCATCGTTTTATATGTGACATTGGGATTGTTTTTCAGCAGGTATGCAATTTTTATTTACTCTGAATTTCCATGGTAATTTTTCTTCCTGGTCAGTCAATTTTATGATGTCCTCTGCTGTTCTTCCACAAGTGTGCTGTCATCACTTCTGTCTTTGATAGTCCTGTGTCATCAGCAGTATTTCTCATCGCTCAACTTTCTTTCCATTTCTTTTTTGATATTGCTTGTCAATATTTTAAACAACACAAGTCATTGTGTAGACCCCACAGAATTTCGCCAGGGATCATTCTCCATTGCAAAAACTAATAATTTCCTCCTGTAACATTACCTGTCTAAACCAAATTATTTATCTATGCAACTACTTGTCCTTTTATCCTATGCTGTCTTAACTTCCTTAAAAGATCTATGTGAGAAGCTTGTTACAAGTCTTTGTAAACACAGGTATATCTTGTCCCTTAATTATCCTTACATACGTTTGTTTCTCTTTCAGTCTAATAGCAGGTGTGTGTCCAAGTCCCTTTGTGAATCTGGACCCAAAAGCATTTCCATTACTTTAAAAAACACCAGTCTTTTGTAATGTACTCTACTACAGAGAAACTCTCTGTGCTAAAGATATGTATAAATGCCAAAAGTTTTGTCAATATTTACTCAGAGAACTGAATTAAATATGAATTTCTCAACAAAATCTCATTTTCATAAATGACAGTTAATACAGATAACCTGTTCCTTGCAAATGCTTCAGTTAAAAAGTCTATTTACTGTCAGTCTAGGAACTTAAGGAACTCAAATTGAAGGTTTCTGAGTGGGAGCTAATAAAAAATGTTTCCATTTGTTTTCAATTAGATGTCAGTAAAATATTAGTTCTATATGACATAGAAATATAGTTGAAACCCATTTGAAAAATTCAGCACCATTTCTGAACTGTTCAAGCAAAACCCAAATCTTTTTTGATTGAAGCCAAATGAGAGTACATGCCAATCATAAAACACAAGCAGCAGGAACACTCATTAACGCTGTCAGGTTTCCGAGACTAACAGGGCTCCACACTGGTTGATGAGACTGAAGAAGTTATGCTAAAAAGATTTGTGACCTTCTTTTGTACAAGAGCTACAACAAATCACTGCTGTTTTCTTGTAATGGCAACCACATATTTAAGGCTCTAGTGTAACTACACAAGCAGAGAAATTCTCCATATCAAATACTGGTCTTGTGAGTTACTAAAGTCTAGATATGTGTCTGCAGGGAAAGATAAGTTCCCTAAAGCATATAAAAAATTATTGTTAGACTGTCAGATTGTTATCTTTTTTTGGCTTCAGATTTGCTAGAAAATGTTTTTCGGTTCCATGAAAAATCACATTACAGATCTCAACCTTAGGGAAAACTGGAGGAAAAAAGCATAATAGAGGCAGCAACGCCAGGAATATAGTCAGCAATGTCACTTACCACACAGATATGATGAAAGTGCATTATAGCTTCCACTGTGAGAAATTCTATGAATCTTTAATTTCCTGTACTAACTCAGGACCAGTTCTGCAAACGTTTTATCATGAGAAAAGTCCTGGAGTTCAATGAGATTAATCACAAGGGTATGGCAGAGGACAAGTCTGGCACAATCAAGCTACAAATGCTGAGAAGATTCAGCTTTAAAGTTCTTTTGATCATGTACATCCATTTTTTTCTTCACTTTCTTTTTCAAAAAATTACAACTTGAAAAACAACTATAAGAAAGTATTTCCATTAATTCAAGTACTCCCCTAGTGAAAAAAAAATATTCAACAAGGAACATAAAAACAATCATTGAATTCTACAGGAGTTGCTGTGATAATTTCAAATAAGAAATGTTAAGTAACAAATTAAGCAGCTTACTACGTGTTTAGATATTTAAAGGCATCACAGATGAAAACAATACAATTTTTTAATCCATTAATCAAAGTAACTGTTAAATAAAGGAAACTGTCAATATGAAGTTTTTTATCAATGCAGTTTCAAAAAAGACTGCTTATACTGTCTCATCAGGCTTTATTTTTTTATTAACTAAGGAATTTCAATTTAGTTTTATTTATTTTATGATGTCTCAGCCATGAAGATATAAATGTCTTAAAATTACATTATATTTTTAAGAACTTAATTTTCTAAATATGAATAACTGCTATTTTTATTTTTTGGTTCTAAAGTATTTACCAAATATAATGTTGCGTTTCTGAAATATTTAAACATAATGAAAAAATGTATGAGGCTACATCTCAAATACTGTGTTCAGTTTTGGACCCTCACTACAAGAAGAATATTGAGGTGCTGAAGTGTGTCCAAGGAAGGTCATAGAAGCTGGTGGAGGGGCTGGAGAAAAAGTCTTACCAGGAGCAGCTGAGGGAACTGGGATTGTTTTGCCTGGAGAAGAGGAAGCTGAAGGGAGACCTTATTGCTCTCTACAATTACCTGAAAGGAGATTGTAGTGAGGTGGGTGCTCTCCTCCCAAGTAACAAGAGACAGGACAAGAGGGAATGGCCTTGAGTTGCACCAGAGGAGGTTTAGATCAGATATTAGAAAAAAAAAATCTTTAACAAAGGCATGGTCAAAAATTGGAATAGGCTGCCCAGGGGAGTGACCATCTCTAGAGGTGTTCAAGAAGTGTGTAGATGTGGCACTTTGGGACATGGTTTAATACACATGATAGTGTTGGGCTGACAGTTGAACTTCATGATCTCAGAGGTCTTTTCTAACCTTAATGATTCTATGAAATAATTTTCTTCATATTAAGGGCACTACTCTGATTACAATGGGTAGTATACCTGTTAACTCAGTGGCGACACTGTAATAAAGGCAAAATAATCATTGAAGTGCTAATGTAAGTAATTATAGTGCTAGTCAACCCGAATTATTGTTTGCTTGTTTCTGTTAGGAGCTAGACTTATCGCCTGTTATGAAAATAGACTAATCGCTTGCCTTATCAGTTCTAGAAAACAAAGCGTATTTTTATTCTACCACCAAGTATTTTCTGTCTCATATACACTATTTAAGTTTATAACAAAAGTTATTGTAGAACCAGGAGAAGGGGAATTGGTGTACTCTACAGTAAAGTCAGGGAAAAAATCTAATGTTTTGGAATTGAGTAGGCAAAACTTACAAACTGCAAATAAATCAGAATTTCATGTTAGTTAGAACCTTTCTGATGAACATGTAAAGAAAATTAACAGGAAGTATATGAAACAGAGTAGCACTAAATCTTTGTTGTTGTGGTGGTGGCTTTGGGGGTGTGTGTGTTTTTTTTTTTAAATTTCAGGGAAAACAACTTTCCCATGCTATAAAGACTTTTATTGGCTATTGAGAATCAAGTTATTTTTATATTTTGCTCTACTTCTAAACGTGATGTTAGGAATGAAGTTTCATTGACTCTCTTTCCTGAAAAATGTACTCTATCTCACTCATTCACAACAAATAGTACTTAATACACTGAAATTATTCATTATATTCTGTAGCTAAGCAATTTGTTCAATAATAATTAAAGACTTAAATTTGTGAGACACTGTAGGATATGCAATTTATAGATCTGACTGAATGCTGTTGATATTCAACTGCAGCTGCTTATGTGAAACTTGCCATACAGTGTGGAAACAGACCTCACATCAAAGTAATTTCAAATTAATTAGTATAACAGAAACAATCATTTACTTTTTCCATCTGCTTTGGAAATTAGCAATGGTCTATTAACTATTTTTGCTTAATGCAATTGGAGAGTTAACTGTTGACTACTGACTCATGCAGTTCTTGTTCTCATAAAAATTTCAAAATCTGTTTCAGCTATAGTTGGTCAAATCTCTCTCAAAAACGCTGAATTAGAACTGAGTAAGCAGAGACTATGAACCCAAGTTCAGCTAAAAAATGGAATGTCATGTCATTCATGATAAAGTTCTTGTTTCACATATTATGCTTCAGTAATCTATGTCACTATTTTGTGGAAGCAGATGATCCATCAACACTTAAAGCAAACAACACATTATGTTCAGATGAAACAGCTATTCTCTATTCCAGAATATTTTAAGAATTGAGGTGTAGTAATTAAATACAAAACTCACGGAAATCCAATATATTACAAAACAGCCACCATTCCTCTACACAAAGAAAGGAAGGAAAAGTGACCTGGGTAGTTCCAGCTCTTTATACAATGTTTTAAAATAAAAAGGTTTGTCTTTTACAAAGCCAAATGCAATGAAATCTTAGGGTAGGAAAGATGGATTTCTCTTAAATATGTTGTCTGGAGGAAAAGGGGGTGAAAAGAAGCAAATGCTTTATAGTGAGAAGAGATATTTTAATTTAAAACATATGTTGTCTTGGAAGGAAATGACCATGAATAAACCATAAATGACATTTAGCCCAGAAAAAAGGACTGGTATCGGAACAAATTTCTTGAACAACCTTTAAAAATTAGTAGAGGCAAAAAGATATATTTCTAAAATACAGATAAATAATAAGCATGAAACAAGAGCTTCCTTAAAATTCTATAATCTATGTTCCTCTATAAGACAACAGAAACTGTAAAAAGATGTGGACAAGAGCTAGGAGATTCATGTTTTGGATATCACATGTATATGGCAAAACTATGTTATAAAGCATGTACTTTTGACTACTTGTCACAGGAAATTATATCACACATATGTATTTTCAGCTCATAAACCAAGTCCAACCACTTTAACTAGGTTTTATATTTTTTTTTAATATTTTTGCTGGTTTTCTCCAGACATAGGAGGTTTGCCAAGTTTTTCTGATTATTTAGTTTATTTCTCCTCTTATCACAGTTAAAAAGTAAAACAACAAAAGGTCAATAAATTCCCCTGCTGCCTCCTGCTTTTTCCTTTTTAACAAATATTGAATCATCTCAAATCCAGTGCTTACTTAATTTGCAAATCAGTCCTTTGAATTGTTCATAAATGCACTAGAATGACACATACTGAAGCAAAGTTTTCTTCTTTCTTGTAGGAACCTCTCTGGGAGTATTCCCCAAGAAGTTTGTTATGCTGAAAGCCATCAGGAAAGGCATTTTCCTGTCAGCTTCTGTAGCACTTCATGACAAATCGTTGTTGTGATGATTTATTTTATTCATTGGTATCACCAGTTCTAAAAAGAACCTACTATTGCTGGTTGTTTTTCGTATTGTTTAAATGTCCGCTGGCAGTCAAAGAAAATAGTTCTTTCATGATTTACTATTTTCAGTAAATTACATTTTTTGGGAAATCTGAAGTGAAATTTTAATCCTTAAAAAAACCTAAAAAAAAGGCTATAATAATAAATAAATATTTCATGAGGAAGTGCAAAATCAAGTATGTCTTCCAGCTAAATCTAGGTACATAATTATGTTGAAAAAATACGTTTAAGTAAAAGCATATATCCAGGGCACTAGTTTTATATATGCCACAAAATCTTTACATTTCTAGGTATTTTTAGTAACGCGCTCTAACTGACCACTTTCATACACTTCTTTCATTTCTAAGCAGCCATAGATCCTGAGGCTTCACTTCTTTCAAATGAATGTGGCACAGAGTTGCAAATTTTATTGCATATCTCTACAGCAACTTGAATATGCTGTCCAAGGATTTATTATCAGATTCCTCTTCACATGTTAGAGCAGCGTATCCACTTTTTCTTATTTCTGATGTAACATTTAAAGATGTTAAAGTTTCAGTTGCTTCCAGTGTGAAATTCCCCTTCATTACATTTCGCCTTGAGTTTTCTGTCTTTTTCTTTTTAATGTATATAAGTTTGGTAAACTGCACTAACCACTTTACTTACAAGAAAAAAATTGAGGTGGTTTACTGTGGTGGTACATCTTTCCACTAAGCAACAAGTGTAACCCTTGAGCTACTCACTAGGACCCTTGGCCCACTTGGAGCAACATCCTTACCTGTCTGTAGGCTACTTGCTAATACAGAGTAAGTCAGGCTCAATGGAGGAAAGAATTCCCATTGTAAAATTCAGTGAGTCAGTGCATGGGATCACTCCTTCAGCACACTCAAAAAATATTAAGACTGGGAAAGGATCTGTTTATTCACTTGAGAAAAGGTAGTTAATTATCTCTTGACCAGACATACTATGGGAGTGAATTATCATTGTCTCTTTATCCTTTGTAAAATTTCAGTGATCCAGAGCATTAAGGCAATTCCTCAGTTCACCTTGGTTCCTGTGCTTGGGAAAAGGCCCTCCTGTTGCCTGAGAAAGAGACTGATCATCACTCCTGACTCCTGACAGCCTTATATGCCGACTACTTGGATCATGATGCATGTCGGGTGTGTCAGAACTGTATGATCTGGTAAGTTCCAGATTTATGTAATTAGTGGAAGGTGCCAGAATTACATCATCCAAGTTGTGGTTAGAGTGAAAAAGCACCTGTCAAAATTCAATTATCTTGGATTCTATGAGTATCAGTCCTATGAAAGATGCTTTTGATCTCTTTCGGGTCACAGGAGGCTGGGTCCAGCAAACTCCCCCTAAGCTGGGATACCTCTCAGGGGTAGCACGCGTACTTAATCATCTGCTGATGAAGCAGATGAAAAGGAAAAGGCAACACCGACCTCTCAAGACTCAATTGGCATCTGATGAAGAATGTTGATGCACTATGAGTATTCTCAATGAACTTGAGAAGGGAAACATTTTGTCCAGGTTCACCTCTGTGCATTGGGACACATGAAGCTTTGTATGTGTGTGTATACCTCTGTATGTGTGATTTGATCCTAGACAATATATTTTGTAAGCAATTTCTTACTAAAACTTGAGTGTGGGGTTAATGGTGTTAGGAGGTTAGTTATTTACATGTCTCTCTTACTCCAAATAATTGAAATCATTTTGCATAGTTCAGATAAAGCACTGCAAACAAAGGGATTTGATATGTACAATTTCGGGTTTTTTCATTTTTTAAAGATATATGAAAAGAATAACAATTTAGAACAAACTTGTTTGCTTCATTTTCTTTATTCTTCTATATCATCTTTACATAAATTGATTTTGGTTTTGTGGCACATTTGAAAAACTGAAGCATCATATTCATTCAAGGCCCGTATATTTTCTAGTTCTTCTCTTAATCTTTGTGTTGCTTTTTCTTTTTAAGTTTTCTATTTTCACATTCTGTAATGATGTACAAAAATACTTTCAGACATATTTTCTATAGTAAACAGAAAAGTACAAATTTTTCACTCTTAAGGAGATATTAATAATAAGATTTCCTCTTTAAATTTGTGACATATGTTGATAAATTCTTAATTTTGTCTTTCTGTGTTGATAATCTTAATTTTAGGCTACAGAAATTCCATTCTAAACAGCAGAACTAGGAGTTGCAGTCTCCTTACCATTTCAGGTTTCTCAAGTTTAATTGAGATTTGAGGTTCATCAAGCTTAATTTTGTGAAAGTTGAAGTTTGGGAGTTTTTTAACAGATTTGTACAGTACTTATCTATGTTTCCAATCTATTGTTAAGTGTGATGTGTTGGCTCTGGATAGACGGTAAGTGCCCACCAAGCTGTTCCATCACACTATCTCCTCGGCTGAACAGGGAAAGAATATATAAAGGCTTGTGGTTTGAGAGAAGGACAGGGACAGATCACCCAGCAGTTATTATCAAGGGCAAAACAGATCAACTAGGAGAAAATTAGTTTAATTTATTATCAATTGAGATTATTTTAATTTATTATCAGAGTAGGGTAATGAGAAATTAAAACTAAATCTTGAAAGGCCTTCTTGCGACCCTTTCCTTCCTCTGAGGCTCAACTTCACTCCTGATTTTCTCCCCCAGAGCAGTGCAGGGGGACAGAGGATGAGGAATGCAGTCAGTTCATCACACTTTGTCTTCTGCCACTCCTTCCTCCTCCTTGAAGGAGTCCTCACGCTCTTCCCCTGCTCCATCTTTGGGTCCCTCCCATGGGAGACACATCTTCCACAAACTTCCCTAATGCGAGTCCTTTCCACAGGCTACAGCTCTTCACAATCTACTCCTGTGTGGATCCTTTCCACGGGGTGCAGTCCTTCAGGAACAGACAGCTCCAGCACGGATTTCCCATAGGGTCATGAGTCCTGACAGCAAACCTGCTTCGGCGCAGTGTCTTCTCTCCACAAGACCATCAATCCTACCAGGAGCCTGCTCTAGTACAGCATCTCCATGACATTATAGTCTCCTTTGAGCATCCACCTGCTTCGGTGGATGGACCTCCATGGCCCATGGGCCACCTGCCTTCATGGGCCACAGGTGGATATGTGCTTCATTGTGGTCCTCTATGAGCTGCAGGGATACAATCTGCCTCACTATGGTCTTCATCACAGCCTGCAGGGGAATCTCTGCACTTGGAGCACCTCCTCCCCCTCCTAGACTAACCTTGGTGTCTGTATAGATGTTTCTCTCAGATATTCTCACTTCTCTTTTCTGCTTGCTGCTTCTGTTGCAGCTGTCCGCCTTCCTTCCCCCTCCCCCACCTCCCCCCTCCCCCCTTCCTAAATTTTTTATCAGAGGGGTGCTACCACCATCGCTGATAGGCTCAACTCTGGCAAGTGGCTGGTCCATCTTGGAACTGGCTGGCATTGGCTTTATTGAACAGAGGGGAAGCTTCCAGAGGCTTCACACAGAAGCCATCCTTGCAGTCCCCTTGCCATGCAAACCTGTAGAGATGCAAATGATATAGAGATCTTGTTTCTAAGTAACATCCCTTTTTGAAACGTATTTTCAAACCACAATTTATAACAAAACAATGAGAAACAAATTATGTCTGGATTCCTTGGGAATGCTTGTTGAGTCCTATCTGATAATTTTGACTGATACTGTCGTTCCATAGAGATAAGAAATGAGCACATTTGTCATCTAAGATGACAACTTCCATGTTTCTGAGCTAATTAAAAATATGTAACAAGCTTACAAATAAACAATTTGAAAATGTGGTAGTTCTAAGCATTCTGCTTTTTACTGGTACCTAGAGTTTACAGGCATCTACTGAAGTGTTATCTCAAACTTTCCTCTCTTGCCTTACATTTGCGGAAGATTTCCACCTCTGGTGAATACTTTAATGTTCTGTTCTTCCAGTTCACTATTGCTTTACTTTTTTTCTCTAAATAAAATTAAAGATTGGACATTTTTTGACACAAGGTACATGGTGCCATTCTACCTCACTCATTGCCTTACCTTCCACTGCAAGGAAAAGCATTGGATTCTACTATTTCTTCCAGATTTTAAAAACTGAGTCACTTACAAATGTAAGCTTCTACTACAGCTTGTTGCAAATGCTGGTTACATCTAACAAAATTTCACCCCGTTTCACTGAAAATCTGTGGCCAGCCAGCAGCGATGAACATCAGTTGATGTAGAAATACGTCAATTTATTGATCTTCTCAGAGAGTATTTTAGTTACATGCCACTGACTTCCATTTCAAGGTCTGTCTAGAAAACTGTTATCAAGTTAGAGAGATTAGGAAGTTCAAGGACACCAATGTCATGACAGTGTGGAAGCTTTGGTTTTGCATCCTGGCAACTGTAATAGTATGTCTGAAAAATGGAGGTTTTTAAAGATTTTTTTTCAAGGAATTTTATTTGCGAAAAAACAAGTCACATTAATACAAGCCATAATGTGTAGAGATACTTAAACTATTTCTGAACAAGATGGGTCATATACCAAAATAAAAGTAATCAGATGATTAGTGTGGTGCTCAGGTGCGGAGAACTAATCCTACAGTTAGGGTAACCTTACTTTAACAGGGCTATATTGTTTCTGTGAAATGTCTCATTAAAGGCAACAATTAACATTACACTATGCAATTAAGACATTCCCAAAAGCTACATTAACACTAGCAAATAACATGAATAATGCCCTTCTCTGTGTCTGAAGGCAGCACAGCCACGTCAATAGTACCAAGTTTCCTCCTCAAAGTGAGGTGACCTATGGGGACTGATCCGCAAACAATGCTATCCCAAACACCTTCCAGGCATTGCTTGAGGGAATGCTAGTGGTATTGGTCAAAAGTGTAATAGGGACTAAGCTAGGAATTAAGTGACATAGGTAAATGCAAACTAGTGTCTGAACCTGTGCTCTGGCCCCGTTAGCTCACTAATGTTGATAAGCATCTTCATGCATTATTAACAAGCCTATGTTACACCAAGCTTGTAGCCTCAAACAAACCCCAGTTCTCTGTTTATAACATGGAATTCTTTGTACTTGGTCACATATCCAGCATGGTATTTAATTACGCATTTTTTTAACAGTGCTACTAAAAAAACCCAAAAACCCCACCTTTTGAACTCACTGCTTAAAACAGTATTGTTCTAAGTTTTTATTTGATTTTTTAATTGGTATTTTACCATCATATATTTGTGTATTCTAGTTATTTTCCTCCTGCCTGTCAGCTCATTGAAGCGAGGGAGCTCGGAGTCAAAGACGTAGTCTCATAGGGATTCAGTCAATGCTCACTTTATTACAAAAGATACGCTGTTTATATAGAAATTCAACAGGGTTCACACAACAAGATTCAATCATTGATTGGATACATTCAGCTGTTCACACGCTAGCTGTAGCCCTATGATTGGTTAAATACCCTTCAGCACACATCATGATGTAGCTGAGGCAAGTCTGCTTGCAGTTAGGAAGTTTCTTAGTGGTCAGCAAATTTTCTTAGCAAGTTTCTTATTTGCAACCTTGTATTTCTTCTGCTTATTCTAACCAACTACTTCTATCAGGCTTGACAAGGATGACGTGTCCTTGTGTGTAGCCACATAAGCAGGGTTGTGCACAATAGACTGAAAAACAATTCATGGCCTGTATTGTTCAAAATATCATCAACAGCTCATCAGTTCTTTAATCACTTTTTCTTTTGATAAGGAAATATTTACCTATCATGGTACACAATTCTTCATGTTCATATAAGGTTTGTACCAAGTTTTCTATTTAAAGAATGCGCTTTAGAAAAAGAAATCATGTAATACAGTATTTTAATAGTCAAGTTATCTTTCAGATACTGATTTTATTCTCCATGATTGTACTTGTCTTCCATTTTGTGCTTATTCTTATATTCATGTCTTCCTTCTCAATTCTTTAGCGTATTCAGTTCATTTTTTAAGTGTATCATTCTTTTTAGACTGAAGCCTTTTTTATTTTTTATTGTATTTCTGCTTCTCACCACTTTGGTGATGTGTAATCATCATTTTCATGTAATATTAGATTTAAGCAAATGGTTTGGAATTTTTCTAAGATTCTGAATTTATTTATAAATGAATGAAGAGAAAACAAGGAAATTATTTTCCCTAAAGTAGTGTCTGAAGGCCGGTGAGATCAAGACAGTGCTTTAATTGATCAGTGTGCAACAAAACTAATCATCCTGTCTGTTGGCTAAATTACTGACTTTCATTACTCAAAGGGAATATCAATGGAAATTGTAGCAATATTTCTAACAGTTGGAAGCTAAAAAAATAAGATTATGCTAAAGGAAGAGCTATTATGCACACCAGGAGCAAAATTCAAAATGTCTCTTTTGCTTTATTCTGTAAAATGAATTTGAAATTATGACCAATTATAATTCTGCTTAGGTTGAGTTTTCTTTTTGGTTGTAGCTATGGAGAATAAGAATAATGAGCAATTTCTAAGACAGATATTGAGTTTTAAAAAATAATTTATCAGCTTTCACTTTATTAAATGTCACTATTGAACCCTTCTGTATATTGGAATTTACTGAGGTCTGTAAATACCTATTCCAGCTTTTTACCACAGCAAGGAGAAAGAAAGGAGAGGAAACTGTGAATGCTCTCTACTTATCTTCCATAAGTGTGATTGAAAAATAGATAGCAGAGCTTTGACATTGTATCAAGGAATTGCTCGTATGTTCAACAAAAGCTTTGCCAGCAAGAATGGAGGAAGGACGATAACATTAACTTTTGGGTGAATGCTCCAGTAATACTGCCTCATGCACAGAGCTTTGACACAATAATAGTATATCTCTAATTTTTCTTTTTAACACCCGATGAAGGTAAGCTTAACTTTCCAGCCAGCTTAAATGAAAAAAAAAGTTATCCACATGCAAAATTTAACACCTCCCTGCATAGAGCCCAAATTCAATTTGAATAATCCCTACCAGGTAGAATTCTGTAAGTGATAGTGACAATGATGTCCTCTTCTGATAGCACCTTTGGGGGCCTCTCTCTGCCATCCACAGACTGAATTAGGACTACTAGGTGGTCTGATAAAAATCATCAAGCTTTATGTCATGATTATTTTTTTCCAAACAACTCTGCATTTCTTGCTGAACCTCCTGAAAATCTTGGTCTTGTTGCACAGCCTTATATTATCTCTCTGACAGATGTTGATTTCAGTCCTGAAACATTTTAAGGAAGCTGCTAAACACAGATGATTTTGTAGAGAGAAAGCAATGTTTTCTTTTATATATTTATTGTTTTGTTTCCTTTTTATTTTATATTTATTATAGAGATTACTTCAGTTCGGTTAACTAACTTTACATACATACAGATATGTATAGAAAGACCTGGTATTTCTCACGTGTAAAGGTGAACACTCTCTACAGCTACTCTATGAAATTTTATGTCATACCCCTAACATATAATTAAAGACATTCTTGTCCAGAAAGTTATCTCTGTGTGTCATAAGCTTTAGTAAGACATTTAGTAAATAGTAGTATATAGAGCTTGTGTTTATAGAGATTTAAATTCGAGGTTTTATGGATGCTTCACATCCCATTTAAAACTTTGACAAGCTCAGTGGCAAATGAAATATTATTGAAGCTTGGAAATGTATTCCTATTATTTATTATGATTTTTTCAATAATCGTAGAAACCCTGACATGCCATAAATCAAACACACATTTAACGAGGTTTCCTTCACCAATACCTAGTTAATATTACTGACTATTGATTTAAGAAGATTTCACTTTCTATAATTTGCATTAAGTAAATATTGTGGAAAGTACTTAAAAATGTGTCTCAAAATTAGTAAGATATCCACTGTCTTAAGAAGATCTTGAAAACGTGGATTCTGGGGCTTGAGTCCTCATTTTTAAAATAATCGTTCTGTGTAAACTCCGAAAAAGAATAAGAATGTGCGTCTGTGCCATTTTTGGCTAGGACATTGTTAATGTAGGTAATAGCAAGTATGAGATTATATTTTAAATTTGTGTTGAAAATTGTATTGATAAGACAAGTATATTTTCCTTATTACTGAACAATGCTTATTGAAAATGTTTCATGGGAGGCACGTGTAGCAGACAACACACAGCAATCGGGCATAGGTCTTCTCTGCTTGCACACCACAGCTCTCTACCAAATGTAAACGACAATATGCACACATTAAACTGTGTGAAAACTGAAAAAACATATAATTACCAAAGCATACAAAAAATACCAAAGAATAACTTTCTTGATCTTCTGTGCCAGGGATGTAAAAATCATGGCTCCTGCCATTCTCCTGCTCCTGCAGCATAAAGCACATCACAAACAGTGCGCACATGACTAGTGTGCTGGCAGGAGCATAGGGTAAGGATCTCAGCACTGCTGCCAAGTAGAAGCAAAGAAGCAAGGTGCTGGGCCAGATAAAACAAGGTGGGAGGTCAGATTCAGCCCATGGGTTATGAGTTTGACACCCTTGTTCTAAGTCTTTGAAGAAAGAAAAAGTCCTCATCTTAAAGTGTAGTGGAAAGTAAAAAATATATTAAAAAATCAATGTTTAAAGAAAAAATTAGATTGAAACAATCAAATGCTTTGCTTTAATTCTTTTAAATTACTGAATTTGAGTTCAATAATTTTATTGCATTTATTTTCACTTAGGGCTCATTGACACGAAACCTCAAAGGAAGGAAGACTTCCCCTGTAGCAACTGAGCAGACAACTGGGGAAAAAAACCGCTTGGGTTCAGAGTAGAGAAAGAGGACAGAGAATGGTAAGCAGTGAAAAAAGAATAGAAAGTTACATGGCTAGAAAGGAGCAGAGGACTGGAAAGGAGGAAGACTTAGAAACGAACAGAATTTTGGAAGTACACAAAAGAGACAATATGGAGTCTGTTGCCAATAAGAATCTATGGATTGGTAGCAAGACTAGAGGGATTGAAAAACCGGGCACAGCAGCAGGAAAAAAATTATTTACAGACTCTTTTATAGATGGGAATAGCAATGAATGTAACCTATCTGTATTTCTGTAAAGTCTTCGATGCAGTCCCCAACATTCTTCTCTCTAAATTGGAGAAATTTAGATTTGATGGGTGCACTGTCAAGTGGATAAGGAGTTGGTTGGATGGTCACATTCAGAGAATATCCATGGCTAGATGTCCAGATGGGTATCCATGACAAGTGGTGTCCTCCCGGGGTCTATACTGGGACCAGTGCTGTTTAATACTTTCATTGATCATATAGTCAGAGAGATCAAGTGCACCCTCAGCAAGTTTGCAGATCACACCAAATTAAGTGGGGCAGTTGTCACAGCAGAATGACAGAATGTCATCCAAAGGGACCTGGACAAGCTGGAGAAGTGGGCCCATGCGAACCTCATGAGGTTCAACAAGGCCACATGCAACATCCTACACCACGAACCTGTGAGACCCCACCTTGAGTATTGTGCCCAGTTCTGGAATCCCTAACCTAAGAAGGATGTGGAACTGTTGGAATGGGACCAGAGGAGGGCTACAAAGATGATCAGAGGGCTGGAGCACCTCTGCTATGAGAACAGGCTGAGAGAGTTGGACTTGTTCAGCCTGGAGAAAAGAAGGCTGCAGGGAATCCTTATAGTGGCCTTCCAGTGCCTGAAAAGCACAGAAAAGCTGAGGAGGGACTTTTTACAAGGGCAAGTAGTGACAGGACAAGGGGGAATGGCTTTAAATTGGACAGGGGAAGATTTAGATTAGATATTAGGAAAAAGTTCTTCACAATGAGGATGGTGAGGCACTGGCACAGGTTGCCCAGGGAAGTTATGGATGCCCCCTCCCTGGAAGTGTTCAAGGCCTGGCTGGATGGGGCCTTGAGCAGCCTGGTGTGGTGGGAGGTGTCCCTGCCCATGGCAGGGGAAGTGGAACTGGGTGATCTTTAAGGTCCCATCCAACTCAAACCATGCTATAATTCTATGACTCTATGACTTCTTCACCTTCACAGCTTTAGGAAACATGAATTTCCATGCAGTATGTACTGAACTAAAATTCTACTACTGAAGTTCTGATTGCCAAGGAAAGTATTCTTTTAACTCAATATGGAATTAGAAAATAAGTAACATCTATTTTTCTTCATTTGCTTAATGTTTAAATGTAGATAATTTTGAATAATTATTTTGGAATGTATTAACTACTTTATTTGAAGAAGGGTACCACAAAGTATAATCTGTGAATACTCTAACTGATACATAGGTAAACCAGCCAATCTGATATTTTCCATGTTATTTGATTTCTGTTCATAAGGTGTCGCTTGATCTAAAAATGTGAACTGGTTGGGTCAATAAAGCTGTTCCACTCTTTTAATGAATGTCAGGTCATAAGATATATGCATGACCAGAAAAGGTAATTCCTTTAAATAAAGTTTTCTTTAAAGCTCAAAGGAGTTGAACATTTCTCCTTGGAGTCTCTAGAGAGCTTTAAGCTAGTTTTTCTCTCAGTAGCAACAAATAATAAAGTCGAACTGGGGAAATTTGCTACACTGTTTGCTGGTAGGTGTCTAAAATATCTCAAAAAATGGCCTTTCACTGAAACTGTCTATCACTGTACTGTTTCATCATTGAGAAACTCGAACAGTCAAATGAAATAGTGTAGCAACTTGTCTAATTTGTGTCACAAACTGTCACTGGCACTGAACAAATTCTTGACTTTTTTTAGTTTTATTGTTCCATACCATGTACTCCTAATTATTTTATTAAATAAATGAGTTCATTCAAAAAATATTTTTGTGGGGGGAAAAACCCCAACACCACTCCACATGCCCCCAAAAAATCCCTCACCAAAAGGAAACACAACCCCAAACCCACAAAGGCTTATCTGAGAAAAAATTGCAATAGAGGAATAGGATATACATGCCTTACATGTTGCAGTGTGGTAAACCAAATGGTGAAGCAAACACTGACTGATGAAATGAAAAAGCAGTGAAATGTGCTGTAGTGATCTTATTTCAATGTCACTATATAGAAGAACATTACATTCAGGATAGACAAAAAAAAAAATGACGCATTAAAAATATAAATAAATACAAGAAGAAAATGAAATAAATGCCTTGCAACGTAACTTGATGATATGCTAATAATGCAGTAACACATACTGAGAATCTTTTAATCTAAATTTGTAATAATTAACAATTGTTATTGTGTACAACAGAAGATCATTCATGTCGTCATAAAATGTGCTGCCAGTTTTGACAATGGTAGATTTGAAATGGTAGATTTTGATTTTGGATATTTCATTATGTTTTTCTTACAGCTGTAAAAGATGAAACAGATAACAGAATGTCATTCTCCATACTTCTGCTACTTTGTGGATAATGCCACATAAAGTAAACCAACAAGATGCTGTTAACATAATCTTCTCAATTGGGGATTATCAAGGTTTGCCAATAGCCAGAGCCACTTTCTGGTCTTCATTTTATCATCATTAGTATTGCTGATATCCATGCATTTAGAGAATAATAAGCCACAGAAGTATATGGCCCTTGGCGACCCAGTGTTGCTGATAAAAAAACTGAATTGTTAAGTATTATTCCCAGGGGAAACCTCTAAAACCTGCAGCTCCAGCTGTCTCCTCAGAAAGATGTGGATTATGACAAAATCATTCAATTATAAGTCAATCTGTCAAAGATATATTGAAGAATTTTGATTTAGTTTAATCTTTCATGGTTTTGTGGCTATAATTTTGACCTCTAGTTTTATCTTGGCTACTTCAGTTGTGTGAGATTTTGTGATTTATGTGATTTGGCTTATGTACTATTAATTTCTTGAAGACCTTTAGATTTCTGAGGCAGACTTGTTGCCCTATGTTGCACAGCAATATATTTAGCATGAAAACAGTTTATTCTTTCTACTTTTATTTTTTCCTGGTACGAAATTAAAGTCTGAGAACAAGATGTACTTTGAATGCATGGGAAAAAGAAAACAACCCACAAACAATACCAAACTAGTCTAATCTTATTGCTGTTTTATAATCAGTTTGGAAACACTAGGGACTGGAACCAAATGACAGCCTGACCAGAACGCCAAATCATATTAGACAAATGGTTTCCTTCGGAAATATAGAAAATCCAATTAAAAGGCTTTGTTGAAAGTTTTAAAATAAACAATACTCCATTAAATGTTTGATGAAAAAAACCCTGTTGCTGATCAAAAAATTCTGTGCAACTTCTATAATAGTATTTTCATTTCATCAACTGAATTATCAAAACAGATTGCCAACACATATTTTCTTAATCTAAGAGAATCTATCATCTCCATATTTCCCTTTCCTACTGTGAAGCCTTTGCTAGATCTAATGTCCTAGAAAATGCAGTGGTAGCTTTTTTTTCCCTCCAAGTGTTGCAAAAGCACAGGCACAAAAAACCCTGCTTAATGGAGTCTTCCAGAAGTGCTTTGTCACTTATCAACTGAATACACATCTATAGCAGCAAGTTGTCTCGCAGATTGCAAAGCAACATATTTCACAAACCGTGCCACTGACATCAGGATGGAAATTTTAATCCATTTGATTTTAATTTAATAAATTTAATAATATTTAAATTAATAATATTTAGTTTTAATTTAATAATATTTTTTGCAATGAAATGCTCTGATAATCTGTGATTTATTATTTTCTGTAATATAAACAAAGCAGATTTTCCTTTCTTTTTCATAACAACTAAGAAAATTTTTTGGTTTTATGTACTTTTTCCATTTTCATATCTGTTATGAAGATATATTCTTTTTTTCAAATAACTGTCAACGTGCAGACCTCATTCACTAATACATTATAACTGTGTTTTATAATACTTGTAATAAACTGAAAATTCTACAAATAATCCCATGGTGCAACTCAATCGATTTCAGGGGAAAAGAAATATTCTCTGACATATTTCACTCCTGTAAACATGAGTTGAGACTGAAAACTTAAACTGCCTACTAGCCAGCAACCCTTTGTGATGGTCTCTTACGTTTCCCTGTGCTGCTGAATCTACTTTTAGAAGACTTTAAGCACTGTTAATGAAAAATTATAAGAAATAGAGTTAAGAGTTTTGATGAATATAATCATGATAAAAATGCTCAAAGAAAACATTATATATATTAAACTACAGTTTCAGTAGCCTGAAATTTGCAACGAGTATGGATATTCTGTAGAAAAAATAGGATTTATCTGAAAGGTAGCACAAACAAGGAGTTAACTTGGATGTACTGGAGCTGACGAACACTAACCTGCAGGAAATAATCAGTTGACTAATGCATAAATATGATAAATCCATTGGTAAAGGAGGGTGGGAAGAAAATTAATAGTACCAAAGAAACAGCAAGTTGCAAGAAGGTGATGAAGTGGAGGTCCCTCTGGTCGGTCCCTCTGGTGGCAGAGATGTATACCGAAAGGAATAAGAGAATCCACGCTCTTAATAAATGGCTTAGGGGCTGGTGCCGGCAAAGGAATTTTGGGTTCTACAATCATGGAGAATCCTTTACGGTACCTGGCCTGCTTGACCCAGATGGGTCTCGTCTAACTACAAAGGGTAAGAGGATTCTAGCCCAGGAGCTGGCAGGGCTTGTAGAGAGGGCTTTAAACTAGGTATGAAGGGGGAGGGGGGAGTAACTAGGCTCACCAAAGATGTTACTGTGGAGGATGAGCCATCTCAAAGGGTGTCGTCAGTAACCCAACTGAAGTACATGTACACAAACGCACGCAGTATGGGGAACAAGCAGGAGGAGCTGGAAGTCCTGGTTCAGCAGGAGAACTATGACATAGTTGCTATCACGGAAACGCAGTGGAACGACTCTCATAACTGGAGTGCTGCCATGGAAGGCTACAGGCTCTTCTGGAGAGACAGGCGCGAGAGGAGGGGTGGAGGGGTAGCCCTCTATGCTAAGGAAACCTTGGATGCCGTTGAAGTTGAGATCGGTGATGACCAGATTGAGTGCCTATGGGTAAGGGTCAGAGGGGCAGTCAAGTCTGACCTCCTGGTTGGAGTATGTTATAGACCGCCCGACCAGGATGAGGAGGTGGATCTTCTGTTGTTTAAACAGCTGGAGGCTGCCTCTAGATCGGCTGCCCTTGTTCTTTTAGGAGACTTTAATCTTCCAGATATCTGCTGGGAACTTAACACTGCCGAGAGGAGGCAGTCCAGGAAGTTCTTAGAGTGTATTGAGGACTGCTTTCTGTCGCAGCTGGTGAGTGAGCCTACCAGGGGTGAGGCTCTCCTTGACCTGCTGTTTACAAATAAAGAAGGGCTGATGGGTGATGTTGTGGTCGAAGGCTGTCTGGGGTGTAGTGATCATGAGATAATTGAGTTTTCTGTAAACAATGTAACAAGAAAAGGCAGGAACAGGACATCGATGCTGGACTTTTGACAAGAAGATTTCGGATTATTTAAGGAACTGGTCAGGAAAGTACCCTGGGAAATAGCTCTTAGTGACATCACTAGCCTTGTGAGAGAACTTTACAGGATATGAATTACAGAGAATTCTGTTCCATTATTTCTCTGAATTATCAGAATATAAAAATATACAAAACAGGTTTCAAACACATCTGTTCTTAAGAATCCTTATCTTGGATGTATACTAAATAGAAGACTGTCTTGTTCTCTTACACAGTGTTGTTTTCGTGTGCGAGTCTTAAAATATATTTCATTTGCATTATCTAATATTTTTATATTTGGAGTTAGGCCTGTTTTGAAAGAAGTGTTCAGAAGAACATCCTTTTAGCTTTCTTTCCTGGTTCAATTTTTGGCTTGGATTATGTCCCCAAGTGGAAAATAAGGAATTTTAGAAATTATATCTCTGAACTAAGTGCCAGCTTGACTTGAGTTTAGCCCATGTATTCCTTTCCGGTGACCGGGAACATCTAGTGTCTTGATGGTACTAGAAAAGTCTGGTACTAGAAAGTATATTGATGTTGTGGTTGAATTATGCATTGTATTTGCTGTATTTTGCTAAATGCCATATTTGTATTGAGTATATTTTGTAACACTCTGCTAAATCATAAATCCCATGTAACATAATCTATATTCAAATAAGTAAACTTGATATTAAATATTGCACTCTCCATATATGGAATAAGTAAAATGACCTGGTCTCAGAGTATTGAGTTGGGACAATACTTCATCACATATTATGATATCATATCTTACCCTAAAAGGTTATTTTCAACAAAGCATAATATCCAAGCTTTGTGATACCAGGGACCTTTTTTTCAGGAACTTCCGCTGAGCACCAACAGACTTTGTGAGCAGAATGCTAGCCAGCCTGTAGTCAGGTTGTGAAAAAGGAGGGCAAGACCCTGTTCCAGACTGTTTCTTCCCCTTGCAGTCTTATACTTTCCATTTTGTCATTCTAACAATCCTGCCGGGACATTCCTACTTCTACCTGCAGTTTAACCTTTCTCTTTTTGTACAGTTCAGCCTTCTAAGCCTTTTCACCACTCTTTTTTTGCAAATTCACAGCCTCCTCAGAAATCTGGCTCAAGGTGACCAAGCTGTTCCATACCATGGCTAAGGCCTTGGATGACAGGCAGATGAACCCCTGGGGTGAAAGGGAGTTTATGGCAGCAATTATAGAGTGAGGGAGTTGCAAGATGTAGAAATATCAAAAATGTATTATTTTTTTTTTGCTGACTGATTTGTTACCCTGTAAAAAAATAGTTATCCCCAGACTAGCAAAATGTTAACGCTTTCCAGATACACTCTTTCATATGTGGTCAAGCCAAGGAAGGCTGACTGCCCATCAATAAATAATAAACCAATACTGAATAGATCTGACTTATTGCTTCTTGATCTGGTTTGGTTTTGTTAGTTTTCACAAAATTCACACAATTTAATGAGAGAGATTATTCACAACAGAAGTAACAGTCAAAAATGTTATTTTTAACCTCAAAAAGCCAAAAGGAAGCAGAGCTGTAAGATCATGGGCAGATGAAATCAGTGTATTAATCCTTACATACAGCTTCACATCAAATTAATAAAAAGCGTTGCTGTCACAAGAGCACTCATTCTGAAAGCACAGAGAGTAACAATCTGAGGTTTGAATGAGACCCTATGTAGCTAAAAAAAGAAGAATCCAATGCCAGTGTTCAAGGAAGATACATACGTGTGCAAGAGGGAATAAAACACACCATACCGTGTGCTTAGTGCTGCTTCAGAGCATAGATCTAATTGGGCCCATCCTACATTATCCTATCAGGAGTCTCTATGCTCCTTGCCAAAGGGTCTAGTTTCACATGCAGTATTGAAAAGTTAGGAAACACCCCACCAATGTAAAAAGAAATGTGAAAGGGGAAAAAAGTGACACCTATAAATTCCATCATTTCAGCTGCACAGATTGCTGAATTGATAAATTATAGTAAGCTATTTAGATATGTATAAATCTTTTTGAAGTGAAAGACAGATCTGTAAGTAACATACAAGTGTAATACAATTGACTTTTTTAGCACCTGCATTGTCATACTAATTAATTTTGTACTGTCCCCATCAGGAAAGAAGGTTATAAAGGAATGGCAAGACCAGTCAAATATAGTTTATATTTCAAGTAGTTGCAGATTAACCTTTCTGAATTATTAATGGACTCCGTAAAACAAAAGGACCGACTCCAAAATAAGACAAATTTGTTATTTTATTACTTTGCAAGGACCTGGGAATAAAACAGCAATCAAAATATCATGAAATATTTTATTATATAATGAAAGCATATTTTGTGTGCTGCAGGCTTCCTCTATGGACAGAGCCTGACAATATTCAGACAGCAAAAAAAGTAATTTCATTTGTGCAGAAATGTTCTTCTACTGCACTGATGTATTGTAAAGCTGATAGATGATAACATTTAAATTACAGCCAGTTTCAAATTAGTATATTCAGAAGTAAAATAATTTTCATTTAAGGAAAAGTTCACCCCTTTTAAATACTAAGAAAAACATTTAACGTGTTTGGATTGATATACTTCGTGCTAATGCTCCACACAATATTAGTCAATACTTACTTGTTTTCTGTTTCAGAAGGCAAGAGACTAGAAATATATTTAAGCATGTGTTTTTCTTCCTTAAGGTACACTTAAAGTCATTCTTCCTTCCTAAGTAATAAAGAGATGGAAAGTGAAGAGAAAAAAAAGGCAAAAAAATCTCTGAAATAATTATTTGTTAAACAGCACTTTTCACAGTCTCTTGTTGATACACATGGTTGAATAAACAGTGTGTAGAAATTTTAAACTTATAGTGGATTCCCATTTATTGAAGTGAGATATTAGGTACAGATAATGCTTTAGTATCAGAAAAGCACTTCTGAAGTCTGAGAGAAAGCAGAAACAATTTAAGATATAATTCAGTTTCAAGAGAGATATGGAAGTTTATTTTTGAGGGACGTTTATCTTTAAAACTATGCATAAAGGAAGTCTGCACATCCTAGAGTATTTGAAAGACCACAGCATGAGTTTATGAGTTGTTATAACTGTTACAAATGAATTTTCTAGACAAAACTTGTATTGGAATAAAAGTATGACTTAATAGAGTTCAATGGTAAGGTCTCTCTATTACTTGCTGCATGGAAGAACATATGTGGAGAAATCCTGTTACGTGTGTTTATAGCTGAAAGATTATATGTGCTTAAAATCAAAGTATTATATAATTGTATATACTTATGTCCTTTCTGGACATTCTGTTGACTGCTGCCAGGGATATCTGATGACTGCTTCCAGGTGTCAGTTCGCTCTAAATTCCAGATTCAAGGGTTCACAAAGCAGACCCTCAGGCATCAGGTTTTCTAACATAATTTTGATGGAAATATATAGCACAATGGTTGACTCCACAGAGAGATACTGGCAGAGAGATTCTTCCGAACCAAGAAATTCCTGGGCAATTATACCCTTACAGAAAATTTGCCCGCCTCCTCATGCAATGGTTTGGTCTAGTAGTAATTTTTCGGTCTGGGGTCTTCTTATTCCTCATTGGATTCAGTTGCTGTATTTCAGATGGGTTGTTTTCTTGCCTCGATGCAGCTGTTGTTGATTATCTCTGTCCTTGGCTACTGTATTTTCCAGTTTCCATTTGTTCTGGAAGACATGTTTTCACTAAACAGGTTTTACATGCTGGGAAAATTTGTAATTTCCAGCTTGTGGCCTAGTGCTTCAGATCCAGTCTCACTACTCATGCTAAGAAAGCCAAAACAAACGACATACTAAACTCTAAAATATTCTTCAATCTAATGGTATAGTAAGTCACACAATATTGTAATTCTAAATTGTTTATTCTATTTAAAATATTATTTATTTAGACTAAACAACTTATCCCTGTTAAAAAGGATAAGCAGTCCAGCTGCTCTCCAGGGAGGATTCAAATGGGGCTCACCAGCGATCTGTGTTGGTAAAAGATCTAGTTGCTTGAAGAACATTTGTGAGGCATCGCAGCACAATGGGAGATCATGGCCATGTAGCCACACTGTCTGGCAGGGAGAGCTCAAAGAAGGCTCATTAGGCTGTCATATTTATGGGATAAAAGTGGTTGACTAGACGCCAAACTGCACAGGAGGCTACTTATCATTGTTCTCTGTATGGCTCAGCTGCGGGCAAGCCATTACCCCCTCTGGAGCCTGAATCAAAGTGCTGCTGGTTTGGTACAGGGGATGAGGGAAACACATACATCAAAAGAACTAAGGGTCACAGAATGACATAGACTCAAAGAATTACAAGGGTTTGAAGGGACCTCAGGAGATCATCTAATCCAATTCCCCATGTTAAACAGGTTCAACTCCGTCTTTGATCAGGGCACTAGAGGAAAATCAAAAGTGGTATGATAACCTTAGGCAAACTCTAGGCCATGCAGCACAATTCAGATCAACTCTGAGAGGAGTTTTGTATAATTTCATTGTTCTTGGCTGTTTACTGCTACATCCAATCAGGTCACAATCCTTAGGTAGAACTGTCGGGGATAATATTTGCTATTTAAATATGTGCATAAATGTTTATATATGCAAGAGTTTAGAACTAGGCTAAGATAGAGCTGCTTTCTCTCTTTCTCAAAGTCCAGTTAAACATTCATATTCAGAAAAGAAAATTTCTTAATCTTCACTTTGGCATCAAAGAAATATGTAGAAGCATTTTTCACTAGCATTTGATTCTTGCTTTGCTTAAATCCTAGTTACATCTTTTAAGCAAGGGTGTTCAAAACCACTGAGCAGATTGCTTCACATTTTGCATGGCTTTTATCTTGTTTGTCTTGAACATGAAAGATCCATAGCTGTTAATATTCCTGGCACATTTCCGTGCCTCTCAGCATGAAGTTCATTATCCTTTGTAAGACAAATTAACATAAAGGCAGCCAATTTTAACTGGGCATCAGCCTGAAAAATCTGAAGTACTGAACTATCAGTTTCACACTCAGGTCTGTGTCATGGCAGCACTCAGATAAGCTTTAGACGAGGATCAGCAGACAGTCACTGATATTGTTCTTGCCAGTTCAGCAGTCAGGTTCAGTGACTTTTGAAAGATTAGGTCCTCACAAGCATCTTATGAAAATGCTGGACAGAGCTTCTTCTTTTGTTTGTCCCAGGTTTTATCTTGTTTCTCCCAAATCTATCAGCTGTTTGTATGAAAAAGAAACAATTGAGGTTATTAATAATAAAAAGAAGAAAAGCTGGCTTTATATCATTGAAATTAATTCCTGTCCTACACCAAATGGATGCATTAGACATTAAACTAATCCACTCATTTAAAGGCTTGAATCTGAGAGAAAAAGTAGCTTACTTATTTGCTGGAAATAAAAATCTAGATATCTAAGAAAGTGTGTATATGAAATGATAAAAACTGTAGTGTTTTAACAGTCATTCAAAAACATACATTTATTTCCTTCATGAAAATTCCTCCTGTCTCCGTTTGAGAGGAAAGGAACAGCTGACAAAATGAAAGACAGCATTATATCCTCAAAATGAAGAACAATGGGCTGCACACAATCAGCTTCCCTGGAAAGAAAAATGCTTGCTTGCTCAAAAAAATGTACATATATATGTCTCAAAATAACAACTGGGAAGTCAGAAAGTGCCCTAAGCTCTGCCAGCTAGGCAGTACCATAACTAATACTCTCCTTTCACATTCCTTGGGAATGCAAGATGGATAGAACTATTAAACTAACAGATGATTGATGCTTATCCAGAATCCTCACAAAAAACCTCCCTTGACAAGAATAGTCAGTTTAAGGCACTTGGTTAATGAACCCACAGTGTCTGCAGTTATCAGTTTAGCAAAATGAGAGTCAGAAGATACTCCTCAAGTAGCTAAAGATTATAATTGAACTTTGGCAAGATATTTACATCAAGTGAATATCTTCCCAGTGGTCTGTCCAGACTGTTATCTGACAGTGTCTTGTGTATTGACAGCTTTCCAGCAAGCTGGAATTACTGAAATTTTTGCAAAACAAGTGTTCAACCTTTTATGGTAGATGAACCAATAACTCCTCTGCAGTTTGATTTCTGTTAGGAGTTGGTGTAATATCCCTAAAGACAATTTGATTTTCATAATATCCTTTGAATATTAGCATCACTTCTTCTCATTTTCATTTCTACTTAAAGTACATACTGTTAGAATGATTTACAGAAACAAAAAAATCTGTGAATTGACAAGGAAGCAGAATTTCTAATGGACTGATTATATAGGTTATCCTCGTAATCACGTTTTCACAAGCAGAGTAGATCTTATCTAGAAAGATACTATACTTAGAACTGAGAAGATATTTTATGTTTGGCCCTCTTAATTATGATTTTGGACAAATACCTAAGATTAAATTCTCCATCTCTTTGGTATTATCCTATGAACAACTACTCAAGTCCTCCCTGTGGAACCACAGAATTGATCAGTCGGGAAGGGAACCTAGGAGGTCTCTAATCCAAGCTCTTGCTCAAAGCAAGGACTACACTGAGATCAGAAATGTTTGTTCAGATCTGCATTGAGCCAGATCTTGAAAACTTCCAAAGACAGATATGAAACGATCTCCACGGGTAACCTGCTACAACTGTAATTTTCATGTAAATAATGACAAGTGATTGGATGAAGAGGTGAAAGACAGAAAAGATAAATTTTAAAGAAAGATAATTTTTATTTATTTCAGTCATTTCCATGATGGCACATCTTGTATTTCACAGTTAAGGGGTTTTGCTTGGTTTGTTTGGTTTTCTTTAGGTTTGGGTTTTCTTTCTGTTTTGTGCTGCATTGTATTGCTGTGGATTGATTCTGAAACAAAGATGTCATTTTCCAATGGTGTAGCTGAAACCGTCATTGTCATAATAAATCAAAATATATTAATATAAACTTTAAATCAGGATAACAAACAAAATAAATTTCAAAGGACATATTCTGTTAGTTTGTAGGTCAATTCAAAAGAATGTCTTCTAATTTAGCTATTCATAAATTGCATCCATTAAAGGATTTAGTCTTTTATGTGATGCAATAAACATTGTATTGCCATAAACACTGTGTTGCCATAAACACTGTGTTGTCACAATATAATCAGAGAAGCTTAAGTCTGTAAATCTTGACTGTTTCATGTTCTCAGGCACATCTATAAACATAAGGTGCGCTTTAACTTTTAACAGGCTGTATGTAACAGATTATTGAAAACAAAACAAGGTTGTACTGAAGCAATAGGAATTTAGTGTGTGGTTTTGCAAGGATCTTAGAGTTAAACAAGCAATACGAATCAACATAATGTAAAGAAACATTACGCACTCCTGAAAACAACAGAATTCATAGCAAACAAAACTAAATGTGACATTTCTTTCCATGTTTTTATTCTGTGGAATATGAATTGAATATGGAACTATATCACTGATACACAATGTTTAACTTTTAAGACAATTCCGTGAAATAATAGACGTTGAAATAGATGAGAAAGTTCTGGTTTTTGTACACTGTATAGCATACAGAATTATCTCATTGGAAGACCCAATTTTGGACCACAGTTTCATGTGTCTGCAAGTACATTTTGTTGGGTTTAGCCTATGAATCTATGATATTTTCACCCAAAAAGTGATACCGTGTTTTGTGTCCTTCTGCAGTTTATGTGTATAATTGCATTGATTCTCAAACCTTACAGAAACCATTGTTTCATTGGTGGTGAGTTTTTTGAAGACTTACATTTTATGCCCTTTCTGCCCACAGGTGGAGATATATAAATAGTGGAGGTTTATGAAAAGTTTACCCATGACTTACACATCTCATATGTTGAGGTTCCACTGTAGGTTACAGTGTAGTACAAATAGTTTCCAACTCTACTCTGCTTATCACAAACACCACTGTACTCTAGCATGATAAAAACATTTACCTCCTTATGTGTTTTTACTTGTCTAGTCTATAAGCAGCTACTATACTAGAATAAGTAGGTAATTGAGTAAATTCTCCAATAGTGGAGCAAAAAAATAATTACACAAAATCCCTAGTAGCTGAGTAAATAGATAATTCCTATGGAAGCAGAAAAAAATGTGGCTCCATCTCCAGACTGTTCTGATCCTTTGAGTGTATTTTGTGAATTAAAAAATATGTTCGATGATGTTCTAATGATGTTTGAAGACATATTTCACTTTCCCATTGTATACAATGATGGAAGTCAAATCTAACATTGGCTTTATTTTAATAAAACACTGAAAGTTATTAATTCGGGTATCCGCTCCTCTTCACAAAAGGCACTTCTGGTTTTTTTCTGAGATTATTGTCAGTATCTGAATATGGTAAATAAAACTGCTTTTTTGACAGACTGATTATCTTCAAAAATGAGCAACCATTAAAGGTGTTATGGTGAAATTTTGTCTAGGACAAAGTGTTCTCCAAATGCAATAATTTTAAAACTATACTTCTTCCATCTGTTAAATGGAATTCATAGTCTTTGGATTCCAACTGTTTTAATGAAAGAGCAATTATCTAGGTAAATGCACTCATAAAAAGTTTCATTTTCACTGAAAGTAGGCTAGTTGAGATTTTGCACTTAAACAGAATCCTTTTAACTGAAATTAGTTCAGTTATTTGCATGCATACAGTCCACAGAAGGAAAGGAGATTCAAAAGTAAAACACCATCTGCATTTATCTTTAATGACAAGTTATATGAAAGTGTGAGACTCTCATTTTCAATAGCAATGTTGCAAAATGATTCAAAAGATCTTTTCAGTTCTTGTTTGTTCTGAGTCTCCAAAATTATTATGGCAAAAGCCATCTATGTGTAAGATAATCAGAAGTACTTACTTATCTCTTGTGATTAGGGAAGTAATGAAGTTTTCTTCCATATACCTTTTGCAATACGCTAGCATATCTACTCTGTAATGTACAGTATATATTTCTACCAGTGTTCATGTTCCCAAATATGAATGATATAAAATTTTCTGAAATTGAAGCCATCAGTTCTGATAAAGTTACATGGAATTATAACTTTGCCTGAGACAAAATATAGGAAGCGATAACAATGTTTATGCTTTGTAACACAATCATTGTGAACTGATTGCATGCAGCAATTTTCAAGGACTTTTTAGGTTTTGGAAAAACACACATACGCTTTATTACACAAATATTTTGATCAGCTTTACTCAGTTTTGCATGAAAATACATTGGAACATGCAAGAGAAAACCAAGAGGATGCCAGAACTTTTATTTGGATGGTTACTAATGCTTAACATCAACTTCAGATTTCTTCTTTTGCTAACCAAAAGTGTTATATTTATTCAGAGAAATCTTTATGTTTATTATTGGGAAGTTTAACACCATTTACTCTAGAATTTAATTTAATGGAATAAAGTAAAGAACAGAGTAAACACACGTAGCTGTACAAAAGAGCATAGTGCATAAAAAAACCATATTTCCCAGTCTTTCAAGTAATACTGCATAATAATTTTCCTCCATTATTACACCATAATAATTTATGTTAGGACATAATATCCATAAAAGGACTTTTAACAGGATATGTGTTTACCTATTAAGTCCATTTAGATCATTCTCTTCTCAGTTGTCAGCAGTGTATCCACCCACCCACCCATGCCTTTTTGGTATTCTTTTGGTTTGGATTATATTACATTCGCTTTAAACTTCAGGCTTTATCTGTATAATACGTATTTTTCCTTTTTTTTCCTCTCTTTCCTTGATCAGTGATAAAATGTCTGATCAGATGTGTGGAAAGATGTGGTCATATAATACATTCATCCACAGAGGACTTCAACTCTAGTAGTTTTTATGTATATTATTGTGTCTTGATTAAAACCACAATTCTATTTCCTTCCTTCCTTCCTTCCTTCCTTCCTTCCTTCCTTCCTTCCTTCCTTCCTTCCTTCCTTCCTTCCTTCCTCCCTCCCTCCCTCCCTCCCTCCCTCCCTCCCTCCCTGTCTTTCCTTTTTCTCTTTCTTTTTTCTTCTTCCTTTCCTTTCCTTTCCTTTCCTTTCCTTTCCTTTCCTTTCCTTTCCTTTCCTTTCCTTTCCTTTCCTTTCCTTTCCTTTCCTTTCCTTTCCTTTCCTTTCCTTTCCTTTCCTTTCCTTTCCTTTCCTTTCCTCTCCTCTCCTCTCCTCTCCTCTCCTCTCCTCTCCTCTCCTCTCCTCTCCTCTCCTCTCCTCTCCTCTCCTCTCCTCTCCTCTCCTCTCCTCTCCTCTCCTCTCCTCTCCTCTCCTCTCCTCTCCTCTCCTCTCCTCTCCTCTCCTCTCCTCTCCTCTCCTCTCCTCTCCTCTCCTCTCCTCTCCTCTCCTCTCCTCTCCTCTCCTCTCCTCTCCTCTCCTCTCCTCTCCTCTCCTCTCCTCTCCTCTCCTCTCCTCTCCTCTCCTCTCCTCTCCTCTCCTCTCCTCTCCTCTCCTCTCCCTTTCCAGGGTTTTTAGTAGTTCTCACTCTTCACATAATTTCTTACAGAGTTCTCTTAGAGCTGGATCATAAAGAGCACCATAGGGTTGTTGTCTTAGCAGCCTTGACATGTTGTGCTGATAACATTTCTCTTTAAGAAGAGTATTTATACCATCTGGGTCACGTAGCTTGATATGGGAGTGATGTGTCTTTGTACTCATGTTGAATATTCACAGTAAATGGAATAGCTGAAACAGACAAAATTGAAAATCAATAGCATAAAGGGTTAGTGCTGTGGTGACATTCTTTAAAAATGGCAGATTTTTTTGCACTGATTTTCTTACTCCTTTCATGTTTTTACTGTTATGTAAGGAAAAGTACCTTCTTCCACTGGTAATAACTAAAGGTGTTGGATAACCGAGTGTATAACAATGAACTCTGACATAATACCTACTGAGTTACTCATGAGCCCTTCATACTCTTGTCATCTTGTCTTTCCTGTTTCAGATAAATGACCTCAGATAAATGTTTTCAATGTCAATTGAATTGTCAAAAAACATATAAGAAAATTGACCCCCTATTGTGGGTTAACCCCAGCTATGCCCCACACAGCCACTCACTGACTCCCTCCTGGTAGGATGAGGAGAGAATCGGAAGATTGAGAAAATTTGTGGGCTGAGATAAAGGCTGTTTAATAAGTCAAGAAAAATCTGCACATGTAAGCAAAGGAAAATAAGGAGTACATTCACTACTTCCCTTTGTCAGGCAGGTATTCAGTAATCTCTAGGAAAGTAACCTTTCATCATGCATAATGGTTTCTTAGGATGACAAACAACAATAACTCTGAATGCCACTCCTGCTTTCTTTCCCCCAGCTTTATACACTGAACATGACATCAATGGTATGGAATATTACTTTGGTCAGTTTGGGTCACCTGTCCTGGAAGTGTCCCCTCACAGTTTCCTGTGCACCCTCAGTTTACTCCCTGGTGGTGTAGTGTGAGAAAAAGAAAAGACTTTGACTCTATGCAAACACTAGTCAGTAAAAAAGAAAACAGTATTATCAACAGTGTTTTGGTCACAAATCCAAAACATAGCCCCACACTAGATAATATGAAGAAAACAAACCCTATCCCGACCAAAATCAGCACATCATCTTAGAATAATTTCATATTTTACTCTTTCTCAGTCCGAATTGTTCCATATACTGAAAAAATTTTTCATATTTGAAAGGCAATTTTTTTCTATTATCCTTTGTTTTCCTTGTGTTTACATCCAAAGGAGTCTGCTTTCTGCTGCTTAAAATTTTAATAAACATTGACATTTTTGTCTGGATTTTTTTCACTCTGTATCCTTGACAAGGGTGAAAAATAAAGGAATTATATTCTATCCTGCTGTATGTACATGCCTGCACAAGCAGGCAGAGACATATGCACGCACGCACTCACACACCACCTAAGATACCTGTTGTTTCCTTTAGAGGAATGTAGGAGCACTACATTCCTGACAATGGAGCCATATCTTAATTTACCTTTTTGGGATGATGCATGAACCCTTTGGTAATGAAAAGAACATTCACAACTGGATAAAGAGCACAGATGGCAAGCAAAAGAGTATAAACATTATTTCTGCCCGTTTGCTGATATGCTACCTCTATTCTGCTTTTTTTCCTCATATGTCCTATATACTTATCTTTTGTGCATAAAAAAGGGATTTTATTACTTTGATATCAGTGGTTGTAGAATAATAAACGTTCTTTTGCTAATGCTAGTCTTAAATTTTATTGTTGTTATATTAATGAAGAGAGCAATTTTATACCTGGCTTATATAAAGGTGCATAATTTGCTGTTCTCAATAACAAGAAAATTTCTCATTCATTTCAAAATTTCCCTGGGACATTAAACACAGTTATACTGCTGAGCTACAAAAAATATTTGTAGATAAAATAGAAACACATTGTATATCAATATTGTTATATGTACAGGTAAAATAAATTAATCAAACTTTTGCCTTGCTCTTCAGTAATCTACTTTTGCAGCCATTTACTTAATTATATGTGTTAAGTACTTATTAGTTTGTATATATATTCTTGTATTAGGAAGTACTGAAGTACTACCTTTAATTTCTAATGAGTTCCATATAGAGTGCAAAGGAAAAAACTAAGTTTTGGATTACAGTGATAGTTTTCACGGAGATAACTGTGTAAAAGAAAACACATTTTAGCCCTTAAGTATTATCTGACAGTGCCTGTTCCCAGTGCTGCATGCTATGATTAGAACCTGAAATTAAAATGTAAGGCAATTTTCCTCAAAATGAATTTACACTGGTGATTTTTTTGGGAAATAGAGTATTAAAAAAACCGATCTTAGCAAAGAGTCTTAAGGAAATCAGGAATTAAGGACATCAGATATTATATTACATTATATTTAGATATAATTGTTCAAAACTAGAAGCATAATTAGATGCAATACATTCCTAAAGAAGGTACATAAATACTGGAAATTATTTCATAATTCTAATTTTTACAGCTTTCTGCATTTTGTTTCTTAAAGCAAATTTCTGGAGAAATTGGATTACATGATGTACTTGATATATGTTAATAGGTATCATGATCTCCTTCCAGTGGTTAAAAAGATTATATTTTGTATTAAGAGGGTCACACATCCACTGGAAAAGTACTCTGTAGATTATACATTTAAAAGGAAGGAAAACTGTAGATATTACACAGGTATAACAGTGTAAAAAATATTGTACCTTCCATATTCTAATGAGTTATTTAGCATCCTGTTCCTGGATTTCTTACAAATACTTATATTTTCCCATTAAAAAATATCTTGTTAGTCAGAGTATCCTTTTTTTGTTTAATACTCTGCTAAGTTTTCTAATGCTAGTATCTTAATCTCTGCATCCTGGTTTTGTTCTCCTTCTTTCATTATCATATTTTTCTTGCATTTTTTGTTTGTCGGTATGTATGTAATCGTAATATATTTCCATTTATTAATGTTATATGCATACATCGTTGAATTACTCTTTCCTAAAGTTCAGTTGTAGGGCCAGTTTTGTTCAATATATTTTTCAGCTATCTGGATACAGGAGTTGAATGCACTACTTTGTTGATACTAAGCTCAAAGTTTGTTGATACTAAGCTCGGAGGTGTGTTCTCTGGCTTGAGGGATGATGATGGATTCTGCACATGGCGCAAATAAATTGGGAGAGGAGTGACTGGAGAGCAGCCCTGCAGAAAGGGATCTGGGGATGATGGTTGGTGGAAAGTTCAGTATGGGTCAGCAGTGTACCCTGGTAGACAATAGGATAAAATGTGTCCTGGGATGCACGAAACACAGGATACCTAGTTGGTCAAAAGAGGTGATTATACCACTCTATTCAGTGTTAATATGGTCTCACTTTGAGCACTGTGTGCAGTTCTGGGCCCCATCATCTAAGAAAAGTGTGACGGTCCTTGAATGCATCCAGTGGAGGGCAACAAATGTGGTGAGAAGGGCTGGAAGGTTTGTGCTATGGCCTGGAAGGTTTGCACTAAAAGGAGCAGTTAAGGACTTTGGGTTCATCTACTTTAGAGTAAAGAAGGCTAAGCGTCAACTTCATTGCTGTCTACATTTCCAGAGGAGGGGAAGTGGACAGGGAGGTGTTGATCTCTTCTCCGCAATATCCAGAGACAGGACGCAAGGCAATGGTTCAAAGCTACACCAGAGAAGGTTCAGACTTTATATTCGAAAGCATTCATTTACTGAGAGGGTGGTCAAACACTGGAACAGACTTTCTAGAGAGACAGTTGATTCCCCAAGCCTGTCCGTATTTAAGACGCATTTAGAAAACACCCTTAATAACATGCTTTAACTTTTGGTCAGATCTGAAGGGGTTAGACTATTTGATCGTTGTAAATCCCTTCCACCTGAAATTATCTATCCTATCCTATCCTATCCTATCCTATCCTATCCTATCCTATCCTATCCTATCCTATCCTATCCTATCCTATGAAATCATAATTTCTTGGAACAGAAATCTTTATATGTTTGTATTAATCTTTCAATGCTTTACAATCATCAAAGCCAACTATCTTGATCATTAGTTAAAAAGTATTTGAAGCATGCCTATTCTTTTAAATTTTTTTTTGTAAATTCTCTGCTTTTGAAATCTTTGACATTTAGGATTGGCCAAGCAGAACCACACTACATCTCTGTTCTCAGGATATAGTTTAGTGTATAAGGAGGAATCTAGATGCATCACCAATAACTTTCTTTGCTGTGAAGAACTGGATTATTCTCAGCTTATCATTTTACTTTTCTTTATCAGAATGAAACTTGTGCCCCCAAAAATAGTACTTCTGGAAAAATAATTAAAATACATTCAAGCACATGGAAATCACCCAACAAGAACATTTCAGGTTTGTGAAGCAACAAGTGTGTACCGATTTTATGCAAAAGTCTTGCACAGTATAAATCAGGGTTGCATCTCTTCTAATGTGTAGATGAGATTGCACATTTTTACTGGAAATTTTTCCAGTTATACATGTTTGCTTTTAAATGCTTTGTGATTTAAATAGAGATGATATATATATATAAGCGAGACAGATTTTTTTTTCTTTAACAATCTACACATTAAAAGTAGAATTCTTGGATGATGGAGCACTATCAATAAAATGATTGAAAATATTTTTTATAAAAATAATCTTATAATCAAGGTTTTATGTAAAACACGCAACCTACACATGTGGAATTTTATATTAAATATGTTCTCAAAGGTTTGTGATTTTGATATTGCTATATTACAATAATTTTTAAAACTATTTCACCAGAAATTCTACTGAAAAACTTTTTATACTCTGTTTGTAAGTTCACTTACTGACCAAGCAATATTATAAATCTATAGTTCAGATAAGAACTGCAGTGAACATAACTGATAAAATCAGAGGGAATTTCAGAAAGGAAAATAAATTAATTAAAAGGAATTTTCACCACATTTTGTTAGCTAATGTAAACACATTAGAAATGCAACAAAATTTGTGTTACTAGATTTGCATCATCTATATTCCTGTGGTGAATAGCTAAGGGGAAAGTTAGGTCAAAAAACTTTTTTTTTTTAAAAAAAAGGCATAGATGAGAAAAAGCAATTGAAAAAAAGTCTTTGAGGAAATACAAGTGTTACTCTTTCAGTTAGAGAAACCCAGTGTCACAGTTTTCACCGTAACTAAAATCTCAGGGAAGTCACTGAAGTTTGCATAGAGGTGCATGTCCAATGGACTACTATACACACTGGACAATGGCTACAATGATTTCAAACACTAATGAAGTCATTTATTAAAGTAAAAAGGTAGTAGCCAAATCATGCAACATGTTTGACAGGTTGCATATCTAAAACCCTGGATAACATAGTATTGAACCAGATCAAAAGAAGCATCTGTTTCTGTAAGATATGCAGTTAAGCTGTCAATAGGAACAACTGAATTAATTAACATAGTCTGTGAAGCCTTTACTATTGAAGAAAATAATAGAAATATCAATTTGGGAGATTCAGCTTGGCCAATAGAGCACACCCAAATTAAATGAACAAATTATACATCTACACCTGGAAAACACACGTTAACAAGACTTGCAAAGCATATAGTATTACCAACAAACAACATAAAACAGAGTAATCTGAAACAATTAATACATTTAAAGAAAACAGTCTATGAGAATCCATGACTCTGAGTCATATTATATAGTATCTTCCTATTATTTTAATTTATTTACTTTCTATTAAGAAAATAATAATAATCTGTAAAACTGATTGCTTAGTACTGGTTCAGGCAAGACTAAACTGGTTTTGATGTTCATTCAAACAAGTAACATCTGTAAGATCATACCTACTGTGGGCTTATAAGTCATTGAGAAAAAGAATTTCTGTTTCATATGTATTTTTTATGTCCTTAAAACTTATTAAATCAGATTTTGTATTCCAAATTTTCATCCCAAATATAAAGTATCAAAATTCAAACAAACAAAGAAACAAAAAGTGTCTACACTACACATACTGCAAAACAATTTGAATATTCTACTGATAATGGTACATCTTTGCCTCACAAGTACACAAATATGATATTATACACAGAAAACACCGAAATGCTAAGGTCTGGAAACCCACCCAAGCCAAGAGTTGACCTTTAGATGAATCCAGTAAGGCTATACTTTGTGACCAATATCTAATCCTAACTTTAGGATACATGGTAATGTTTTAGTATAAAGCTGATTAACCTTTTGCTTTAGTTACTTGCTGTATTAGCTGTAGTTATTTGCTATATTTTCAGCAGGCTTTTGCTTTGGTTAGTCTTGTGCTTTGTCATCAGCAGATATCTTTTAGTAATTAGTACCTTTTGGTTATGTATAGAAAAGAGAAAATAAAACCAGCCAGTATCATTTTAAAATACCCTCTTTGGACCACGTATTTGATTCTGGCCAAGTCCTGGATGAACTCCAACTTGGGATGGTACCAGATGTTTCCACATATAGAAACTTGCAAGTCATCATGACTTGTTGAATTTGGTAAATGATCATTACAAAAGCCGGACCCCCCTTGCAGCAATTTGGATGCCTAAACCATCAGGTGGATTCGCCTGTGGATTGAATTCTCAGTTGCTGGGAATTTGGCTCTCCAGGTCTTCACTGCAACAAGGGTCCCCAGTGACTGCAGACCTGGGTAATAGCAAAGTATTAGGGCAACTGGTGATGAATCCGTTTTAAATCACTATTGTTTATCTTGTGTAGTAATGGTTAGATGTATCTCCAGGCTTTGTATTTTTTCTCAGCCATATACAATTAGCTTATTTTTGCTGATTAATGTATCATTGTATTGTTTTGAAATACGCAGCAAACTTTCTGTTTTTGTTGGTGCCTGTGTCTGTTCTGTCGACCCCATGAATTGACAAAACATTTGAAATGAGGAAATGTGTTGTGCTTGCTTTGTCATTTTATGGGGTTTGTAGTTTAGTATCCTTATAGTATAAGAACTTTTCCATCATTTGAAATGAACCATTATATTATAAAATCATTATTGACATGAGTAACTGTCACTAAGATAAACAGCATATTCTGCCGTAAGACACATTGAAATGTTTATTAAAAGAGTTGTCATCTTCTGTTATTTAGGCAAGACGAAGAGGGTAAAATTTTTACGGGAAACAATCCTCTTGTGGTCTGCATTGACTTTTGATAATGTCTGCCTTTTATCCCTGCTCTATACAGTGATGATATCCTGATTGAGAAACCCTAGAAAAATGCTTAAAAGCTAGATTAAAAGCAACAATTGTTGACATGTACCCTCAGAACAACAAACTGAGGAATATTTAAATTTTAGAATGGATTTTTATTGTTATCTCACTTTTATTCCTCTCTTCACCTTGTTGACATTTCTTTTTTTCAAACAAAAGTAGGTTGAGTAACAGATTTTTATGAATGCATTTATCTTGAGGAGGAAAATAGACTAGGATGTCATTACATTTTATACTTAGAAAAATCTGGAGAAGTATAGTTGAAAATTATTTTCTCAAACTCAGTTTATATTCGAACTCTAAATGAAATGAGAAGCAAACCAAACTTGAAGGAAGGATATTCAATAGCCTACCTTTCCATGTAGTTCTGCATTCCAAGAAATGCACTTTGTACTTTTTGAAATAGCTTAGTTTATCAAGTTTCATTCTCAGTGTGGTTTTTAGGAGGGCACTAAAAGTTGGCAAGGAACATAAATAATAATAAAAAACACCCTACAATTATTTGTGGCATAGCATTGCATTAGACATTTCAAATCAAAAAGCTTAACAAGTACATATTTATATTTTGCTGTTTCTCATTTCATATGAAGGGGTTTGAATCTTATGTGGTAATAACCACTATCTAATAACCAGTATTATTTTAACTATTGTAAAAACATCACAAAACACAGGCTGAAATATGTTTATCATAAAACTTATTAAAAACTTCTGAACTATATTACGTTTCTATATTATTGATAGAAAAATCTTAGTGATTGTGTCTATGTTTATATATAAGTATGAATATCTCCTTTTGAGTCACAGATCATGGTGGATTTCCTTGTTATTGATTATAGTTGTCAGGTGTTCCTCTAGCAAACTGTCATATTTAGAAATTACTAAAAAACATGTCCTCTAGATTTTGTCCTTATACTTTAAAAAAAAATTATAATTTAGCATATATGGTAATTGTATTTCCAACACTATCAGAAAATATTTACACATACAAGCTGAAAAGAAAAATACTATAAGGGTTGGTTCCTTCAGTATATCTCTCTGACAAATAATCAGGCCAGAAATGTATTTTGAGGACTGAAAACATGAGAAAACAAGTGATTAATTTTGTAAAAAGTTTACATTACTTTGTATAAATTGATCTAGGAGCAAATAGGGTTTGGTATTAAATACACTCACACACACATATAAATATCCTGGCAGAAATAACATCTTAGCTTACTGATTTTTCAAGATTATAAATATAATCTTTTGTATGTTTTTTTCTTTATTGGGAAATGTGGGTGTCTATGTGAAATAAAGCATACAATACAGGCTCATTTGTGCTATCTCATGTTCTGAAATTCGTAAAAAATTGAACTGAATCCTCATGACTTCAAAGTGCTTCTGCTCTATTTAACTCTAAAGTAAAAGATGTAGTAAGATATCCTGTAGCATTGGAAGTATCAACAGCAGTCGATGTCACTCAGAAGGACCTTGACAGGCTGGAGAGAGAGACCAATAGGAATCTGATAATTTTCAAGAAGGAGAAGTGTGAAGTCCTGCACCTGGGGAGGAACAACATGATGCACCAATGCATGCTGAAGGTTGGTCCCTTCCAACCTCAACTGTTCTGTGATTTGTGACTAGCTGAATCAGTAAGCATCTCTTTGGCACTTTATCTTAGTCAGTCACCTTTTCATGTCTTCTTGGCCTTGATGGCTCCAGATGAAACATTATCTTGGCTGCACAATTATGCCTTTTATCTGAAACTGAAAAATAAAGTTTTCCTTAGAATTTTCAGTAAATGTTACTTTCCTTATTCTATGGGATTGTATTCTAACACAGCAGTAGTATAGCTAACATAATACTGAAGTTCATTTTGGATAATATTTTAATTTATAATTTGTAATTTTCATTTAAAGTTAAATTTTCATTTTCAATTGCATTTGTACTTCAAAAAATAATCTCCAGACACTGAAGCTGAGAGTCAAAGACAGTATTATTAGAATTTGCTTATTTCAGAAAGTGTGTCAGAACTCCATATCAGTCATGAACAACAGAAAAATAAAAATTCTGAATAGAGAACTAGTATTCACATTACTATGATCAGAACCAGAAAAAAAAGGAGCAGCAAAGAAAGGGATATGAGGAAAAGATGACATCTTTTTATAGGCAGACACCTTTGTTTAATACTGTACTGGACATAAGTGCAGACAACAGTTTGGCCTTTTTTTTTAGTACTTTCTAAACCAGGAAAGATCATCTTCTATGTTAAAATGAAGCTGTTGATTAAATTGGGGAAAAGGACAGTGAGTCAGAGAAAGTTCAGCCAACTATATTTAATATGTAACATTAAACTAGGGAGTAAAATCAGTCTTGCAAGGGTACATTCTAAACGGACAGGAAGAAACAATATGGGCAGCCCTCACCCCACTTCCCATATCCTGCCCCCTGCCCTCCCCAAAAAAAATTAAACTAAAAATGAATATAAGGAAAAGATTCTGAGAACAAGTTGTCCCAAAGGGTAAGAATTATCTGTCATGTTTCCGCTATGGGAATTGGAAATTATTTCTGAAGGGCTAAGTGTTGTCTGAACTGAAATATGTCTCCTGTGCCCCATTCAGTACGTCACACAAGACAGGCTTCAAAAATAATTTCTAGCACTCATTGAAGACGGATAATTATTGCTGGAGAACATGTATCAAGAAGAATGGAAACCGTTTTCAGGAAGTGTAAGTAAGTCTGACACCTACATTGTTTACTGTTGTTTTTTACAAGAGACAGAAATCGTGACTATAATTTTTGAGAGGCTTGTAAAATCAGCAGATACAGATGAACTACAGATGACCGACATTAGGCCAAAGGAACTAATGCCATCTGAAAATATGGCCTTAATAAGATCCAAGGGAGATGCCAACAACAATGAAAAACAGTAAAAATAATAAAGAAATAATTTTTAACTCAAAAAAATTAGATATTTTTCAATATGACTAAATAAAGTAAGGGTTAAAAATAAATTACAGATCCTTCATATTTTTTTCTGTAGCATAAATACATGTACATGTGCAGATGAAAGAAAAAAATTCTATTTGTCCATGTGTTTGATGTTCTGGTGTCATAAGTGAAGACACATGGATCATGTGGCTACACAAATGAGAGAACTTGTGTGTGTAGAAATTTCAGAAGACAAACTGCTCTGTGAATTAAGACCACAGTGTTAAACAGCATGAAAATTATTGTAAACTGTACAATGTGGTTATTGTACAGCCAAATGAGAACAATGACTTCAGGAAAGACACTAAGAATCAGATCCATCTGAACAGGAGCATGTTCAACACACTTAGAAGATGTGAACACACGCTGGGTACAGCATAAGAATCAGTACCTTCAGCCTTCTGCCTAAAGTCTTGACAGTACAGTCCAGCTTTCCAAAGGCACAAATAGAAGCTACCTGCCAACAGTGCTTCTGTAAATTCCCTTAAAAAGAAAAAGATAAAGCATCACAGGCATACCATTTAATAATTATGTCTATCAAGTAGAGACTGAGGATGTAATTTAAACTTATATTTCATTAATATAAACTTTAAACTATGCTAAAGAATACTGTAATTGACTAGTATTATATAAACTTTTAGTTACTTAATTTAGAATATCTCATCTATGGCAAATAATGTGTCTCCAAACCAAGACCGAGAGAGAGAGAGAGCAACAGCTGAGAGTACTGAGGGCATTTTATGCTTAATCATTCACAGAATCTAAAATGCTAAGCAACTTATTAAAAATCTCCAAAATACATTCACTGATCCTTTCACTTTTAATTGCAATTTCACATTTGTTCTGTAATCAATAAGGTCTGTAGCCAATAAAACTGATTAGCTGACATTTTATTACTTTTGGTCAGCAAGCTCTTCTGTTAATTCCAATAAGAGAGCTAGAAAAGGATGTATTTTCAATTAAAATTTCCCCTACAGCACTTCCTCACTAGCTTAACTTGGCAGAAAATTCATGAAATCAGCAAAAGCAAAAAGAACATAGTAGCATTGGGGAATGTAGAAAATGCTGCTTAACCAGCATCATCGCTGTGGCTGCCTGCAGGCTAGTTTAATTAGGCTACAATTCGTATGCAAGAAACTAGTTTTGTAATTACTGTCAAATGACCAGATCTATGTATAAAACCTACGGAGGATTATGTATTCCTAGAAATGAGACATAGTGAAATTGACTGGGATTTGTTAGCTAGACATTTATTTGGCAAAAAAATTACTTGTAAAATATATAATAAAATAGTATATACCCAGATACTAGACAATGTTAAAGTATGTACCTCAGTTTGCTGGATTTAACTATTAATTTTTTATTAGAAGCATATACTGATTTTTTCACCAAATAATTCAGCCATATTTTTATGGATGGGAAACATAGTTACCAATTTCAATTTTAAATACCATATTCTTTTCTTAGGAGAAAGTATATCGGAAGGAGTTTAATATTAAGTATAAAGGCATAAACATGTCAGAAGTATGTTCTCTTTTTTTACCTTCTTTTTTCCATTATTTAAAAATTTAATGATGGAATTTTTGGTTAGCATCTGCTTAAGAAGCATGACTAGATACTTTTACGACACTCAAATTTACTCCAGTTTTTCTTTGATTGGCTACAATCTCTAAAGAAAAGAGAATTAGTTAAAACGGTATATATTAGGAACAGGGAATATTTTTTTCTTTAAATCAGTATATTCTTGAAACCAAAAAAGTTGAATTAAAATATACATATTAATCAAAGAGGACTAGAGGATATAAATATTTTTCTGAATTTTTAGGCTTATTTTGAGGCTTGTTGCCACAGTGTCTGCATTTGAAATATTTGCCTAAAACTTCTGATCGCCACGTATTTAAGTGCTCAGAAAAAATATCAATTTGGGGAATGATTCCAGAATAATTACTAGACCATTTTTGTGTTTCAAAAGTAACATCTCAAATAAGAAATATTTCTTAAGAAATAGACTAGCAAGTAAACCATGAAAACAAGCCAGAGATTTTTGTTGTTGATAGTGTGGCCTTGCTCGTTTGGATTTTTTTTTTTGACTATGCAAGACAATAGGCACTGGGAAACAGTTACGTTTGCCAGCATACTAGTAGCTGATGATCATTTGCATTAATACTTTAGGACTTCAAGAGTGCAGTTTTCTCCAAAACCTGTCTCAAATCATAATCCAAAATTATTTTACTGAATTAAGACGATTACCAATTTTCCACTTCACTTTCCATAAATAATAATCAGTGCTTATATTCCATATTGTAAAGCAAAGAATGACAAGTTAATTCTTAAAGTTTTTTCTACTATGGAATAATTCTGTGCAATTTTTCGCATTTGGCACATTTGCGTTATTTTCCAGTGGAATATGAATCTATTCATCAGCTAAAACCAATGGAATGTAGATATATAAATAAAATATTAAATTCCGTAAGTAAACTTACATTGGTAATATTTTAAGGAAGAAAATAAATCCTGCTCCATCTTTCAGAACTTGGCATGAAGTACTTACCTGAAGAAGTTGATGAAGATTAAGCCCTTGGAGGGTACTTAGGTGTATTTAAAGCAGTAAGATTTCTTGAACTCTAGGCTATTTTTCACTCAACATATTATTTTCTTGTGTCCCGTTTTTGAGACAGATATTTGACTTGTGAATAATTAGATACATAATTAGCATTGTACATAGAATCTATGCTATTTATCACTATATATATGGAGACTTTGCCATGGATTTCATCAAGTATGGTGTGGTAGAACAGGAACATTGCTTAATTTATTCCTAGACCAAACAGAATATTCTCTTTCATTCTGTGAGATTAAAGAACAAAATTGGTAATGCCAAATAGTGTATATAAATAGATACAGTAGTCATAAATCTAACACGCACATACATACACGCGTGCGCAGAGTTATACTAAGCTTTTATTTACCTGTTTTATAATTGATGACACCTGTGCTTACCTTCTGCTGCTGATATGTGCCTTGGTCACAGTTGCTGTCTTTGTTCAACAACTCTGTCAAGGCTTATGTTTGTTTATTTGCTTGTTTGTGGTTTTATTTTATTTTCCCCAATCAGTATACATGGTACAATCCTAAACTTTCATTCTTTCCTCTTTTACTACATCAAAAAAAGGGAATGGATATGCAGAAAAATACATATCAGATTTTGAAATTTAAGGTGAGAACAAAAAAGTCAGAAAGAACAACGGATTATATAAGGTTTGAGTTCTTAAAAAAAAAATCAAAATATTTCCTGATGAAGTAAAAATTACACTTCCAAAATTATTAACCACACAGTCAAATTCCAAGTTGAATCATTCAACTTTTAATCCATTAGTAATATCTTCACCTTGTTTTTACCACAAAAAATATAAATTATTTCTTCATTTTAATCTAACATTAATCCTCAGAAATTTCTTAACTGCTTCTCAGACTGGTTGTACACTAAAATCACCCATCTTTGAAATGTTTTTCATCAGTGGAATTATGTAGGTCACTATGCTATGAACATGATACATGACAAAATGTTTTTCAGGGTGTAAACCATAACCATTTGTTAAGCTATGGAGAAAACAAAAAGTCTTTCACTCCTAAAAGAATCAACAGTTGTATGGGAGAAGATTAGCATACTTGACCAACAAGACCTAGTATTCTACTTAGTTACAGCCTCAGGATAGTAGTCAAACAAATTGTTTTGGCAAGCAAATATTCTACTTTCTAGCCAGATTTCTCACAAAAGAACTTCCCAGGACCTTTGTAGTAGCAATATCTTCATTGTTACTGATAAACAATTGGCAGGTGCCTTGAGGTGTCTCTCTCCCACAGAGTAAACTTAAAAAATGTGAAGTTATTCCAGTTACTATGATGCATTTTCTCCTGATTTGGACCAGTAAACTAGGCTCTGTTATTCTAAATAGTGTTATGACAACCTTCCCAGAGCAGATGTCTGTCAGCAGGAGTAAAATCTGCCTTGGAAATGGAAGGGGGAAAAACAAAAGATAAAAAAGAATTAGAGAAGCTAGCTAAATGCAATTAAGAGCTAGCAAACTATGACTATTCTGAAACATTGTAAAAAAAAAAATCAAACCTGTCATCTAAGTAATTTACGTAAGCTGCTTTTGTAACTTTATCTCCTATATTCCTTCAGAAAAATCCAGCATAGTGTTTGAAATGCTATTTTCCAGACTGTTAGTAATTTTGGTGCCTATATGAAGAGAACATGGCTATATTAAAGAGTTTCAAGAAATAAACCATAGACAAAGGAAATATTAAAATACTTTGAAAAATGCTCAATTATTTATAATTTCTCTTTTTCCACAGTGTTTCTACTTACAACTGCAGTGAAAACCAATCTCTTTAAGCAGTGTTTTCTTACATATTTGGTAGGCTGATTTATTTAATTAGGAACCATGCAGAGCTGTTGAAATATACCCTTTAACAGATAGCTGACTTGTACTATTTGCTGAAGAAACCACACTTCTGAGATTAAGTATACCCATAAACCTTGAAACACCGGGTAACAAAATATTCCATGTCACAAAACACTACCAAATTATTTCCAAAAATTACTAAATCTAATATAACCCCCTTATCAATTACAAAAGAAAAATAAACTACATTTGAAACTAATATCCTATATTAGATAACAATCTGAGAGAAAGTGAGTTGCAGAAATACATATTTAAAATCTCCTATTTAAAGAAAGCATGTGGAAATACAAAATAACCACAGACTAATGATATTAATACTAGAACTAATACTACTACTGAAGGCTATTCAGATTTGAATAGGTTCTAACAATGTTTGTGTAACCAAGGAAAAGTCTTTAAGTAGATTAATAAATGTTTGTAAAGCCAGACGTATTTGGTGTTTCACATCACACAGTAAAAGATAAGGTACAAAAGTTGCTAGGACAGCGGCTTTCCTCACAGGCAGACCTTGATGTCCTCTCTATGTCTCTAACAATTTAAAACTGAATAAATACTCTCAGAATTATTTCACTTCTCTTTCTACTGAATCAGGCAGCCGATTGCACGTGATAGTTACTTTTTACAGAACGGGATTTTAATAATGTTTTAATAATGTTACTGAAGCCCAAAATAGTGTGACAAAAGAAGATGATATCCTTATATCTGTGGCTAAATCAAATAATTTTGACTGAATAATGCAAAATCTTTCCTTCATAATTCAGTGCTGGTCAGTGAAGTTTCACACTAACTACAACTCATTGACATATCTTCAGAGAATAAAAAAAATCTTCACAAATACATTGACATAAGTGAAAAAAAGGAAAGAAAAATGTTAAGAAGGAAAAGCTGTAGTTGCTGTAGTTGTAAAAGCAGAGGTTCAGAAATATTAAAGCTGGTGAAATACTTACTTTGAAAGTGAAATATCTTGGGGACACTATATTAAAAGTTCATAAATACGTTTCAACACTTTCAGATTTTTTTTTAAATGAACACATTTTAGAAAAGACAAATAAAACATCAATATATTTAAAATATATATGATTTTTACTTTTGTCAAGAGTAAAGCGTCTTCTTCAATCAAAAATTGTTTTCCTAACAGGAAAAATACCATTTCTTTAAAACCTATCCATCTTGGTTTATTTCAATTCAGTAATTCAATCAAGAAAAAGAAAGAAAAATAATGCAGTCACATGATTTACTGATCATTGCATGATAATTTAATAAAAGGTTTCATATTTGAAGTAGAGTTAGGCAAACAGATTAATTGATGGATGGGGATGTTCTATAGCACATGATATCTCAGCATATTGATCGTCTGATAAGTATGCTATCATGTGCACCATTCACATATTCTCTACTATTTGTTCAAAACAGAGTATCCATTGAAATATGCCATCACTCCCTTCTTTCCTGTCCCATAAAACTCTTCCAAAGGAAGCCACTGCCTCTATTGATAGGCAAGAAGTCAGTGTGCATCTGCTATCATGAGCAGGGATATTTAACAGTAGGGAATAGTGTACACTGCCTCTATCTGAACCTATCCAATAATCAGTCTTTACTACACCATCATTTGCATTTGTATACCATCATTTATCTGTTCAGCCTCTGCAAATAATCTTTTTTCCTTCATTTTTACTGTATTAAACCATATTTTTAAAATATATTTATTGCAGAGCAATCCTGAGACTTGGTGCTAGTACAATAATACACTGGTTGTAAGACAGTGAGGTAAGAACTTCTCTCTCAAAGAAATTCGTGAATCAATTTTGATGCAGTGTCAGCACAGCTGAGAAAATTCTATGTTTTCGAAAAACTGAGTTTTGTAGCATTAATATTGACATACATAGTCAATGTATGTCAATGATAAAAATGATAAAAATGATAAAAAAAATAAACCCCCAAACACTCTTGAAAATGGCTGTAAGGCCAACTAAATATTTTGCGTAACAGCAACATTATCCAAGAACAGTTAATTAACATGATTGAATAGGTAACATAGAAAAATATTATAGCATGTATAGCAAGAACTTTTACATAAGAAACAGCAAAAAAAAATTATTCTACATAGTAATATTGAAGGATTCCTTACATTCTTGATGGAACTTGTTTTTGAAGTAAGTTTGTAACACCTCATTGTCTGGAATAGGAACTATACTTTCTTCCGTAATGAAAGATTATATTAAAATGCAGTTTTAGAGGAAAAGCAGGAAAATGTTTTCTTCAATAAACCCTGAAGATATGGGATAAATATTAATATATTTTTACAGATGTAAGTAAGTGCAAACCACATAATTTTTTCAATTCAAATATTTTCTGAGGAAACAGACCTTAGAGTTTCTTCAGCAGATAATTTGCAGGATGTGCTTCAGAAAGATATAAGGGTTTATTTTAGTCTTCAGGACATGATGATCCCACAGTCTCTGCTGGCAAGTTCTTCTATCTTTAATCCTTTCACAGATACAGCCAGGAAGTAGCATCTCATTTCTGATTTAAATTTCTGTGTTCCAGTTAAATCTTTTGGAACTTGTCATGACATTGTCAGAGATCTGTAGAACTTCTTTGCAATGCAACTTTACTGAATCTCATTTAAAGTAATCAAGTTATCCTTCTAACAAGCTTCTGAAGCTCAGCTGATGTAACTTGACACTGTAATGGTTTCATATTGGGGTTTATGGCACTTATTTGGATGTTCTATGGCATTCTGATTTCTTGAAGTATAGAATCAATATCATGTAGTATCATTTCAATCTTTAATAAAACTTTGAATGACACTGGGTAGAGAATTCAGAAGTTATCTCCAGCGAAAGTCCATTCTATGAACTGCAATTTAAGATTAGTTGAAATATTCTTTGGGTTTTGGACCATGTCAAGAAACAAAACTAAATGTGGCAGGGAAGAAAAACCGTAAAAATATTGTATTATTTCCAAAATAAGTACAGACAGGATGATGCATTTTAAGGCCTCCATATTAATGTATTTTAAGTCGTAGTGTTTTATGTAATATTTCCATAAAATGGAACCTAAACCATATTATACTTAGCATAAAAGTTCAACTGAAATTACATAGCTTTTGATTTAAATAAATAAATAAATAAAGTAGCAGCTTTCTGACGAGCATATGAGCAGGCTACATGACAAGTAGTTCAGTGTCATTCAGTTCTCTCCTCACAGGAAAAAGTCCACTGAGCAGCACCTTACTTCTAACAATGGTCAGTCTGTGAACCGGGTGGATGAGAGGACAGAATACTTTTATTGGATCACTGAGTAAGTTCAACAACTCAAATCATTTTTATCTTTAGTAGTCATTTCATTGCCTCCCCTTTCATTCTGTCTTTTCCTCTTACTTTCTCACAGGCACTAACCACAATCCCACACTTAAAATCTCCAAGCCAATATCTTGTATATTCTTTCTCCAAAAAGCAAGAGAGACTTCTTTCCTGTTATAAATTCTATTTTCCCTGTTAAGGGGATCAAATCAGGGGAGACACTAATTATAATCAATATTAATTAGAACATCTTGTATTAATTAATCTCTTATTAAGAGCAGTTAACTATTTGTACAACACAGTAATATATCCCTTCTCGTATTACACTCAGGCACACATAGATGATGTATACACACAATTACTAATTGTTACTTGTTTGGAGCAACATCTGACAGGCCAGTCCTAGCTGTTTACCCAGAAGCAAAAAGTCACAGCGTGGATGCTCTGTTGGTTTTCTGAAAGTCATAGAATCACAGAACCATAGAATCACCTGGTTGGAAAAGACCTCCGAGATCATCGAGTCCAACCATACCTGTCCCCTTACTAATACATGTCCATAAGAAACTCATCTACCCATCTTTCAAACACCGCAGGGGATGGGGACTCAACCAGTTCCTTGGGCAGCCTATTCCAGTGCCTGACTACCCTTTCAGTGAAGAAATTTTTCCTAATGTCTAATCTGGACCTTCCTGGTCCAACTTGAGGCCGTTTCGTCTCATCCTATCACTTGTCACTTGGGAGAAGAACCCAGCACCCACTTCACCACAACCTCCTTTCAGGCAGTTGTAGACAGCAATGAGGTCTCCCCTCAGCCTCCTCTTCTCCAAGCTAAACAACCCCAGTTCCCTCAGCCTTTCAGGAAGGTCCCTCTTTCATCAAGTGTTTATATTATCCTGAAGTACTTATACGCATTTAGCAACAACTGTCTTCTCAGATGTTGTCTTAATTATGCAAACCTATTGTTGATGTTGGTGTTTACTGGTGGTCTTGAATAGAGGCAACAAACTACTGATGCTCTGAGCTCACCTGTCTTATGTACTGAGCAGGACTCTTATTCTCCAGAGCTCATCAGATATTAGAGATTTTCACATATACCACTCAGCATCTATTTTCCTTTTCTTTGGCCTGCTGTTTTCTGGCATCTGTTTCTCCATCCACATCTACTGGTATCTGTAGGACCCATTAAAAAAACCTCATACAGAAGAGACTTCTATGATGTCCCCCCACAACCCATCAATATCGATATTTCGAACATTTCCAGAGGTTAAACCCAAGTGTTTCTCTTTCACTGACCATTCTCATGTGAGAAATCTCTCTCCTCCCCCAGTGCTACATAAGCTCTATTCATAACGATTCATAATTCTGTGTATGCTTACCAATTTACCACACCATGGTCCTTTAGCTACCATACCTTTAACAGCCTCTTGCCCTTGGCAACTTTTTTTTCACATAAAGTTTTGGGCTTAGATTAATTTTTGCAGCTCCTATTAGAAAAACAAAAAAAGAAAAAGAAAACTGTCCCTGGGTTTTTTTGCAGAAGCAAAGAGGGGCTACTCTTCTCTCTGAGAAAACCTTCAGTCCCAGGAGAATATAGGATTTCTTATTTTGCTACCCAACATTTTTACTTCATTGCTACTTAATTATAGTACAAGTAAAAAACAAATTCATGTTACTTGTGAAAATTAATGAGTATGTGACAATATTCCAGGCACTAGCATTGAACTTGACTAACTATATGCAACACTATTTCCTAACTACCAGTGATGAACTGTTTGTAGTTTTGGATACTGTAGCAGTATTTAAAATACCAGCCAGTCATTGAAGAAGACCTCTTTCAGAGTTTGTATTATAAATACAGGTTTCTAGGGATCATATGAGTATGAAATACTTGGAAACAATGTTTAAACTATATGTTTACATATATTTATTTGGTGCCATATATTTACAGCTAGAAAATGGTTTTGGTATCTGTGTTGTCAGCAATGGTTTATTTGCCTCATGCCCCTGGTTACTATGTATTGAGCAGGATCCCTAGCTGTGTCTCGTTATCCACTGTACACTGAAATATTTTCACTCCTATAAATTGCCACTAATACCAATGAATGAAAAATACTGTGCTTAAAACCAGATTCAATATTGTGTGTCTAAGAGAGAATTATCATTCAGAAGATGCACTGCATCAGAAACTGAAGGTTTACTTTGAAGTTATATCTCCCTAACAACTTAGTAAGTCCTCTGAGCAGTGTTAACTGTTTTTAGTGTTGATTCTGCCTTTAATTTAAAATAAAACAAAGCAAAAAAAAGAGCCCTCCGTTTTTATTTAAAAAGGCATTTTCATGATTTACAGAATTTTGTCAGGATTACACGTATCACTTCACCTTTCACTTGAACACTGGCTGCAAAATGTACCTCTACTAGCAAAGTTTTAAACCTGTTGAAGATAAAGGCAGAAACATTTCTTCTATGTTTGCACCAGGCAGATATTTATCTCAGTTGTTATAATGAAAACTACAAAGAGGAAATCCACTATCTGTTTTAGAAACACTCTAATATTTCATTTTCCTTGTGTTCCTCACGGGCAACCCTGTGTTTATACACAGTTACAGAAATACTTTGAACATATATTCTGGTTTATGACTAAGGATTTTTGATTGCTGTTTCCAAGGTTTCTGTACAAATTGAAGGAAAAATCTACTGCTTGCTTTGTTCCATCTGCTAAGCAGAGTGACTTCTAATTTGAAATTAAGTGGTGGCAAAGGGTGTATGCCTTGTTTTAAAAGTATCAAATTTAGTTCAAACTTGACAGAGCGCAGAGATTAGCTCATTATGCTCTGCAGTTGAGAGACATACTGATAATAATGACACAGAAATTCTTCACTCAAATCTTCATTTGTATGATTGGTTAGATGCCAAAGAAGGAAATCAGAAGGTTTTACATGACACAAGCTGCACAGATTTTAGTTACATCAAGATCGAACTTTCTCGGTCTAGGTAGACTCAGTTTTCCTTCAGTCATCGTCATTATTTACCTCGGAAAGCGACAACTTTCTTAATCCAGCACTCAGCAATACTGTGGAAATATTGATCTGCAATCAACTGCTGACACAGTTATTTTGCTTAAGCTGCATGTTTTCTGAACTGCAAACATAGCAGTATTTAAGGCATACGTAAGAATTGTTTCTACCACACCAAAAATAACATAGAAAACACTTCATTTAAATGGCATTGCCTGTGTTTTATTCTAACTTTGATTTTAACGAAAGGCAATTATGAAGTAAATTTATTATTTTTTCCCTTTTTATCCCTCTTTCTTTTCTTTCTTTTAATAACAAATATAACAATATGAAAATTTTTCGTTCACTAATCTCGTTTTAATTTTCCTTTAAGCAGGATAAGCTGATTAATAAAACTGAAATTTCTCTGAAGAGTTATTCCCATTATCTTGGAGGGAAATTTCACAGGCATTCTTTTTGTTAAGAAGTACAATATGTGGAACTTCTAAAGAACTAATTAACATTTGGGGAACCAGCCAAGTACCTTGTCATCAATAAGGTCCGTTTGACATTATTTTACAATATTACATTATTAAAGACCACAATTATATTTAATGTCTATGCCTCCATGGAAGGTTAGTAGAAGGTGTTACTGTTTATTCTAGAGATGATATAAATTTGATCACTAGTGAAGGTGCATAAAATGCGGAAAATGTCTCTGTAACTTAAAAGTGAGTAAAATCAGAACAGTTCTGTAAAGAGTGTGCTGAAATGTACAGTCTTTATGGAGAGACCAATACAGTCCCCTTAAATGAACACAGTAAGTGTTAAGTTTTGAATAGCAAGACATTTAGTATCATTGGCAGTGAACGTCAAACACGCTTCAAAATCAGTCATCAAGGCAGTTAACCCTATTTTGTAATTTAACTAGTAATAATACACTATGAATAGACTGACACAGTAAAGGGGCTGATTATCGAAGATGTGATTAATAATTTAATACCTTATTGCATGGGTGGCGAACACAAGGCCCACTGGCCAAATCCAGACCTCCACCTTATTTTCTCCAGGCTGGCACCTTGTTTCTGCCTGGCAGTAGCGATGAGTGTCTTGTCCCTACACTCCTGCCAGCGGTGGTCATGTGTGCGGCGTGTATGATGCATGTTATGTTGCAGAAGCAAGCTGATGTGGCCCCCAGTGAAAATGAGTTTGACACCCCTGCCTTATTACCTGATATCAAGCTTGCAAATGGCTTTTTGTTGTTGTCAAGGATCTCTGCAGAAAGAATATTTCTAATAATAGCTTCTACACATCCAGATCATCTCAAATTGTTTTCTGAATACAAAACTAACTTGAGTTACACTGCAAAAATTTTTCCCACACACAGAGATAAATCTTTCCATATAGTAAGCTGGGACTTTTTTGAAAAGCTGCTTGGTCAAGAAATAGATATTTACGGTAACAATGCATAAGAACATAATTTCAGAACACACAGTAGCATAACTGACATGTTACTTCATGATTTGGCTGATTCAAGTAGAGAGTAATAGAATTGATACTGCAGAGACAGAATATGTAAAGGAAGAGGACCTTCCATGTATGTTTAAGCTTTGCAGGGAGAACAGTGCCATGGGAACACATTGTACTCCCAAGAAGGAGTAGCAATCAGACTGCACTGTTGTCCAGTCTAGAAATATCTGCTTCCCAAGGGTTGTGCACCCTTATCATTTCACTATCTAATACAATACTTAAAGATTAAACTAAGTCTCTAATAACTATTGAATGACATTAAAAGTCACTGCTACACTGAAAGTAATCACATTTTTTTCTTCTGGATTAAAGTTTAGCAGGTTCATCTAAATATGGCTGTGTTTTGTGTAAGTAAGTGTCAAGGTGATGGCAACAAGGCAGGGTTGCAGGGCTGATAGCAAATGACTGGGCCAGGGCTTCCCCATGCTTGACATAGACAATTACATATGGCACCATCAGGACCGCTGCAGGGCGTGGTTGAGTCAGTCAAACTGGTAGAGTCTTGGGGAAAACATACTTAAGAAAGAAAACAGTAGCTGAGAGAGAACACCAAGAAAAAAATGTGAGAGAACCAGCCCTGTACACATCAAGGTCAGAGAAGAAGGAGGTGGTGGAGATAATTTAGGCACTAGAGCAGATACACACACTGCAGCCCATGCTGGTGCAGGCAGATATGCCCTGAAGGAACGCGCAGCCTATAGAGAGGTCAATAAATTAATTTTCACCAAGTTGAGTCTGATTTACCCTTGATGGTAATTACTAAGTGATATCCCTGTCTTTGTCTTGACCAATGAACTTTTCATCTTATTTTCTTCCTCTGTTGTGTTGAGGAGGGAGAGTGAGAAAATAGCTTGGTGGGGGTCTGACATCCAGCCTAATTCAACCCACCACAACAGCTCTAATTGGTAACAAAGTATTTACAAGGGAAGACAGACACAACGCATTTCATGGAAACATGGGACATCAGGTGAAAGTAAAGCAGCACATCCTAGGGTATCTCTAAAGGCACAAGGCATCTATATATGAATACATTTTGCTTTTTAGTTACTAGAAAGGAGATTTAATCTGAGCTTAAGCTGCCTACACACATGCTAAATGCAGACATTGTTTTAATGCCAATATCAGCAGTAAAAACAGGAGAGTCCTTCTGTTCATTTCCAACAGGGAAATGACCTAGTCTCCCGCAGAGAGACACCAAACAAGACTTACTAATGCCTTGGGTTTCCCTCTTGCGTTCTCAGCTGCTGCTCTAGAAACACAGAGATCTCTCACTAGTTCTGCATTACATACGTGAGCTCTGTGTGAATGCCTTCTAGAATGTGTAACACCATCAGAAGTCTATGTGTGCCAAACTGAGACAATCGGTGTTTTCACATGAAATACTAGAAGCTTGCAATCTAGTTTAACACAGTTATACCTTGTCTTGGCATTACAATTACGAATTTCATTCACTTATTAATAACTTCAGGAATTCACACTTTTGTCTGCTGTTTGATTTTTTTACTGAAGGTACTTAAGTCTGTGGGACAGCTGACTATACCAATTAAAACTGTAATTAGCCGGGAAGGGTATAATATATGTGTTTAAGTATTTGCAATGACGAATTAGCCACTTTAATGAGTGCAATGACTTTGAAATAATGAATATTGCAAAAGCCTTATTAAGAAATATTTATACTCACTCTCTAGGATATTAATACAAGTTTAACATCATATATACATTATTGTTTAAAAATTCTGCATACAAGTTCTAGTTTTTCTATTCATCTTATCTATATTACAATTAATATTGTAAAAGAGACAGTAGTCAGTAATACCAGTCCCAATAAATGGTAATACAGGCATCATACTAAACAAATAAAAGTGTATCCCAATATTTCCTCAAGTTAAGGGGGTTTAATTCCTTTTAAATTTAAACCAATCAACCAAACAACAAACCTAAATGAATTATATATATTGTTGTATTTGGTACAGAGACATGACTATCATCATCTCAGAGAACTAATATACACATTTAGATTCATTTTCTTTAGCAATATTCTGTACCTTCCATCTCAAATCACTGAATATAAAATATAAATGCGTCACTCTCTATTTCATGAAATATTTTTAACTCCTGTGGTTATCAGGAATTTTAGACCCCTATAAGACCTTTGTATTACGGAGAAGTAATTAGGTTACTCTCTTAAGCAGTGCCCTCCAAAAAACACCTTACTGTGTAAAGGGCAGCTTCAATAGAATTTCAGTAGTAGAATCCAAGGTTGTGATTCCAGAAAAGAACTACTTTAGATAATTTTATTAAACTTTGTACTCTAGTTTTTGTAGTTTTTCACAACTAGCAATATCACAAAGTTGACAGATCTAAGATTTTAAGACCTTTCACAAACCTCAGGGTGTGCGAGCCTTAACAAATCAGGCACACTGTGCACTGACAGGCCCAAGCTGATATGATGTTTCAGAAATATCTGACATGTACATATCAACTATATGAGAAAAACCCAGACAACCCTCAGGCCAACCTCATGCAAAATGAGAGAGAGAGAGGGAGGTGGTTCACATTAAATAACAGCTTAATGCCTAGAGTAGAATGGAAACTGAGAATCAATTGTAACCTTGGCAAGAAAAGTTCAAATTAGCCATCTTCTGAGGCAAAACTCTATCCCCCAGGCTGGAATAGAAAAGCTACAGAGCCAAGGAGAAAGCCTGAAAAACAGAAGAGGAGAATATAAGTGTATCATCTCCTGAAGTTTTAAATCTTTACCAGTTGGTGGAAACCATATACCAGGGTACCTACTTACCAGCGTACATTTTGTTAATGAGCAACAATAACCAATTCATATTAATGTGTTCCTATTGGGTAAACCCTTTAAAAAACAGTCTTTAGTTGAATTAGAATTTCTTTCTTTATACAGAATGGATCAGCCTGAAAAGAACTGATCCATTTTCTCCTCTTTTCTCTTTTTTTTTTTTTTAAAAAAAGAGAAAGAAAAAAAGGTCTAAACCAGAAAAATTAGTAGAGTCCTTTTCTGAGGTATCATATTTCTATTTTTCTTCAGATTACTATGAGCTGAGCTGAACTGCTTCCTTGAGGACTAATCTAGTAGCATGCCATCGAATATAGGGGTAAAAAAAGCAATATCGACTTGTTTATTCAGAGCATAGCAAAAAGCAGACCAAAACAGCAATACTTCAGCTGTCAGTCGAACCAGTTTCCTACAAAGGAAAGCACTCATCATGCTTTGATACCAAGTCTATCACTTTTACCTGGGAAAATCCCTGACAGAACCACAGTCTGTTCCCTCATGAAATTAAAGTGCATACATATTTATTTCTTTTCAGTGAAAAGAAACAAAATGATCACTCTTGGAATGTGGCTGTTGTGATTAATATTAACTTAGTCAGGTTACATAAAGCTGCCAATATTCTTAAAAAGGTCCCAGGAACAGGAGGTAAAATACTTGTACCTGAAAATGTACATAAATACTGTATTGTGTTATGACTAGACATGCATAAAATGAGAAAAGGATATTTAAGATGTTTTTAAATAATCCACTTGTCTCCAGATTAAAACCCTGTATTTTAATCATGATGTCAGTTAAATTAGGCATAGAAAATATCATGGTGGTATAAGAAGAGCTGATAGATACATCCAGTTTCCTGGTAGCACATTTATGTTATCATCATACTGCAAATGTTACACCCATTTACAAGAAGGGTTGGAGGAAGGATCCAGGGAATTACAGGCCTGTCAACTTGACTTCGGTACTGGAGAAGGTCATGGAGCAGATCATCTTGAGTGCTCCCACATAGCAGATAGAGGACTACCAGGTGATCAGGCTCAGTCAACACGGGTTTAGGAAAGGCAGGTGCTGCCAGACTAACCTGATCTCCTTGTATGACAAGGTGACCCATTTAGTGGATGAGGGAATGGCTGTGGATGTGGTGTACTTGGACTTCTGTAAAGCCTTTGACACCGTTTCCCACAGTATTCTGCTTGAGAAACTGGCTGCCATTTGCCTGGATGGACACAGCCTCTGCTGGGTAAAAAAACTAGCTGGATGGTCAGGCCCAGAGAGTGGTGGCAAATGGAGTTAAATCCAGCTGGAAACCAGCCATGAGTGGTGTTCCCCAGGGTTCAGTGCTGGGCCCAGCCCCATTCAATATCTTTTTTAATGATCTGGACGAAGGGATTGAGTGCACCCTTAGCAAGTTTGCAGATGACACTAAACTGGTTGGTAGAGTTTTCCTGCTTGAGGGAAGGGAGGCTCTGCAGAGGAATCTGGACAGGCTGTATCAATGGGCTGAAAACAATGGGATGAGGTCCAACAAGACAAGTTCCAAGTCCTGCACTTGGGAAAAAACAACCCCGTGCAGCATAACAGACTTGGGGAAGACTGGCTGGAGAGCTACCTGGCGGAGAAGGACCTGGGGGTGTTGGTTGGCAACCAGTTGAATATGAGCCAGCAATGACCCAGGTGGCTAAGACAGTCAATGGCATCTTGGTCTGTATCAGAAATAACATGGCCAGCAGGATGAGAGAAGTGATTGTACCCCGTTGAGGCCACACCTCAAGTACTGTGTTCAGTTTCGGGTCCCTCACTACAGGAAAGATATTGAGGTGCTGGAGCGCCTCCAGAGAAAGGCAACGAAACTGGTGAAGGGGCTGGAGAAAAAGTCTTACCTGGAGCTGCTGAGGGAACTGGCTTTGTTTAACATAGAGAAGAGGAGGCTGATGGGAGGCCTCATCACTGTCTACAGCTACCTGAAAGAAGGTTGGAACGAGTTGAGTGTTAGTCTCTTCTCCCAAGTGACAGGTGATAGGATTGAGAGTAAATGGCCACAAGTTGCACCGAGGGAGGTTCAGTGTAGACATTAGAAAAAAATTCTTCAGTGAAAGGGTAGTCAGTCACTGGAAGAGGCTTTCCAGGGAGGTGGTTGAGTCACTTCTGCTGGAGGTGTTTAAAAGACAGGTAGATGAGTTTCTCAGGGATATGGTTTACTAAGTGGACTATTACGGTTGGACTCGATGGTCTCAAAAGTCATTTCCAACAAGATGATTCTATGATTCTATGAACATTATATAACATGCAATAGGAAATAATGTACATCAGATCAAATAGAACAAAAGGATACTCATGTAAAATTTAAATTGTTTGATTATCTTATTTTTAGATAAAAAATATTCCTTCCTCTTGAAAAAGGATCTTCATTAAAAGTAAAGGCCTGCATACTCATTGATGAGTAAGCAATAAAGATGTCTTTGTTCAAATGTTGATAAGATGCTTTCCTTCTTATGATTTACATGCTCTCGCACTTCAACCTAGATAATATGACTCTATAAGTAAATCTAGTACAATGTCTACAGGATATTAATATTTCTTTTTGGAAAAAATAAGAGCTTAATATAGATCTTAACATAAGCAATTATGTGCTTTAAAAATGTTCATTTAACCACATACTGATTGTTATGGTGCCTGAGAGAAATGGGTGTGCGAGAATCAATCTATAGCACATGGTGTTTAAAAGCAGACCCTGACAATTTGCCATGTCACTGAACTATGCTGCGGAAGTTTGTGCAGAGTGCCTTACCAATGCATTCCGATACATTGTCAGCAATGATCTGAGGAGATACTATTGGTAATCCAACAGTGGGTGAAGTGGTTGACAAACTCTGACAATATGAAGACAGTTTCACTCGACCTACACAGGCCTACGTCTTGGCTCTGGAGAAATTATCTGAAAAAATAATGGAAGGATTTGGCAAACTGTTTGATAAATTATCTCATAGGGATGGATCTCACTTTTCACAGACCCACATATCAGACTACAGACTACAAAACCAGCTGGAAAACTCATGGAGAGGACATGCAGAAATGGGATGGAAAACCTGCTGCTGCCTTCCAGTCACAAGTTCATAAGTTGCAAGGAAAGTCAGAGTGTTTCTTCCCAGAAAAATGTTGCTCCAGTCTCCAAGGTACAGATAAGCAAGATCATTCTCAAACCTCTGTGATCCAAACCAACCCACTCCCTGATGGGTCCAAGGTATCAAATTAGAAGTGCCCTGCCTCCAGCCAGGTGGAGAAGAGGGATAACTGAGTTTATTAGAGTGTGTGGGTTCAAAGGCCTGGCACAAGAGAACCACAAAACTATGGAGCTCTTGTCGATACTGGTGCACAGTGTACCCTACTGCCATTAAATAACAAAGGGACAGAATTTTTCACTATTTCTGGAGTGACAAGATGTTGTCAAAAATTGACTGTAGTAGAGACTGAAGTGAACCTAACCAAGAATAAGTGGGAAAAGCCTCCTGTAGTAACTGGACATAATGCACCATGCAGACTGTCTTCAAAGAGGCTCCTTTAAAGACCTAAAAGGATATAAGTGGGCCTTTGGTATAGCAGCTGTAGAGAGTGAGAATGTTAAACAGTTGTCTACTTTGCATGGCCTTACAGAGGATCCTTCTGTTGTGGGATTGCTGAAGGTTGAAGACCAACAGGTGCCAACTGCTTACATTACAGTGCATCAACGACAGTATCATACCGAGACTCTGTGGCTCCCATACACAAGCTGATTCAACAACTGGAAAATAAAGGAGTGAGCAGCAAAACTCTTTCACCCTTTAATAGTCCAATATGGCCTATGCAAAAGGCAAATAATGAATGAAGATGGACTGTGGACTATTATGGTCTAAATGAGGTTATGCTACCACTTAGTGCTGTTGTGCCAGATATGTTAGAATTGCGATATGAACTAGAATCAAAGGCAGGCAGATGTTATGCCACAATTGATATTGCTGATTTGTTTTTCTCTATTCCTTTAGCAGCAGAGTGCAGGCTGCAGTTCACTTTTTCTTGGAGAGGTGTCCAATACACCTGGAATTGACTGCCCCAGGGCTGGAAACACAGCCCTATCATTTTCCATGGACTGATCCAGCATGTATTGACGAAGGGTGGAGCTCCAGAACACCTGCAGTACAATGATGACATTGTTGTATCGGGTAACACAGCAGAGGAAGTTTTTGAGAAAGGTGAGAAAATAATCCAAATTCTTTTAACAGCTGGTTTTGCTATTAAGAGAAGAAAGGTTAAGGGACCTGCACAAGAGATCCAGTTTTTAGGAATTAAATGGCAAGACGGGTGTCATCAAATCCCATAAGATGTCATCAACAAAATAACAGCTATGTGTCCACCAATTAACAAAAAGGAAACACAAACTTTTCTAGTTGTTGTGGGTTTCTGGAGAATGCATATACCTGGTTATAGCCAAATTGTGAAACCTCTCTATGAAGTGACTGGGGTCCTGAGAAATGACAAGCCTTTGAAAGATTAAATGAGAAATCATACATGCAGTAGCCCTGCGGCCAGTTCAAACAAGTAAAGACATTAAAAATGTGCCCTATACTGCAGATGGAGATAATGGTCCTACTTGGAGTCTTCGGCAGAAAGCACCAGGGAAGACACAAGGTCAACCCTTAGGATTCAGGAGTAGATTGGCTCTGAGACCAATTATATTCCAACTGAAAAAGATACTTTAGCAGCATATGAAGGAGTTAAAGATGCTTCAGAAGTGGTTGGTACTGAAGTACAGCTCCTTTTAACACTCTGGTTACCAGTACTTGGCTGGATGTTCAAGGGTAAAGTCTCTTCTACACATCATGCCACTGATGCTACATGGAGTAAGTGGATTGCATTAATCACTCATCAAGCCTGTATAGGAAGCCCTAATTATCCAGGAATCTTAAAAGTGATCATGATCTGGCCAGAACCAAAGATTTTGGAATTTCACCAGAGGAGGGGGTAACGTGCTGAAGAAACTCTACCATACAATCAGCTACCAGAAAATGAGAAAAGGTATACTCTATTTACTGATGGCTCCTGCTGTCTTGTAGGAAATCACCAAATACGGAAAGCTGCTGTATGGAGTCCTACATGATGAGTTGCAGAGGCGACTGAAGGGAAAGGTGCATTGAACCAATTTGCAGAAATGAAAACTGTACAGCTGGCTTTAGACATTGCAGAAGGTGAAAAATGGCCAGTATTTTATCTTTATACTGACTCATGGATGGTAGCAAATGCTTTATGGGGGTGGTTAAAGAGATGGAAATATCACTTGGTGAGTAATGTTGAAGGATGCTGAAGTTCAGTGTGTACCTCAAGGAAATCTGACCCTGGGTGAGAAGGCTTAATTTAAACTGTATTATTAACACTGTTTACTGAGTGTTTTTCAGAATAATGAGCCAGCTTCATCATGTGACGTCCAGTGACTTTCCTGAAGTTAGCATCTCTAACCTACAGGCTGTGGGCATGAAGCATGATGAATCTTCCTTCCTGAGAGACTGCTAAAATGGATGGACATCCAAAATCATGAACTTAATGAAATTCTGTGCAGATACATCATGAATTTGAAATTTATCTCTATATATTTATAAATATTTGAAGAGGTAAGTTGTAATTACCTGAGCATGACATAAATGGTATGGAATAAGGGGTGGAATGTTATGGTTTGAGTTAATGGGGGTGCTTTTTACTCTGGCTCAGCCTTAGTCTAAAGTAACTGCATTTTCTGAAAAACTAACTGCATGTTTTTGAGACAGTTTCTCTCTGGCAGCAATAACATGGAACACTGGTATGCAGAGAAGCCTGTATTTATAATTATTCCTCTAGTAACCAAGGTCATCCTTGAGCTGGTGAAAAATGGCTGCACCTGCAGGGAGAGGCAGACAGGACAGGTGACCCCAAACTGACCGACAAGAGTATTCCATTCCATATACGTCATACTCGGTATAAAACTGAGAGATCATGAGGGACTCGCTCTCTTCTCTGATGGTCGACGTCTAGTGAGGACCACGTTTGTCTGATTGTTCCTAATCCCGGTCCCATGCGTCCCTGAATCCAGTTACTGAGTTCAACACCCTCCTAGCTGTGGACCCATTCCCTCTTGTCTGCTCTACGTCAGTTTTGGTGATGTATATCATCGAGGGGTGGAGTGGGGGGGTGATCTCAGATATTGGTACGTATTTTCATTACTTTATTATTATCTTAATCATTATTACTACTATTAGCATTATTTCATTAAAGCTGTAGCTTTAGTTTCCAATCTGCAAGTCTCTTTCCTCTCAGTTTCCTCTCCCTTCCCTTGGGTGTGTGTGGGGGTAGAATTTGGGAGTCCAACTGCACAAGTTTAGACAAAATTTAGCCTGGCCAAGGCTAAACCATGACACTGATAAACCAAAGATCAGCCACCCCAAAGGCTCTATAACGCTTCCAAAAATGTAATTGGTAAGCTGTTCCAGACTGCTTTATGCTTTCTCATTTAACTGAAAATTTTTGTTTGGAAGAACCCTTTTCAACATGTTATTTTATTATTAATTTATTAGTTTATGTTGCTGACTTAAAAGAGAATAATGTTTACCTCTATATACCTTCCGAACAACCCCGGTGAGATCTAGCACTATTTATCTCTGTAATAATCTAGATTTTTAGTGTTTCCTCCTGTTTAAAATATTTATACAAAATCAAACAAGGAACAAAACCAGTACCTGGTTATTTTTGCCACTACAACTAATTAATACAACTCAGAAGTCACACATGAAAAATAAAATGCTCATTGTGAACTTTTTTTACTTTGTTATGACTGCTTAAATATTAAAGGATAGCAAAATATATTTAAACAGTGAGATTGCTCTCAACAATCCATATTCTTTCTGTGGCCTTCTGACAAGTGCTGGTCTAGAAAAATACTTACTCATATACATGATTTACACTACTGAAAAATGCTGTTAGATATGACGTACATAAATTTAGCTTGTGCTTAAACAATTCAATGTGTAAAATGTTTTGTCATCACTAAAGCAGACCTAATACATTAAATAAATTTCATGTTCATAGTTGTTAGCTCAAGTGTCACTTATTACCTTTTGAAGGTAATATATTAGGCATTAATCATAATCTTTTCTATTTAACACACCTGATCTTTTATCTCTAAATAGTGGGCTAATGCATTACCAGCCAAAACCTTCAAAATACGTTAAATCTTTCTTCACTCTAGGGAGTATTATTCTGTCACTATTGTAGCATATAATACACATTTCTGTATACTGCTTTTATAATGTCTTTTACAATTCCGAACACATAGGAGAGGTCATAATGTTTTCAGCTACGTGAATGCAAATAGCAATAGAATTTCTTAAATCATAGCAATTCTAACAAAACAAACAACTAAAAGATCCAGCTGTTAAGAAAATCGTATTTATACACTTATGTAAAAACTGGTGAAGTTCAGTAAGGATTTAAACTGCAGCCACGTTCATCAATCATTAACACCATCACACATTCCACCCCCAAAGATCTGTACATAACTGCTCTAGGGAACTATCAGATTTTAACTGCTTGTCTGTTCAATAGAGAGGCTAGGCTGCCTGTACCTTCTCAGAAAACAGCATTATTTTTCTGACAATAACTTATTGTGCGAAAATAGCCAGATTTACACTGATGTGCTAATATTAGCAAGGGTTGATTTCCTTCTCTTATATATCTACCTGTCAATGTATAATCCCTTTTATAACATAATGTAGGTGACGCTATTATCCTAAAGAGAAGATTCACCTCCATCACATGGATAAAAAAATGATGCAGATTCTCAGCTTTCATTTCCAAGGGTTATTTTTTTTAATTCATCCAAGTTTGGAATTTCCTATAAAAATAGTAGCAAAATGAGTTAAAAAGCTGCTAAAATAATTAATTGGAGATGGAGATGTTCTGACATGCCTCAACTCAATGTATGCTACAGTGCTGGAGGGATTCACTAAAGCCTATGCTGGAGGGCGGTATCTCAAAAACTAGTAGCAGAGGTGAAGAAAGATATCAAATGGATGTCTAAAAGAACAATAAAGGCAGCAAGAGATCCAAAGGGTACTTGACATACCTACCTTGTTACAAAGGAAGAGGTATTTTTTCCAGTGATTGACCCATTCCAGACCTGTATTGAGGAGACTGTGCAAAGTTTACAAGCTGTACCGGTGACCATAGTGTCTTACTTTAGGTTTTGTCCGTATTCCATGAGGAGAGTTTCTGGTCACAGCCCACTGCTCCAAGGAGAACCACTCAAAGGGGGTTTCTAGTGGGAGTCTGTTTTATGCCTAGTCAAGTCTGATCTGCGGTCAGTTCTAATTGGCTTAGGGCCCACATCTTCTTGAACCCCTTTCCCCTTCAGCAGTGCCATGGATAAGGAGTGGGAGTTTCAAAACCTGGAAAGTCCCAGTCTTTGTGTATTAGACAAACCCTGTATTTGACAGATCCATAGCACGTCCTTATCTTTGTTCTGTCCTTCACAGAGCGCTCCCACCTACCACAAATCTAGAATCAGTATTTTTGGCATAACAGCTAAACACTCATCCGTCTGTTCATTACATTTCCTTCCCCCTCAGTGAGTTGAGCTAAGTAAGTAAAACAGAATGTGAAAGCCCATGGGAAAGAAAAAGATAAATATGTAAACAATATCTTTCCTCCTCCCTTTCTCAGAATCATATTCACTCCTCCACTTCAGACTCATCTACTCTTACCGAGTGGCAGAAGGACAATGGGAATTGTGGATCATGGTCAGTACACAATGATTTCTCCTTGTTGCTCTTTACTTCTCCCTTTATTGTCTTGCTCCAACATGGGCACTCTGCAGCCCACAAATCCTTCAGGAACAGCCAACTTCTGTGACCTGAAGTCCTCCATGGGCTGGTTATCTGCTCCAGTATGGTCCTTTGTAGGCTGCAAGGGAGATTTTTTTCTGTTATGGAGTACCTCTGCCTCTTCTAACCTCCTTCTCCTGTTTCTCTCTCTCTTTTTTATTTCCATTTTTTTCTTTCTTTTTTTATTCCTTCTCTTCCGGTACACCATTTTTTTCCTTTGTTGAATATATTTCCATAGAGGCACCAACAGATTGCCTGAGGGGCCAAGTTACGCTTTTGCATGGGTCTTATGGACCCAGCTGGAAACTACTGTCCCTTGAACAGGACAGACCCGGCCTGTCTTCACGGAGACCACCCCTGTAATCCCTGCTGCCAGCACCTGGGCACTTACCAGCAGTACAGTACTATTGTTTGGACATAGGTATTTGGAATCCTCTCATGACAATAAATAGCTTAAAGAGCTATTATTCTAATTTTCTGCCAATACTGTTGAAGCTCTGTTATAGGATGAAGTCACAGTTTCAGATTTTGTAGATAAGGCTATAAATTTTATAAATTCAGCTATACAATCTAAATGTCTATGCATTTGTGTATGGGAGTGTGTATGGGGTTAATATATTTAACTTCTCATTAAATGCTGTTTGTGTCCCTATGAAAATCACTGTCTTTTGTATGACTTCGGTGATTGATCCTTAACCCTGATTGCGAAGAATTAGTCACTACTGTCTATGACTCACTCATTAAGACTGTCCCTGTGAATCACTTTTCTCAAAATGATTATAATGACAGATGATAAACATGCCCTTTTCTTCCTGTGGCTTGCCACATGAAATTGTGCAGAGGACTTGAAATCATTCAAGATCATGACTTGCTTCTTCAACAACAGGCACATCAAGTCAATATCTCTGCCCCCAATTCAATTCACGTATTCACTTTTATGCTTACAATCCTCTGCATGACTAAAGAAAACTCTGTGAGGATCAGTTTGTCTTTTCTGATTACAGGTCCCAAGACTGCAATATTCCTCTGTGACACTACATAACAAGATTTGTGGTCTTATAGACTGATCTTGAAGATGTTGCTAAATTACATAAATTATTTTGTTTTTTATTTTAAAATTATTTTAATATTTTTAATATATATATTGATGATTTCCTCAGATTGGATTTATAATTGTGCAAGTTTTATTTTTTATGAGTTTTGCAGAGAATGAAGGAAGCTTGACTCTTTTTCTTTTTATTATATAATTTTCTGATTTGAGTCTTATGCTTATAAATAATGTAATTGCTTCAAACTACTGCAGCAAAATTTTCTGGACTGTGAGGTTTCAGAACATTATGTCAGAAGTTCTGTGCTGATTTTAGATTGAAAATAAAGTTCACTCAAAATTCAGCATATCCTATTTCCTTCCTCTACAAGTTCTCTAATAGAGAATATTCTATAGGAATAGGTAGAAATAGCTCCAATATTATAAAGCTCTCATGGATCATAAGATTACACTCTAGCTTACTTTGTTGTTTGTTTTTTTTAAGAAACAATATTCCATGAATTACAACTCCTAAATTAAATCAGCATTCTATTCGACCTATATTTATTCACAATTATTCAATTGTTTAACCTTTATGATTAATAAGTTTGTGCTAGACATCTATCTACAGAACTTTAAAGGTGTATATGTACTATTTTCTGCATGTTGATTTGATTGATTGATACATTCAAGAACAAATAGAAGTTTATTAACCTTAGTTAAGAAATCTCAGATATGATTTCTATTTCATTTTTCCACTTCTGGTCTTGTTATATCAAGGAAATATTGGGAAAATTAGAAGTATTGAAAAAAAACCAAACCCAACACAATAAAGGAAAAATTTTCAAACCTGTGTTGATATGAAATGATTTTCTTAATAGAAAAAGAAATGAGTAATGCCACTAGAAAATGACGTATTCATTACAGTTTTAAGGGATGTCATCAATCCAGTCTTTTACTCAGACCATGGGCATTGAATTCAGGACAGCTTTCTCATGGTTTTTGTCCAGTCAAGACTCAGGAAAAAATTCCTGAAGTTACCTACGATCACGGTGAGTTATTTTTCCCTTATATAGCCCCAATTTCCCTTATTCTTTCAGAAAAGAACTTTCTTTAAATGGTATTACAAACTCCTATCCAGTTTGAGTATTCTGGATGCATATTATGAATATGCAAAATTCTGGAGTCTCATGATGTCATAAAGTTCAAATAGGGAAGCAATATTACTTCTTTTGTTCCTTAGACAAAACTTTGCTTATTTATGTATTTTTTTTAAAAAAAAAAGGAGGGGAGGGTTAAAACTTACTAGCATGACTCAAAGAAATCAAGCAAGGAATATTCATCTCCAGTATTTCCTCCACACATCCCCTTCAAAGGTTTTCACTCACAGCAGAGCAATTGCATCAGGAGCCAATCATTTAAGTATAAAAGCATTAAATAAGACTGAATAAGATTTTTTAAATTATCAATTTTTATCTTCTGCATAACTTAGCTTCTAAAACTTAATTCTTGTTTCAAATACATAAAATTATCCAGTCTCTAACACAAGTTTTCTAAGATGGGCTGTGCCTTATAAGGTCTTTTAAAGTGTTTTAGTATTTTAAACTATCTGAAAATTCTGTAGAGCATTGTATGTTGAATGATATAAACATTGGTTTTATGCTGTTTTCAGCCTTTTAGCAGTCTTACTTTACACTTTCACTCTTCAGGCAAATATCTTCACGGTCTTGTACACACAAGTCCCAATATTGGGTTTTATAATGTGTTCTTGTGAGAAGTGATAGCCACCAGCATTAGAATCAATCCTTCCCTCTCTTTCTTTTCCTACCCTTTGGTGGTAGCTATTTGTTAACATCAGAGGACCCGATAACAAGATATTAAGCAGGAACAACTATAGCAAGTATGAGTATATTCTGATGAGAATACTATATGAAATGAGCCATGCTGGAAAAATTGCTGCACAGGAGAGAATGTCCAGTAGAGATACTTGCCTGTGGAGAAGTATAGGGTTAGCCAAAGGGGAGTGTTTTCCTTTCCTCTTTCCTCTGTGTCTCTCCTATTTTACTCATGTTTTTCCACTAAAGTGGAAATTTTGCCATTAGAATGGATGAGCGCTATCAGCTACAGGTTCTGTTTATAAATCTTGGTGCGTGTGAACTTGTCTCAACAAATGCAACAGAAAAACTTTCCAAACAGTAAGTAACTAATTCTATCAGACTGGAAACTGAAAATATGGCAAATGTGATAAAACAGAAGTATTATTATTGAGGCCAATTATTTGGGTGTTTTCTTTTTCCTCAATAATTAACAGTAGTTTTGAAGCATATTAACTTCAAATAAACTTTGAAAAGAAAATTTGAAACAACAATTAAGAGCCAAATTCCTTGATCTTCCAGTAACCTCTACAGCATGCATCCTCAGAGTCATGATGATAAAGGTATTGAAAAAACAGAAGAGGATGATAGGAACCAAAGATTCAATATAAAAGGGATTTAGTACATGTATATTGCAGATGTCAGCAAGCTTTTTTGTCGAGATTATTGGTTTGTTTGTTATAGTAGAGCAGCTGTGGCATCACCTGTCAACCTCCAGAGGTATTTAGCCAAGATCCCAAATCAGCTTATTTTATAACTTCTATGCTTCAGTATGTCAAGAGTAAAGCTTAGACTTGAGCTGGTTTGAGCTAGCTTTCCCAAGCTCTCCAACTACTCAGTCTGCCTCTTTCTCAAACCTTACCCCCCTTTCAAAGGAAAAAAAACTATGGAAGAAACCAAAATCACACTAAATAAATATATATTGCTGTATTTTTCTAAATACGAAGAACTACACTGCAAGGATATGCAAAGGAGCAAGGAAAGAGGGTAAGGGAAATGGGAAAAAGGACAAAAAGGAACTAAACCAAAACAGTTATGCACACTTATAAGACCAGGTAACTAACAAAGTAAAGAACTAGCAAAATCTCACCACTTCCTTTGAGGAAAGCAGAACAGCTAAATCCGACCCAGGACTCTCCCCCCATGCATGGGCAGACAACAGCAGCCGCTGCAGGCCTCAGCTCCAGACAGGACCAGCAGCAAGGAGCCTCCTGCTCACCAGCTTGTCAGAAGAAGAAGAGAGCGTACTCTCTTATCTACACCTTATTTATATGTTGTGTTACGTTAAAGGAAGATACGGAATACTTCCATGGATCCTGACCTCCGTTGTTAAGGAAGACCTGTAAAGGCTATTTCTTTTAAGGAAGATCTGAAAAATCCAAAAGTCAATCCACTACAAACTACAACAAATATTAAAAGGTCCTAAACTGAGATAAATTTTTGCAAAACACTTAAATTTTCATTGAAATTATGGTGGTGGTAGAGGGCTTTCTTACCTTCTCAGCATATTCTGATGCATTATTTCCATACATCTACAGGTGCATTTTTGTCCTTGCTTTGGTATGAAATAAAACATATAATTATACACACGCTTTCAGTCACAGAAGACTAGTATTTGCACAATAATATACATCACATTCATTTGTTGCAACCTGTAGACTGTGATGTAGACAGCATCTGTATTCCAGACCTCAATAGAAGCTTCCTGTAGCTGTCATGGAATTCTGGTTTCAGCTGTTTTCAAATGCTTTACTGAGAAATTGATATTCTTATCATTTTGGAATGAAAAAGTAAATTGGTAAGAATACAAAAAAGTGAGAAATTATTCTGAAAATTCTATCCAACTGGTTCTAATTAACCTTCCATTCCAGAAGTTACTGACATTTCAGCATTTGTTTTGTAATCTAGAATTTGGAATAATGCACAGTTAAATACTTTTTGAGTGATTATTAACTGACTGCAACTAAATTCTAAACAAGAACAAAGACTGTTGTTCAATGGCACAGTACTGATTTTTTTTAAGAACAGGAAATATTTTTAGTGAACATGTGAAAACAATGATGAAAACACAAGCAAAAAAACTCTATATGTAAAAAAAAAAGGTATGTCCTTCCTACATTTAAATTGATATATTCATTCCGTATCCTATGTGTACAAAAAACAGTGTGGTATCATATACTAACAGTAAACAGTTTCAAAAGAATAAGAACAGAGTTTTATTTTAGGAGAACTTAGAGGAGCTGAAGGAGGAACTTTGCAGTAATACTTGTATATGGAGACGCTCCAAAATTTTTGAAGTTCAAAGTAAATGACATGCATACTTTACAAAATCAGTAGAAGGCAAGTTTATTCAGATTGCATAAAAGTCTCCCAGTGTACTTTGCCAAGTAAGTTGACAAATAAAGAATTAATGATAATTGGTTACAAAGGAAAGTCTTATTTAAGCAGCCTACTTCAGTCAAAACATTCATTAGATGGAGGACACGCTGAAGACCACAACAAATAGAACTTCTGTAAAGAAACAGAACTTTTCAACTGCCTGTTGAAAAAAATACCAAGCTCCTAACTGGATAGAAGAAGATATGAGTGCTGTATAGAATTCAGCAAATCCTGATGGATAGCTGGTGTGGGCAACACAGAGAATGGTGCTTGACCTAATACCATCAAGGAAGACTACTAGGACCAAAACTCAGTATCAAACCCCAAACTACCTTTATAATGATGAAAACTAGTATTTGTGGGCATAGAGCAAGCACATCTTATATATAGCAAAAGCCAAAATACACATATAATTTATAGGATAAAATAAAACTGTATAGTAAGAGTAGAATTGAAATACTAAGAGTCTAATTTACAGAATCACAAAGTAGTTGAGTTTGAAAGGGACTTCTGGAGGTTCATCTGCTTCAACATTCCTTGTTCAAGCAGGGCCACTTTACAGCTTGTTGCCTAAAACTATGTCCAGATGGCTTTTGAATATCTCCAAGGACAGAGACTCCATAGTCTCCCTGGGTAAGTAAAGAAATGTTTCCTGATGTTAAGAAGAATCCTACTGTGTTTAAGGTTGTACTTATTGATTCTTGTCCTGTCACTGGGAACAACTGAAGTGAGCCTGGCTTTTTCCTCTTTGCACCCTCCTCTCAAATATTTGTACGCATTGATGAGACCCCCCCTTGAGATTTCTCTTCTCCAGGCTGAACAGTCCTAGATCTCTGAGCCATTTCTCAAAAGAAAACAGAAAGATCCGTAAAGTCAAAAACAACGAGGAGGACATGTTGCTGTTAAGGAGTAATATGAGTTGCCTAATTAGAAAGTTGTTATTCAATGCACTGTATTTTAATACAATCAAGTGAAAGCTAGTCCAAGAAGATAATCACATGCTATATAAAACAAAGGGAACCTCAGAATTTGATAGTAACCGTAACTTATCTCCTCAATAAAACCTCTGAGCTATGATTACTTCATCTAAGTTTACATCTGTAAACTCCTGTATGAAATAGATATGATGCTAAGAACTAACAGAAATCATGTACCTTTATATACAACATTAATATGAAACACTATTAATTAACTAGGACTCTCACGTTCTTAATCGCTAGTTTCTTCATACAGAATGTATTTTCAGTCACATTTATTTAAAATTGAGTGCAATTCCAAGACTGATTTGCAAATTATATGTTCAAGTTCTCCTGATCGAAGTTAAATTTGCAATTGCAAGACTATAATGAAGTAGCCAACAGAAGAGGTTATATACTTACAAAAAAAATAATCAAAATCCATTTTGTAGCAGCAAATAATTTTGTGGTTTATTTTGACATGATGTTTAACTGCGTTGGGTTGACAAATCAGTTACCAGTTGCCCTTTTGCTGAAATAACAGTGTTTCAACAATCTGACTGTACCTTACAAAATGTCTAGCAGCAGATGCTACTGATAAATTTGCCAGCCTCAAATTTGTGAAAAGCATGTTCTGTCTGCTTAGAAATCAACCTGTTGTTTGAAGACAAGGATGAACTGATTGAATTCCCCTCTCTCTCTTCTACATTCATTATTTAGATTCATCAAAAACATCAATAAATGAAGTCTTCACAGTGTTCTCAGAACTTTGCTTTTCCTTGATCTTGTAGTGACCCTGCCTGGTAGACCACTGTATGCGAATGAGATAGTGATGAACAGTACAATTATCCTGAGCAGACCCAGGCCTGTGCTGTGCTGTGCTGCATGTACAGCCTGGCCTTCAAGTCTATGTTGTGCTGCACAAACGCTTTTGGTGCACAACAACCTCGGCTGGTTTATTCTAACAGAGGAACCTGCAGATAGCTCCCACTTCGTACTGGAGATTGTACCACCTGCATGGCCAAACCTTTATCTAATGGTGCAGCAATAAATTCTCATGAGAACATTATTACTGTTTTGACTATAGAGTTGCTAAAAGTTACTTTCTTGTAAGAAAATACTATCATAGATTGAATGACTGAAAGATGAGAATCTCTGCTATGGACAGGGTAAGCATGGTATGCTGCAGGAGTCCTGCTTGATGCTACACCACTCAGGGCTTCTACCATCTAATTACACATAGGTATATCTATACTACTTCAGAGTGCTGGCTAATAAATAGCTTTTTAAATGACACCTTACAAAGTCTAAGTGCCTTTCTACTGGGATCATAATGAATCAGCACCTCTTGGTGCAAAAATTATTCTATGCCCTTTTCCTAAGATGTTGTTTAACATCTAATTATTATTGATTTAATCCTACCTAAGTAAGCATCAATATTATGTATTTTACATAAATGTTGCATAGACAGAATACTTCTTTATAATGATACTTAGGCTGGCTTAACACCAGCTGTGATCCTGCTGCTCAGAAGGTAGTTTGGGGCCATGCAATCCTCTCCTTTTGAAACTAGTGTGCTCTTGATTATCATGTCTCCTCTGTGAAAATGAAGTGATATTTATGTCAGATCCTGATTATCAGATAGTTAGGCTGATGTAGCCCTGGAAACATTGGCAAGAGGGCGAACAACAAGAAAGTTTAGAGTCATGGCAAAGACACCAGAATAATATGTCAGGAGAAATAATACGTCAGGAGAAAACAAGTACAGGGCTCCAAACTTTGTATTTTGCTACTAAAGGGGTATTGTAGGTTAGTGCCTAGCTAATTCACATCTGTGTAGTGGAATAATAGCACAAATATGATGGACATGCAGATAAGTGTTAAAGACATGCTACTGAAGATGCTCTAAGGGCAGTAGGACTGATACTATCAGCTATAACACTCTGTGTCACGTTATGCAGGTATAAAGAAGGCAACAGAGTACTTGGAGTGTTTTTCTGGGAAAAAATGCATAGACCTTATGATTTAGGGTGTAAACAAAAGAAAAAATCTTGGTGACAACCAGTATAAATCAAAATCAATAAAGTTCTGAAGCATATATTTTATGCTTAATGATTTGGGAAACAAGCATCAGAGACCTGGAAGAACAAGGGAAAATTAGTTATTTAAATAGATGGAGGCAGATTCTGTGACTTCTTTTTTTCTTCAGATCCACGATGATCTTAAAGTAAAGGGGAAAGTATGATTTGGGAAATTAATTTCACACTCCAGCTCTTGTAACTTCTTATTCCATTAACAGAATTTATACCCCAGGCTTGAACATAACTTAAAGGTTTTATCTCTATCATTCTTTTTATTTCCTTCATATACGTACTCTAGCAGGTCTTTTGCTTTATCAAAACCACAGTGAATTTATCTGGTTCTTAAAAAAACAACTCTGGAAAACAGATATTACAGTAGCACTTTAGGAATAATGATTTTGAATAAAAAATCAGAAGAAATGCTGGAATGTGATTTGTTTGAGACATCCTGAGTTTCCATAATACATTTTTTGTTTATTTGCACACATCATAATGGCATGCTAAGCTCATTTCACTTTCACTCTGAGGCTGGTTTCCCCACTAGAGTTCAAACATAAGGCAGGACTCTTTCAAATGAAAACAAATTTATATGTCCAAGGGATTTTTTTCCAAACAAGGATTTTAAGGAAGAGCAAGGACCTTTAAGTTCTATAATTTTTCTTCCTCTTCAGTTACTTGTGAAATTTACAGTTGCTAGGTTTTCAAGAAGGTATCAGTGTTTTTTTGTAGATAACAAAACAAAAATATAACTAAACAAAACAAGACAGTTCTTGTAGAATTTCTATTAATTATTTCTCTTTTTCTTCCCTCTTATCCTTACATCCCATTGGCTTAGAAATTCTGTCTTCCCCATGTCACAAGTGAGATTTTAAATACATAGGTCACAAAAGAGCCTGAGAGAAATGCTGCTGAAAAACTCAGGAATGTATTTGGAGTTTGGGGAACAGTGATTTCATCACATCTGTATTCCTCACCTCCAGACCTGTTTTCCTCCACTGTATGTTTCCACTGTTAATCAGGCAATCTGTTTGTATATTTTTCCTCAAGCTTTCTTTCTTTTCAAGCAAACATGAAAACAAACAATGCAGGGAAGAGGCATAAATATTCCTAAAATTATTTTCAAAGTTGCCAAGTTCTGAACTTTATTTCTTTAATATACAGTCTAGTACAAAATTTTAAAAATTTTCCCCTAGACTGTATTACTTGCTCACATAATAGTATTCCTTCCTGTGTATTTACACAATTATTCCTTATGTGGGTTAGAAAACTGAGATAATGTTGTTAGTAAAGCTCCATTTTTACATTCCTTTAAGTCTGATTGTATGACTAGTGTTAGCATTTCTCAAAATCTAAACTTATATTTGAGACTGAAGGCCCAGCCAGCTCCAAAGGACCCACCACTGCACACAGCTGTGCCCCTTAGCCAAGTTGATGGTTCCCTGGGGAAACCCTGTTTAAAAAAGGGAAAAAAAAATCAGAGAGTCAGAGGAGGAAAAAAAAAAAGTACAGCACTGCAGAGGCAGCACAAAGGCCAGAAGAGGAGGAGGAGGAGGTATTGTATGGTGATGCAGATATCCACACTGCAGCCCGCTTTTGAGCAGATGGATATTTCTAAAGGAACTGCATCCTGCAGAGAGTCGGTGCTGGAGAAGAGGATAAGCATGAAAAGAAAAGAGCAGCAGAGAACCCTCTCCAACACACACATACACATACACAACACCTCTAGCTGCCTCACCAAATGGACTGAGCATAACCTGAGGAAGTAACAAAGTAAGGGAGAGGAAGGGAGTCTGCACTGGTGGAGCAAAGCCCTTCACAAGTCCTGATTCCCACGTGAGACTCTGATCACCACAGTATTTTCTGGAAAGAAATATAAGGAATCCTGGAGATTTCTGGAAAATGCCAAAGGCAATAGTTTGATGCTGTTGAGTAACAAGTTGATTAAATGAGAACTTTGACATTCTTGAATAAAAAAAAAAATAAATTTGGGGGATATTAATGTTGATGATAGAATTGATTGCGTCAAGCAAAAAAATGGTTTTATTTTAGCTGCTGAGAGAAGTCAGCTAAATGAAAAACAGGGTTGCAAACTTGGGCTTGAAGAATGTAAGCTTCATTTTGTTCATGAGTCTAGTTGACATTTCCTATGAGAAGCTGTCCTGAAGAGTGAAGAGGAAAAGGAGAGATCCTGGATAACCTCCTTCAGGCACAGAAATTGTCCATATCACTGGACAGAAGGTCAAGCTGGTGCAACAAAACTCCAGGCTGGCTGCATAGGGAACATCTGACTGAGCTCAAATGCGAAAAATGAAGGGTAGAAGAACTGTAAGTGAGGATGGTGTATCCATAAGGAATACCAAAGCAACACCTGAGTATGTAGAGACGGAAACAGGAAAAGCAAAGCTCAAGTGAAGTTGAAAATAAGAAGGAAAACATGAAGAGCTTATTCTGCAATAAAAAGAGAACAAAGAAAAAATGTGGCCTGCTATGAATTAATCTGATTCAGTTGAAAGAAGCTTTTGGAAGTAATTTGTGATTGTTAGATTTGCATTTAAACATTTGAAAAATAAACAAAAAGATACTATTTCATAAATTCAGATATTCAGAATTTCTGAGGACTCTGGGGATAATTTATTAGTTTATGTTATGACTTACAGAACTGGAAATAGTATTCAGAGGCTGATTTATGCTTTGAATTTTATGATATTCTTCCTTGTTTGCAAGTTATTTAATTGTACTTCTACCTGCAAATATTGATCTAATGCAGAAATCCAAAAGCTATTAGTCAGATTGTATTATTAGAAAAAAAACCCACCAAAAGCTGTTGATTCAGTTCTTTTGAGAATTTCATTTTGAACATAAATCCTGAGAGAAATTTTAAAATTCCGCTTCCTGGAACTTCACAAAACTAAGTATTTAACTACCAAGTTTTGTTTCCTTTGTCTCTGGAGTTTAAAATATTTTCCAAGAAGTATCACTATCTTTACAAAAATAGTCTTAGAAGCAACAGTCAATCTAACAATGAGTGTAAATTGGATTAGTCTTTCTTGAGTTGTTTCTCAAATAATGCTTACTCTTACAAAGAAAGTACTGAAGTACATCGGTATTTTAGTGCTAATGAAAAAGATCTGTGCCCGATGCTGAATGTTTTTTCCTGAATGTTTTTTCCTGACTTCTTGTCTCTTTCGTTCGTTTTGGCTGTCTGCAATGCTTCTGTTGTTTTAGACTTGTTGCAACACTCAGCTTTATCCAGCAGCAGGAATATTGTCTCCAGAGTTAGCTTCTCTGCATCTGTTTCACAGAGTTGCTTATTCTTTGAAATTTAACAGTCAAGAAATATATTTTAAAAATACAATGTACTATTTCTCTATATCACATATTTCATCTTTTGTATCTTGATTTGAGGGATTTTCTCAGACTACTGTCCACAAAGGCATGAGAGGTCTTCACAGGGAAAGTTTTTATCTTGAAACTGTTAGGTTCTGTTTTGCTGCCTTCTGAAAGGCGTTCCTACCTCCTGCAGTAACAGCTGTGATCTAAACCTTGCCAAAGGATGCTTAAGAGTTCATTCCTAATATTGCATTTCACTTGCTTTAGGATATCTTCTGATGTACACTTCCTCTTTTCTTTACCATTTCTTCTCTCTTTTTACAGACAGAAGGCTATTTCTCAATTAATCTCATAAAGAGAAAATGCATAGCTACAGCTGAGTAAATATAAACATGAAATTCTGTATTTCTATGAGGTTGTTTTACTGGTGAAAAACAGTAACTAGATCTAAAAGAAGGAATTATTCCCTGCACAAAAGATGTGTTATAATCAGATGAGAAAGACAGTCTGTAAAAGGAGGAAAAGTAAGACTGAAAGAAGTTTAAGGCATGAATTATGGTACAATTGCATACTTAGTCTCCAACATTATTGGCTCTTAAAAGACACAGTTGCCCTAATGAAGTCATAAAAAGTTAATACATACTCTCTGCAAAATGCTTCATAGTTTTCTTCAATGTCTTATCTCACAATGTGGGATATTCCACCAATATCCAGAGACAGATATAGGGTTTGTGGAATTAAATAGTGAGAGTACAGCCCACAATATTTTATAATCCAATCTATTGAACTGAAATGGAATACAAAATAGCAGGGAACCTCTCTTCAAAAATAAAACTTCCAAGTTTCTGAATTTTGAACTTCATGCCTTTTTCAGCATTTTTTCAGGAAAACATAGGTATAAATATTTATATATTTGTGTATACACACACACGTACATGTATATTTATGTTTATAGGTTAGGGAGGGAGTTAGAGATCACCATGATGTGAGAGTTTGGAAGACTGACTAGCAGGGCCAGTTTTAATGTTTGTAATGGTCCTGAACAATTGCCTTCAGTATCTAACCACAACATTACAAACGTCCCATGTGCAGAATCTCTTCATTTTTACCGAATTTTCCTCTTGCTTATGCAGAGATCCTACTGAAAAAATAAGAGCCTTTTTTTTTTTAAATCCTTCCCTTTTCAGCCCAGCTCTGTAGCTGCATTTAGATTAGGGGTATTCCTTGGAAGAATGCAAAAGTTCTGTTCATAATACAGATTGAATTGCCATCTCTCCATTTAATCCCGGACCAGTACTGTATGGGGGAGTCAGGGGGAGGAGTAAAACTTGTAGAAGGAGGAACTTCTGCTAGAACCTTCAAGTTTCACTCCCAACTGAGTTTCAGCTCCTTGGTGACTTGCATTCCCTTTTTATCTCTTTTTCTGTCAAAGCAAGATTTTGTTTTTCTGTCATGGGTGACTCAGAGGAGTTTACAACCTATAGTGGATTTTGGACAGTTTTTATTTAACAACAAATAAGATTAAAGTTTTTAACTTAGCTGAGTTTTTACACTCTTTCCATCACAGTCACCTTCGCTCAGTCTCAACTTCCTTTCTGAACAAGGATATTGCTAATGTGTGAAAGCTGAGCAGAAAGTCACGTTTGTTTTATGCTGTGCAGTTGATCACAGTTACAAATCATGAGTGTAAGGGTCCTTAAGGATGCCCATGAATTTGTAAACACATTTCTTAGGATCTTTATCTCAATTCAGTAGCTGTCTTTTTCCGGACCAAACTGAATTTTTCTCTTTAAAGAATTTATAAACTGAAGAAAAATGTGGAGTTGGTTTTCCCACTGTTTGGCTAGGGTCCCTTTGAAACAGGTTGTTCCAACCCATGCATGGTGTATGATTTTCTTCCCAATAGGTTGTTCCTCCCAAACCACTTCATCTCACTGGAAGCAGTGTCACATATACAGGTCAAGGTCCAGACATCTGCCAACTACATTGTTTCCAAAACCCACTTTTGGATTAGGTCTGTCCACAGAGTGTGTACAGAGAAAATTATCATCTCCTCATGCTGCAGTATGAAAGTACAATGGAAAAAAATTAGGACTCCTACACACTAGCTGAATTCTTATGCTTACTTGTAGTATATAGTATTTCTCTGTTTTTACATCAGATACCCGGGAGAGCTGGCTTCAACCTCATTTGTCAAACAGGTCTTCAGTCCTACTCCAGCAGTCTCTGAAGCTCATATCCCACATCTAATACTGGTCAGGTTTTGGTTTACTGCTCAGAGTGTTCACCATTCTAACACTTATGCTTCCTAGATAACCTTCGTAGCTTATCCTTTTTTTACACATCAATGAATAGATGTTTGGTAATGCTACATACTTCCTATGACATCTAATTCCTACTAAGGGGAACAAAACCAAATCCATAATTTAAGTGATTCAGTCTAGAGGTTGCACAACGCAAACATGAGACAGTCTTTGATTTAGCTACAATAAAACTTTTAGTAAATCTTCTGTTCGTTCAGGTGCTGGGAATCCTTCTCTTATGCAGCATTAGCTGGATCCAGGATGAATAGTCACAGCACTGTGGTTCTTTATATCTATTTATTGAACAGTAATGTGTATCTTCTGTCACATCTTTTTCTTAATGCCCACCAGAGCAGATCTAGTTATACTTATCTAGGAAATGTATCTAGAATTGCACATATTGAGACCCCTGTAGCAAGCTCCCTTTACTGTTGTATACCTGGGGTTATGTATGTTCACTTATGCTAACATACAAGGTATCTCAGGCCTTAGTACAAGATCCAAAATGGCAGTCTTGAATTATTTCAAGCCTGGATTTCCTTTTTCTATACTTGCTGGTTTTATCACTCATATTCAAGTACTTCTGCAAGTCTGTTATCTAAACTTACTAACCATCTTGCAGCCTGGTCATGTGAGTAATGCTATACAAATGAGTTGTCACACAAAAAGAACAACAATTCATGCCGATTTATAACAGAAATTATAAATAAGTAGTTTAATTCTCCAAAAATAAAACTCTTGAAAAATATTGTAGTGTTTTCTGAAAAGGTGTTGTAAGGTGTTATTCAAGGAATATGCAGCCAGAAAACAAATCAATTCTATAATATGATGTATTTGTGTTCCTTTTTGTCAAATTATTCTTAGTATATATATTATTTCTAAAGAATTATGATTAAACTATAAAACCTCACAAAACTCACGATGATATATAAATTCATGAAGATATGTAAAAATATTAGAGTTAATTGAGATGAGAAAGATACTATGTTTATTCCTACAAACACTAAAGTTTACAAGGATATTCATCTACACAAAAAAATACAGAACACTTTTACAGTATGAACTTTGCATGGTAGATGGACTAGAAAATTAGGAGAGTATGATTTGCTTTACAAATAGCTAAGTATCTTCTTAGATCTGAAAAGGAAATTAAAATTTATATTAAATGAGATTATTTAGTAAAGAAAATAATGGAAGTGCCATAGGAAATAAAAGCTAATAAAAGTAAAAATATTACAACCTTTTAACTGCAATGATTGTCTACTATTTAAAGGTGTACGGGGTGTTTCTGAGAAAGAAGATGCCTTCTTCAGATCCCTGTTTCACTGAGGGTGGTAGGAGAAAGGACAGAAGGGAACTTTGTAGGTGTTGCCTTTTATCCAGCCTCCAACACGGTAAGGAAACTTTCTCCTTCAAATGGCTTTCTCGCAGCCTTTACTTTAGCACTATATCATTCATTGCTACCTTCTTGGTTTCTGACTGTGATGCAAACCAAACTGCCAAAGTTTGCTGTTGGATTTTGAGGAAATTTCCCAATCTTCCACCTGTAAGTGTACTACTCTAAATACGGAAGACCTGGTAATTATTTGTTATTACGAGACAGTAAGACATTTTAGTCATCCTTTGTTCTTTATTTCTGTAGCATTAATAGCTTTAAGTTACCCATTACATATATCATTACAAGATCTCCTTAATCTGATTGTTGGAAAAGTTGAAGATTTTATAACTGGTCTTCTAAATGAAACTACCTGCTTTGGTTTGACCCAATACATACATCCTTCTTCTCCCTGTTCCAGTCATAAAAATGAAAGTTTTAAACATTCTCATCTTGATTTGTAAATGTCGAGAACTTAGATATGAATACTGTAGCTCAGTTCACTATTATCAAGAAGAACAATCAGGCATACTAGATGTATGTCTTCAAATCTTTATCTTATGCCAATGACTTTTTGCTTTAAATAACATTTCCCATTTTTTAATCTTTTTAGGTTAGGCTTGAGTTATAAACCTTAGTATTTACAATTTATATGTAATGCTGATTGAAAGAGTAATACCTTGTTTTCTCTTAATTTCATTTTTACCTCTGTAGGCATGGACAGGGCAGATTAGAGGGAAAAAAAAAAAGAAAAAAGTTCCAGTCCTCATCTTTTCATACATACACAAATATTATATGGCTCAATCTACAAAACACACAATATCCTAAAATGATAAAATCTCTAGACTGACCCTGAAAACCATAAGTTCTGTTACCATTGACACCCAACAATTTAACCTTCTTTCGTACTTGTCTTCAGCCTCTTCTTCAGAATAATGGCTCTTTCAGGAACATGATTGCAAACACTCTCTGCACTTCTTGTTGCACACAAATTAGGATGTGGCAATAAATGTGTCTCTCCTCAATGAGCTGCATTTTGGCCTTTTGACCTCACACAGGTCAAAAGGTAGCTACTCAGTCTACTCACATACCTTGTTATCTTGATAAGCTCCACATTCACATGTTATTTATTTTTAGGTGCACCTCAGTCCTGAATTCACCTTTAAGTGACTTTCAGGTTGTCATTTTCTACCTATTGCTTAACCGCTTAACCCTTAGTTTTGCACACTGTGAAGTTCAGGTGCAATTTTGCTCCAGGACTCTCTTCCCATATAAATAGCTACTGCACAAATAGAAGCTTAACCTTCTTTAATGTGTCCCCCTAGAGGAGTCATTTTGTACACAGCTGTTAGTCTTCCTGAACACAGTTAATGCCCAGTAAAACATTTTCTCTTCTGAGGAGAAAAGTATTGATTATTTTCAAAAACAGAAGTCTGAAACACTGAAATTTAATTCCAATAATCAGTCTTGGAATGTTTGTTGGTTTTGGTTTTATTTTTGTTGGTTTTTTTCTTAGAAATTTATGTGTATTATCCAGTAGAAAAAAAATAGGAAATCTAAAAAGCAAAAACTTTGAAATACAATGAAGAATGGAAGTTTACTATGCATTAATGTGAAGTATGGAAGTAAAACTGTTCAGCTACAAACTCACCAGGTAATATATCCATTCTCAAATCACAAAATAATAGTATGCAAAGTACATTCAGACATTTCATGAAAACAAATCCTGCTAGCCAGCAGCCAGCACAAAGACTTTTTTTTTTGAGTGAAGTATCATTTAACCAGTTGCTGCAGGAAGCTTCTAGGCAGAGCAACTGGCATCTGGGAATATAAGCTTCAGGTCCCTGAAAGAACATGCAGTGAAACATAACAGCAGCAGAGATCAGAGCACCTGGTTTATGGTTTGGGGTGGGAAGTGAAGGTGTACCATTAGGGACCATACAAACCGGTGTTAGCCTAGGCACTATCTGGTGACAGCAAAGCTTGGCAAAGAATGTCAGAATCTGTATAGAACCTGGGAACTTTTTTAACCCTCTCCCCTACCCGCCGTCCAAGAGGTTTGAACCATGAAATACATTTATCTCTGGAATAACAGTATCATAAGTGAATGAAAAAGGATTCATAACATTGATTCATTTGTCCACCACTGATCACTCCTTACTAATGTAATAAAATGAAGCAACATAAAATAAAAAAACTGTAATTAGCACACAAAATGGTATAAAGCTCATAAAGCATCACCTCTCAAATGTTACACTAAATATATTTGTGTTTACATTAACTACACGTCTTAGTGTTCTGCTAACTTTATTGTTTCAAAGACTGTAGACCAGAATGCATTAATTATTTTGAACAGAGAGTAGGTAACTGTTACTTGTATAAAAGGTAGTATAAGCCTTTCATCTTCCTTCCTCACAGCATGCTGAAAAAGCAGATATCAAAACACAACTACTGTCAGAATAAATTTAGAGCAAAACCATACACCCTTCTGCAGTCTCATTAGAAGTTCCTAAAAGTATCTGTGTCTACACAGAGGAGCTATCTTTATTTTGAAGGATAAATAGTTGCTACATTTTTTCTTTCTTTCAAATTCATTTGTAAATCCGCTTACCTGGAATACTAAAGAAAAGAAGAATTATCTTAATATGTACTAAAAAAAAAAACCTAAGCATAAGTCTGTAGTAAGTAAGCACAAGAAAAAGAAGATGAAAACAGAGACAAAACAGATGAAAAAGTAATTTTATAACTAACTTTTCAATTAATTAATAAGTGAGTAACTTCTATTTAAATACACAGTCATTAAATTATAATAATATTTAACTATTGATGTACCAAATAAAAATCATTATGCTACTGAACAGGTCTCTCTTTGAATCTGCAAAAAAGTGCAACACAATATAACCTCATAGTGGAAAAAGAGAATCTTGTGCACCTGTTGCACCACACTTCAGGTGCATTAAACTTGGCAGTGTTAAGGGTCTTCCCACTTCATCTCGGTAACCTGTAGCCTGCCATTCCTTTGCAGCCTTGTGATCTCTCATCTCCACCTCCTGAAGATAAGGTATAGTGCCATTATCCCGGTGTCTCAAAGACTTTTAACCTCATGGCCTGGCGCTGGAAGAACGTGAATCATTACCATGCTAGATTTCTTATGGAAAACAATTGCTGCTGATGTTAAATCACCCTGTTGTTTCCTAATCTCCTAGTATTTTTGCTAGTAGCTTTAGATCCTTTGAATGTATACCTTTTAGCCTATGGTATTGAAAGTACATGATAAGGTTTTGGTAGTGGAGGAGCTACACGAGTGGCACAAGCCGAGTCTGATTCAGCCATGAAAATATTTGGTAACAGTCTCCCCGTCTTTGTGATGACACACAAGTTTTTCATCCTACTTTATTCTCCTGTCCTGTTGAGGGGGGAATGTGAGTGAGCAGCTGTTGATGTTATCCATCACACCTAAAAAATAACAATAAATTATTAGTCTTTTTAATATACGTTATTACCCACTAATTTACTTATACAGAATTTAATGATCAGTTAGCGTGCAGTATCCAGGTATGCTCTAATAAATGCCAACAGAATCATAAACAGAAATTACCAATGCAGAGCTTGAGTGAGTCTCAATGAAATGTGTAATTGTATTCGCAAAGAAGCGTCATCACTACATGCCGTGCTGAACAGGAAGCCCAGAGAAGGGCACCTGTCTGAGATGCCCGTTTTTCCTCAGTTCTTGCCACTGGAGATAATTTTTGCCTTTTCTTTCTCTTTATTTTTATTTGTTTGTTTGTTTATTCACTCTGCCTTGAGCGCCATTGATGCATGCCATTACCTGCAGACCCTATAAAGGAATCTCTGTGTCTCTAAACCTCCTCAGTTTTGTCCTCCACACCATAACTATCTAATTCATGTTGTTTGTGCAAAGATGATTAAGGAATTGAATAAGAACACTGATATAATATTCCTTCACTAATTATTTGCAGTTAAAAACATATTAATCCTTAACTGACAGCCAGAAGTGAGAGGATAAGTAAATTTATAAGGTTTTATTTGAAGATTAGTTTAGACAATAAGTATGAGTACATGTTTTTCTTTCCTTACATTTCTGGTCTGAATTTAACAAAGATATTTTGACATTTCATATTAAAAAAACCCACATAAATGTTTCTCACCTAGGTTCACTTTGAGTGTCTGGAAGAGTGTTAATGGACTGAAAAAAACCAACCAAGCATACAACCCCTCTTTCCTCAAAACCAGCCCATATTTTAATCTTTCACAGAATATTTGAGACACTGTTTCAATCAACTATATAAAAATATATGCTGTTTCTAAGAACACCTGTTGGAAATTGCAGCTAAAATGAGAAAATATTTAATAATGGAAAGAATTAATCTCTTGAGAAATGAAAAAGGTACTATGATGCATAAGTTAAAGATTCACAGAGGAATACTATGCAGACGTAATCGCATATTATTGCAATGTAATAAAGATACTTTTCTATGATAATAAAAAATTAGTTTGAAAAGTCCAATATAGAGATATTAGTTAGGCAACAATGTGGTCTGTAGGCATATTTTTTACCAATGAAGTAAAAATTGCAGGTGTTTTGTTATCTGAATCGCAAAAGAAATTCTGACTAGGAAATGATAGGTCTAATTCAAGAACCTGGAAGTGTTAATGTTAAGAAACAAAATTTTCAGTCTTAACAGATAATCAATTTTGTATCTTTTCCTATCACGTTACTTTAGACAAGAGATCAACATCCACCTTACTACAACCTCTTTTCAGATAGTAGTAAAGAGCAATTAGGTCTCCCCTCAACCTCCTTTTCTTCAGACTGAACAGCACCAGTTCCTTCAGCCACTCCTCATAAATTTGTGCTCTGACTTCTTCAGTACTAAACTAATTTCTAACTGTCATTTGCTACTTTTTATGTTATTCTGGTTCTTATTTATTGTTTATCCTCATAGCTGAATCTACGTCACAAAAGCATTCTTGTCAGCAAACTATTGTTTACCATTTTCCCCTTTGAAGGTGCTATGTACCTTTGAAGGTTTTGTGAAATGGCTTTTTTTTTCACAGACAGAGCAGGATGTGATTTTTGTCACCTAACTTTAGACATATAAATATGATTAAATTAGGTAAAGACATTAATGCTAAGCTCCCTTTAGAGATGGGGAAGTAAAATTAGGATATAATCGATTACTGACCTATGTTAAATGTCTATAAACATGACTTTCTGTTTTTTTTTCTGATATATTTCTGCATACTGGCATGACAGCTAAGAGAAATTATGTATAGACTAGAAGAATGTTTTTCACTCTGTGGAGCACAGATACACAATACCATAATTTTGTCATTGTATTGTTTGCAACTAGACGGTAATATCTTTCGGAACCCAAGATCCTCATTCCTTTCATATGGTCTCTGTTCTAAATCATTCAGTCTGTCAATCTGTTTTGCAGATACCTACTCTACTCTTAGCTTCTTCCTTGTGCGTTTAAGAATGACATGCCTGGGAGAGAAATAGTTATGTTTTTTGCTTCATATATATTCCCTTCTTCTGGCTTCTGAGATGCTCATTCAACAGCTTATTTCTTTGCTCTGAGAAGCCAGTAGTTTTCTATGTCGTAAGATCTTGTAGAGGAGTTGGAGAAAAATATTTCTTTTCCATAGTCTTCAGTATACCACTGTAACAGCCTGGTCCCGACTCAATAGAAGTCACCTGAATACACTGTCTCTCTGGAGTTTTTAGTAGCACCGTCCTGGTATGGGAACTAAAGACCACACAAGTGTACTCCACAGAATACAAAATGGTATTAGTTTTATCTAGAGAACTGAATGAATCCAGTGGGTTTGCTTTAGGGAGAGTGAACTGTTCCCTAGACTTCATTGCTCTGATCTCCAGGCATTCAATTCAGTTTCCCAAACGTGTGTCTGGTATCACTTGAGGTGCAGCAGGGTAACTCTCCTGGTCTCCCAACTTGTCCCAGAAATGTATGGATCTCTCAGAAGTCTTGTGTCATTCCTCTAAGCACCATGTGGGTGTCTTGAATAACTTTGGGTATCTTAACACAAGAATAATATATGGGCAACTCAAATTTAGGTATTCAAACTAGATCCTCAGTGTCTGGAACAGTAGGAATGGACAAGAAGGTGCCTCAGAGGCTTTGAAAGAGCAATCATCAGTAGTATGTGTTCTTGATGGAATAAAAAAGCTAAAGAGTACTTACTCCCTTCTTCATTTTTTCTTTTAAATACATGCTCATAACCCATACAATCATGCTAAAAATTAATTGTCTTCAGGATTAAAAAGATCTGTAAGTACCTGAAGTACACTTCAGACAAATACAAATTAAGAACCTATTAAGAATCATGATGTTGTCAGGTTCTTAACATTGGCACAAACTGTGTAAACGGTCATACTTCATCTGTATGTTTTTTACCTTAAAATATATCTATACATTTTATGCAATTCTGTGCCACAATACAATATAATCAGAAGAGGCTTTTTTCTTAGGTTTTCTATTGTTTCTCAAAATAGCATACGAAACGATCAGTCTTTGTTTCTAGCTGTAAACATAATTATAGTTCTGCATTAAAATATTTAATTTCTTTTCCCTATTCACTATCTGACCAAATCTTTACTTAGTAATTACTTGAAGGCCTAATACACTCAACAAATATTTTATTTTTTTCCTGTTTTACAATTCCATTCATCCCAAAACTACCTGTTAATTGATCCATTAGCCATTAGCACTTTCCACTAGGCATTTTCCATTGCAGCAGATTATAATGAAATGAAAAGGAGAAGGTTCAGACAAAATGTTTAGATAAAATATTGGGGGAAAAATGGAACATGTCAGTGATTAGATCTATAATTTTTCTAAAAAATATCTGACTCCATTTGTTTCCTCAAGTGGAGCTCTGTTTTCTAAGTAGCTAACAAGAAGCACTGAAATGAGATATCCTGTCTGTGGATTTTTTTTAACTATCTTTTCTTCATTAGTGATCAAAATGTTTCTGCTGCCCATCCTGTCACTTCTCAATGCATATATAACAAAAACTGCTTTGTTAGCTAATCTTACATAGATCTCTAGGAAAAATGATGCCTGAATTTGCTGTCTTATGGTTATCCTCTGGAGCACATACTAAATATTTTTACTATTTCACTCCTTACTTATAGCATCTCTAGCAAAGTTCTCCTCAGATCTTCCAACCTTCATAACACCTGAATGTTTCAGTAGCTTTGTAAAAAAAGAAACCTTGTAAGTGCTCCAGTTTTGGCTAATTCAGTATTTGGCAATTTCTTCTGAGTCAATATTTAAATATTTCTTAGTGTGATATTCCAGCTTTTTAGCATTGTGATGATTTTAAGTGACTTAAAAACAAGCTACAGACAGGCAACATGCATTAATGTTCCAATAGCACATTTTTGTTATGTGGTAGCCCTCTTTACTTAATAGATACAAATTAAATAGTTTTGATTGATGTTTTAAGGGTTTTTCTTGTTGCGTTTTTTTTTTAAATGCAACACATTGTATAATTTCAGCAGGAAGAAAGATTATTTATTTTCAGTCCTAAAATCTTGGGAGAGATTCTGTTGAAAATAAGTTTAAGAATATCTTTAAGCAACTAGTCACTTGGTTTCGACTTGTTTTGGCGTATGCCTTTATCATATTAAGAAACTACCGTTACTACCATACTTACTTGATGACTTACACACAATTGTGAAATCACAGCATCTTAGCTTTTCCAGCCACCTGGAAACCTGTTCAAGAATTCTAAGGTCAAATACGTATTTATGGAAACATGATGTATAATGACAGGCTTTCCACCATCCAATCAGGCGGCTGGAGGCTCAGTCCACAAGCATCATAACCTAAGCATCTGTGCTTATGTCACAAAATAATTTGTGGCCAGATTCAGACAAGAACCTGGTCCTGATGAAGTTCAGAATCATTGCAGCTACCTTTTACACGCCTATCTATGGAACTGAAATTCATGTATCTAAACTGGGAACTAAACTGAACCTAGAGTAAATGAGAAGAGCCAGTTTACTCAGAATATGATTCACAATATTCAGCAGCTTTTGTGAGGAAAAATCTAAAACATTAGTATTTTTTTTCTCGTTCTCTGGTTATTGGAAACAATCCATTATTATCTTCATAGTTACCTCCAAACAACAGTGGAACTTCACTTTGTCATAATCTCTGTTTTAAGTCCAGTTGTTGCAACCAATTTGAGCTTAGTACAGCACAACATAGAAGTCATGTCAGACAGTAGAGGGGAATAGAATAGGTGTTTTATATGACCTAACATAGTTATCTGTTATCTATTGAAAAGGTGGTTCTGCTTTGATCATTTTAAACCAGAGAGAGTCCTATATGAAGTAAACAATCAGAATAGTCTTATTACCATTTCCTACTAATACATTTTAAGGTAGCTTTTAGTGGGTTTTGTACCCTCATGTGCTGACTTGTGAAATAAAAATAGTTTCTTTTTCTTCAATCAAAATAAAACTGCTTCTTGATCCCTAGCCAGAATGTTTCTTTTCAGAACATGGCTTTCTTTTCAAAACACATCATCATGGATTACAGGGATTTATTTCAGTGTACACCTAATGTTTCTAACACACAGATGAGATTTCTTCAAATGAAGATAAAGATAGGAAAAAAAAAGAATTTTTTTAAAAAGATATTAACTGGTTTTTGTCCTTGATTGTTGTTTGTCTTTGAACACTTCTGTAATTGTAATAAAGCTACTTATTTTAAGAATCACGGAATTGTTTAGGTTGCAAAAAGACATTTAAAATCAAATCCAACTGCAACCCTAGTACTGCCAAGTTCAGGACTAAGCCATGTACCTTAAATACCTTCAGGGATAGTAACTCTACTGGTTTCATAGGTAGCCTGTTAGAATGCTTCACAACACTTTCAATGAAGCAATATTTCCCAATGCACACTTTAAATCTCCTTTGCCACAACTTGAGGCCATTTCCTCTCGTCCTATCTCTTGTTATCTGGGAAAAGAGATCCATCTCACTACAACATCCTTGCAGGCAATTGTACAGAGCAACAAGGTCTCCCCTCAGCCTCCTTTTCTCCAGACTGAACAACTCTGGTCCCCTCAACCACTCCTGATAAGATATATGTTCCAGATACTTCACCACCTTTGTTCTTTGCACACGGTCCAGCAACATAAAGTCTTTCTTGTAGTGTGTGACCCAAAACTGAACACAGTATCCAAGGTGTGGTCTCACCAGTGCTGAGTACAGGGAGATCATCATTCCCCTACTCCTACTAGCCACACTATTTCTGATACAAGCCAGGACACCGATGGTCTTCTTGGCCACCTCTGCACACCACTGGCTCATATTCAGCTGACTACCGGTGAACATTCCTAGGTCTTTTTCTTCTGGGCAGATTTCCAGCCATTCATCCTCAAGTCTTGTTAATCCCATACAGTTGACCTCAGCCTGTCGATTCAGGCTGCCCAGATCCCTCTGCAATTTGTGTGCATATTGACTGAAGCTTCTTGTAAGAAATAAAGAATGTTTTGGGGAGGTATAGAAAATTCTCTACAGATGAAAAGCCAAATTAAGTTAGCTTCCATTAGATACCTTAACCAGGAAAAGATATCACACAGTGTTAACAGTCTCATTTTGAGACTAGCCAAAGGTATGACTATGTCCGTCTACAAAACTATAAAGTAGAAGACACCAGATCCTGAACAATAAAGTTTATCATCCATGACTGCAAGTACCTGTCCTGGAATTGCGTTTCCATGTTACATTCCCCTTTTGTCTCCTATTAATGTTTCACTCAGAACATTCTTTCCATATATGAAAAAACATACATTTTAAGTTTTCTCTTTTCAAGGATGTTTATAAGCAGATCACCCACTAAAACTGTTGAACACTATTTGAAGACACTAGAAATCAAGGTGAAGGAATGGTGAAAAAAATCTAAGACATTGACTTAAATCTAATTGAGAGTAATTTTTCCCCATTCTTCTATTTATTTTCTGTCATATCAGCTTTTGATCTGTTTCTTCTGCATTTCCTGTTCCAGCATTTTCCATTTATTTAGAAAAACATCACTTTTTAGAATGTTATTCTTGCACTATCAAAAAAATATTGCTGTATCTTTTCTCCATAGTTTATGAACAAATTGATTTTGAACATTGAAATATGGAAAAGTACCCTACTTTTGAACAAATTCACTCTATTACTTTATTTGATTTCTATTTCTGTATCACGTTTTTAATTTCTTGGCAACAACTTTCTCCATCTTTCCTATGTAGTTCGAAAAATACTTAAACCCTAATCCACACTGCAGTACCGTTGTTTCATTTGGCAGAGAGAAATTTGAAAGACTCTTCAGTTTTTTAAATGTCATACAGCAATAGAAAAGACCAGCGGAAAGCTGATAGCCTTAGGAATCAGTTTCAAAGCTAAATCAATCTTCTCTGTATCTTCCTTTTGTTTGTTTAAAAATTGGCAGCACTCTTGCATTCTTGGCAAATTCACATATCTTTAATTGTTCTCTACTTTCAGGTATGAGAGAACTGTAAATCTAGTTATTGATTTGTTTTTCTCCCCTTTCAGCATAAGCAATAAAGCTTAAAGATCTGTGGGATCTGGTTGCCTTCACTCCTTGTTTCTCATATTTTCTAAATGGTAAATTAGAGAATAGGAAGAAAAAGAAAACACAATATTTTCAAGTAAAGAAAGACAGAAATAAATACATCTAGATAGTATAAGCTGTGGTTCTACATGGCTGAGCTAAGGCAAAGGGAGAAAATAAAAACTATTCAGTCTAAATTTTTGTCTACTATCAACTGTAGTACATCTGCTGAAACCAACTGAACAACAATATCAGTGTAGGTCAAAAGCCAAAACTACAACTAGTAATTGTTTCCAGAATAAGTTCTGGACTGGAATAGACTCAAAGAATAATCTGAAATAGAAAATGAATGTTCAAATAGCAATATCCTGTAACTCTGGATTATATACTCTGGGTGCTCACTTAACTTTTAATAGGACATCAGCATTCCTACATGCTGTGCAGCCCAGTTTTACATCTGTAAGGTCCCTACTTGTATTCATGAACTATTTGATGTTAGTGAGCTGAGGTATGAAAATGCAGATTTTGGGAGCAATATTTTCTGGAGGGCAGAAGGATCTCTCGCAAAGCATGTTCTGTAAACAAGTTCAGTATTACAAGCCAAATACCTCTTCTCACCAGTCAGGTAAAAAAAAAAAAAGTAAAATATGAGGTAAAATAAATATGCCTGATAAAAATATTGTATAACAGTTTAGATCAAATTCCCTTTGAAGTCAAGATTTAAAAGAGTAAATGGAGCAGGGGCTTTAGGGGAAGACTGAAAGCATCCTTCCAGCATTTCTCATGATTCAATAATTATGTTTAATTAATTTATTTTTTCTAAAATTGCAGAAAATAACCAATAGCCTCTGCAGAACTTAGGGCTATATAGACTTCTATGCATTGTGTTACTTTATTTTTATTATGTTGGCTGCTCATGCCTGCTGTTTTTATTTTGTTTATATTTATAAGTGAAATAATAAAAAAAAGTAACTTCAAACAAACCCCTGGGTATTTTGTGCACAAACTGAGGAACATACTCCGTGATGCCTGGTTATGACTGCAGATGTTTTGAGCTTCGTTTGAGGAACAGCGTGCATGGGCTGCTGCATGAGGGCAAGGAACCTGGGAGCTGAAGGTGGTGTGAAGCTGACAGAGCAGTTGCAAAGGCTTAGTACCAGGGCTTGGTAACTGGAGTCAGCTGAATGCCCAGTGATCACTGAGTAAACCCAGAGTGACCAAGCAGGTCTGAGGCCAAGCTGGGAACTTAAGCCACCATAGTAAGGTTGAGGTCAGCAAGAAAGAAGGCCCAATATAGCGTACCTGTAATGTACTTCGGGCAATACAATGCATACTTCAACAGGCAGAAGTTACGGAGATAGAGTCTCAGGGGTGGTATCTGACAGCTCTCCTGTACTATATCATTCTCTACTTCTCACTACTCTTTCTGGAAATGTATCTGTATTTATAGAAGTCTGATCCACGGTCACACAGCTCTTTTATATCATAGATGGCTTTCGTCACAAGCAGCCAAACTCTGGGGAAGAGATTGTAAAGAATTGTGTATAGAGAGAGTTAAGTTGGTCAGGTAAACTGGACCCCTTCGGTGAACTTAGGACTCTGACAGATAACTTTCCTATTATCCGAAAAAAACAGCGGGTTATGTAGTATTCCTCAATGTTGCTTCAAGTAGATCCTTATAAAACTGTAAGAGAAAATCTACTGAAGTTTTTATTAATCAGTTACTGCAGAAAATGTTAGCCTCAATAATTCAAATTTGATTCTAAAATGTCTTGCGTAACTAATTTCCCTATAGTTGCCATTACTTTGACAGCAGAATATTTCAGCACAAATGTATTTCTCCAAGAAGAGGACTTTTTTCATATCTTTCACCTGTCTTTCAGGTTACTTCATTATTCTTATCTTCATCTCTAAATTACGTCTGCTTTATTACCAAGGCTCAGAGGTACACTCTGTGCTCATCTTGAGTCTGTCATTCTCTGCAAAATCTACAAGATATACTTGTCTTGAACATTTACCTCCCAGAGTACTTAGAAAATCCCACTTGGTCTTTAGCAGAAGTCTTGTGGAGAAGTCCTATGTAGCTTTAGCATTTCCACAGAAAATTATGTGCAAGTCTTATCTAAAACAGGAATTAGTCACATCTTAGTTTTCTAAATTAAAATACTGAAAATGCACTAATTTGCTTAGTCGGAGTGATTTTCCATATATAGCAAAGAAGCACAAATTTGTATTTTAATGATGTGTCCAATCAAGCTCTATAAACACCGATACCCAAATAACAAACGATATAAATAAGTTGGTTGATCAACATTAAGTAATAGATTTAAAGACTGGTAAAGTTTGCATATATGTAACTTGTGTTTGAAAAAATAAACTCTTGATTTGCAAAAGATATCCAGTGCATTATACTAAGCTGAGCTCCTCCCATATCTAAAAAGTAAGTATAGACAATGGAAGTCATAATTTGTGTGGAGTATGTAGAGATCAAAAGGGACAATAAAACTCACTTCCCTGAAGAAATCAAGCCAAACTGGCACTCGCAGTAAAGCTGTGTGGTGTATTATATACCCCTAGAGGGTTACATATCTATTAGTAATAATTCACTGAAAAATATTTTCAATAAAGCTGTTTGTATGGTGTGTTCCACAGCTTCTCATAGTCCTTGACTTATGAGCTTGTACTGAAAAATAACAAGACTTATGACCCTGCTCTAAAATTCCCTCTGATAGAGAATATAAGAGGCAAACCATTGTTGGATACATATACTACTAAGAGTTAACTTGAATGGAAGCTTCACATTCATCTCAAAGTACATAATTTTGTTTTCTGGTAAGAACAGATGAAAATTCCCAGATAAAATAAATTCTCCAAATAAATTACTTTCTCAAGCTCAGATCTAATCAAACATTTGAAGCTATGATACATTTATTTGAATGATGAAAACACAGACTGTGGACACCTATCGCCACTGCCTTCAGTGCTCAGCTTTCAGTGAAAGGCAGAGGTCCATGGTTTTATACGTGGCTATATGGTTATTCCATTTATAAAAGGACTTTCTTGTTACTATAAAGAGATGCAGCAAATATGTATAGATATGCTTAACTTTTTTCTTCCCTACCTCTGTTTTTCTATTTAACCATGACTGAAATGTTCTGGATGCAATATGTATGAGGATTCTCTCTGAAAAGGATGTCCATTTACAATACAGCATGGTCCTATCAAAGACTTTTTCAAGCACTGAGATTTCCAAAAGGTGTACATGCAGATAAATATTTTCCCTACATCTATGATACTCTCTTTTATAATAAGATGACAGTCACACACACACTGCATACTGCATTCAAAAGAACACAAAAAAAAGAAAAAATATTCTGTTTAAAGAACAGTATCAGAAATGTATGAATAAAATGGGACTGAACAAATAAAATCTGAGTGATTTAAATGATGATAGACTATAGGTATTTAATATATTTAAAATGTGCTAATAACACCAAGTAAATGAACCATATGTTAAAAGAAGCTCTGTGTGTTGGCAAATATGCCAATAAAAGATTTTAAATTTATCCCATGTCTGTAATTAACAAAGGAAATTTGAGGAAGAAAAAGATGGTATTTGGAAATTTAAAAGTCAAATATTGGAAATACAGCTGGTAGGCTTTAATGAAAGAACAAAATAAAGAAGTGTCCGTTTCTGTCTACAGCTGTTGAATAACCATGAGATTTGTTATGCAGAGGAGTTCTGTACACTGGGCTTACATGTCTCTAAATTTTACTTTGAAATTCAGATGTGAACAGAAATCTCAAAATAAAATTGGTTCAAGACCAGTGAGCTTGAATGAATTAATTTTTGCAACAAAAATACAAGTAAAACTGTTTAAAACTTAGAAGTCACAAAACACTCACAAATTTTTCAATAGTTCTGTGAAAGTAAATAAATAAAGACAGACTTTAGAGTTGTGTTGGGTCTTAATGCACCCCCACCAATACAAGAAAGGTGTTGATACACATCAGGGCAAGTTCAACAGAGGACTGCTGGGAGAGCTGGGGCTATAGCACTTGCCGGGGGGACCAGGACTTACACAGACTGGAGAAGAGGCAAATTTGAGGGGACTTAACGACAGCTCCCCAGTACCTCTGAGGAGTCTTCAAGGAGACAGAGACAGACCCCTCACAGCAGCATGTAGTTGGAAGGTGAGAGATAATGGGTATAAGAAGGCACAAGACAGACATGGCTGAATTGAAAGAAAAGCTTTTCTCCATAAGGAGAGTCAGGTAATGGAAGATGAGTGATCTGGTCTGACCTCATAGCTGCACTGTCTTGAGCAGAATTAGAAAAGTTCTGACCTTCTCACCTGAATTATTCTACAGTCCTATGGCTGCAAAGCACACAGGAAGATTTTTCACGTCTTTTGTCCGTGTCTGACTGGTGTGGAGGTTGATGTCATTTTTAGCAGTTAAACTAGTAGTCTGGATGGTAGAAGACTGTAGATCTTATCGTGTTTCTTTTACAGTGGAGAAAATAAGATAATTTAGAGCACAAATTTCTCACCTTTTCAGATGACTACATTAGGATAAGTTGAATTGCACAGAAGAAATTGTGCCTAGTTTTCTCCAACTGCTTTACAGAAACCTGGAAGAAATAGCTTGCATATACATATGCTCAACACGATGTGTCAGTAAGGACTCTCCCTAGTAAACATTAATATGCCAAGGAAAATTGATAGACATACAAAAGGATCAAAGATAAATACATTTATTATATATTTTACACAAGTAGAAGGCCAGGTGGAGAAGAGGCATCATCATTGATTCATGTATTCCATCAAATGTGCAAGGTTTGCCTGTTGTCACAAAAATTATAAGTGTGAAGAGATACATTCTTCATGCTGATAACATTGCTTCTTAGTATAACCCTGCTAATTCAATCAGTTCAAGAACACTAATCCAAAAGAAACTAGACATTGTCAGTTGTGAACATTCATGGAATGACTTATCTGTCATACCCTTTCAGTCTCAGAAGAGACTTTTCACAAGAAAATAAATTGATGTTGAATTTCTAGGAGCTGAGTAAATGACCCTGTTTCTTGAAAGTTACTTTTTTAAAAAAATGTTGCAGAAAAATAAATTATTCAATAAATGAGATGACAGAAAAGAGAAGTAAAAAAATATAGTACAGTATTGAAGTTTAGGCGATTGAATGCTGCAATAAAGAGCCGAATTTTAGCCATATTTCTACAGTAGAGTCTTATGCAATTTGTTGCTCAAAATCTTTTCATGGACAAAAGTGGAACACACTTGATACAGAGAGTCAAGAATTTATTATTGATTTGATTGAAATTTTAACAGTCTAATTCTCCACATTATTAGTCCTGTATCACTAACATATACTCAACCCTATTTTATAAAAAACAAAAACCGTATTAAGAATACAGTTAAAACTCATATGCAGAAGAAAACTTTCATGCTATCTACCATTTTTCTGGTGTTACTCTCAAATGTCCAGTGTTTCTCTGAGTCATTTCAGTTAGGGAGGGCTAAAGTCAGTCACCAGCACCTTGTATTCTTTGTTAGGTGTGGTTCGTGGTAGGAGTTTCTTTCTCCTCTCCAGCCAGAACAGACTTGTGTTGATAGTTTCTTCCTCCTCAGTCTTGAAATGGCATGTATTTTTTTAATGTTATCTGAAAACAGTACACATGCATGCTCTACTTTTTCATTGCTTCCCAATATTTTTCTAGTCTCTCATCTCTAGAACTCGTTTTATCTGAACAATAAAAGGTTGCATTTCCATAGCCTGAGACCTTTGATATCAGTGTATGTATGTGTTCTTCATGCCACATTTTATTCCAGAGTAATCATTCTGCCAACACAGAATGACTACTTGTATACACCACTACCTGCCATTTAATGTCATTCTTTTCACTCTTGTACTGTAGGCCACTTTCATAAAACTTGTGTTAAACCTCCTTGTGTTCCTGTGTTTTGGTTTGGTTTTCTTTTTTTTTCTTTATATCAAGAAAAAAACAAACCATTGTTGTCATTACCTATTTTTTTTACCCTGTCCTTTTCAGCTGCTTTTTTAAAGATTAAAGATTTAAGATTAAATTTTGAGTAGGCCACTCCCACTGTCCAACATTTCTTTTTGTTTGTATAAGCTAATATCATACTGATATTGTGTTATCTATTAAGTATCTTTCTGTTATCTTTTATATGTGATGATGGTTGCAATTCTTATTATTATCTCTCTAGTGTCTTTACTGGGACCAGTACTGTTTAATATCTTCATCAATGACATAGACAGTGAGATTGAGTGTACCAGCAGCAAGTTTGCTGACAACATGAAGCTGAATGGTACAGTTGATTCACTTGGGGGAAGGGTTTCTATCAAGAGAGAGACCTTGACAAGCTTCAGAAAAGAGCTCATGTGAACCTCAGGAGGTTTAAAAAGGCCAAGTGCAAGGTCCTGCACCTGGGTTGGGGCAATACAGGCTGGGGGATGAATAGATTGAGAGCAGCCCCGTGCAGAAGGACTTGGGGGCACTGGTAGACAAAAAATTGAATGTGAGTTGGCAATGTGTTCTTGCAGCCCAGAAAGCCAACTGTATCCAGATTTGCATTAAATGAAGCTTAGATAGCAGGTTGAGGGAGGTGATTTTTCCTCTCTAATTTTTTGTCTTAAGACCCCACCTACAGTATTGCATCCAGCTCTGGATATCCCAACACAAGATGGACATGGACTTGTTGGAGCAGGTCCAGAGAAGGGCCACAAAAAATTATTAGAAAGCTAGGAGAAGGAAAGCTAAGAGAGTTGGGATTGTCCAGCCTGGAGAAGAGAAGGTTCTGGGGGAACTTTCTTGCAGCCCTTCAATGCTTAAAGGGTTGCTTACAAGGAAGAAGGAGAGAGACTTTTTACCAAGGACTGTAGGTACAGGACAGAAGGCAACAATTTAAAACTGAAAGAGGGTAGATTTAGGATATAAGGAAAAAAAATCTTTAGTGTGAGGGTGATGAGACGCTGGAACAGGTTGTCCAGAGAAGTTGTAGATTCTTCATCACTGGAAGTGTTCAGGGTCAGGTTGGATGTGACTTTGAGAAAACTGATCTAGCAGAAGTTGTCTCTGTCCATGACAGGGGGTTGGACTAGTTGATCTTTAAAGGTCCTTTCCAAGTCAAACCATTCTATGATTCCATGAATAACTGATCTATACGTAAGTTCAGCCACCTTGTTTACTGGTACTACATCTTGAAGAAATTACTGTCAGAACTACTAACAATGTTTGCTTGGTAAGGCATGAATATATACATAAATATATATGTCTCTGAAAACTTCACCTCTCTATCTGTTGATTCTAAGAATTATTTCAGAACAGGAGTGTAATTTTGTAAGACTGACAAGGACTTTCATTTTGGAACAGACCTGAAACAACATCAGAAGGCCAAGGTGGATGTTTTGTTGAGATTACATACGCCGTATGATACATGAAAGAGACAAATAACTTCATCAACCTTTCAGTGGCAGAAAACTCTTTCTAGAAAAATAAAAAAAAAACCCTTCTTTTTATAAAAAAGACTTTCTCTAAAATATGAGCAATCATATTTTTTCAATGAAGATCGTGTGTTAGCCCCTAGAGAAGACTGAAAAAGAAGTATGTTAGCTAGAGTCAGAGATGGTTGCACAGGAAACAATCAAAATAAAACCTCTGTAGCTTGTCACTGCAAAGGTGAAAGAGCTGATGAGAACCAAATAAAAATCTAGTCCTGCAAAATGCCAGCAGAACAAAGAGCATCAGGCAGGATGAACGTGAATGTGGCATATGAATTTTTTTCCCAAAATTTCCAATGTAGAACAACTGATGAAACTAAAATCAGAAAATAAATTACCAGATTTCCAGTTTGCTTCTGTGATGCTACTACTTTCTGCAGTAGATGTGCAGTGGGCTTTAAGTAACCTATCTAGATTTTTATAAAGAAACATAAGATGAGTCAAGAAAGGGAAAAATAGAGGAGGTGGAAAAAAGTGCTCATAGCTTAGGTAGAGTTATATTTCACTAGGGACATGCTTTGCAAACCTTGTTCACATTAATCAGTTACACTCATGAAGGCTAACAAAATCTGACCCAGAGAATATTAACAGGGTGCTGCTGCATCCAATCAGGATAATTTATAGATGCAGATGGATGTTGAAGTTTTTCATTGTTTTAGTATAACTGCAAAGCTCATGCTTACAAAAGAAACATATTATTAAGGATTATTTTATCATCTTGATTAACTCCATCACCACTTTCAGGAAACCATATTCCATTATAACATCATTCCCTAAATTAATGCTTGGCGGGAAATTTAGAAATAAAGCAGGGCAATTTTCACCAACAGATCAGGTGATGAGATTTGAGGAGCTAGGAAAACAGTATTGATAATTTAAGTGTAGTAATAATGAGTGCAAGATAATAATTAATAATTCTAAACTAAGCAAGATTCAACTTGCTCTTGAGGAAAGATGAAAATCATCTGAATAATTAAAGACCGTGTCAATATAACTTTTGATAAAAGTAGATAAGAAAATATTTGGAAATTTTTTGCATATATAAGTCAGCAGGACATTACATTATGAAACTCATTGTATTAAGGGATGTTTTTAACAACCCTGCTGAGCCCTTTGCAGTTATATAGCAGGCTTTATGGAGCTACAAGAAAATACCAGAGGGTTTCAGTAAAAAAGAGCAATAGCAGTGAAATCTCTAATTAGGCTTTAGTTCAATATCCTAGAGGAAAAAGAGGTTTCTCTGCCTGTACAATTTAAATCTCAATTCGAAAGAAACTGAAATTTTGAGTTAAAAATTAAGTACACTGGAGGTATTGAGATGTTAGAAACAGCTTGTTTTGATTTCAGTAAGCTTGATATGAAACCCATCTTGTAAAAATAATGTTATATTGTAAATCAATATGGAGAGAGAGAGATTACTGTGACCAAAGTGATTCTTGCTCAGTTGTTCTGACTCTTAAAACAAAAAAAAAGAAGAGAGTGCAGAAAACCAGGAACTTTTTACTTATTCTTTGAAAGATGCAGAACAAACCCAGGAAAAACGCCCAGGTATGTTCACTAAAATTAATAGTCAAACTCTGAGATGCAAGAACAGGATAATTCATAGGAAAGATTAATATAGGAGCTTGAGATACTAGTTGCTTCTATTTTGCACTATTTTTAGAACTCTTTTGATAGTCTTTCTCTGAGGAAATTTAACTGAAATTCAAAATAGTTGAATTACTTCAAAATAGTTGAAAGGCCTCAGGTTCATTATGACTGCAAAGATTTATATCTGTCATTCTAGTAAAAGTGGCAAAAAAGTGAAGAAATATGAATTAATGAGTCATATGTTTATCAGTCATCTTAAAAGACACACAGAAATCCTTACAATGATGCTGAGGTGGTTCTGACTTTCATACTTTGTCTTTGACAGTGAGAGCTCTTCTTCCAGAGTTACTTTTAATTCTCTTCCTGGAAAAGGATGTTTTTTTATTAACAGAAATTACTAGGAAAAAAAAAAATGATGAGGCCTGAATGGTCATCACCTGTTTATATTAAGGTATTAGGGCAGTAGGTGGCGAAGACACTTTTCGGGTGGAATAGACAAAAAATACTGAGGTAAAGGTATTTTAAAAAAGTAGAAGAAATAAAATGAGAAAAATGAAGCAGGAGTAGAAAAAACTCAACAGAATTGTAGAACTGGAAGAGAGTTATTTAACAGGAAATCTTAAGACCACAAAATGACAGTTTGGGAATAATTGCCGGAAGCGTATGCCTTACAGAAGGGAAAAAAAGAAAGCTAATTAAAAAAAACTTTTTAAAATGCACTACTTAATATAAATTATTATCTTTGCTGAAGAACAGCTGTGTTTTGTTTTGTTTTCAAATTTCTTGAGAAATACATCCATCACTTTTTAATGTCCCTTTATACAGGTGTATTTGAGATTTTTTTTTCTGTTTTCATTACAAGAAAACAGAGTGAGAAATCCACTACTTCATTTTCAGAAATATTAGTCCATATCCTCAGTGTATAACTTCCCCTTCACAGCAGTACATGAAGAAATTTCCCTCACTCTGTCAAATGTCAAGCTTGTTTCAACCTCTAGACCTCTCAGTAGACAAGACACTTGAAAACCATGTTCTTCATCTGAAAAATGGGAATAATGTTTTCCCACTCAAATTGTTCCATTATGTTTTTTTCTTCTCCCTTCCCATCACTCCCTATCTTCATCTTTGGAGGGGAAAAGATTGTCTCTTATCTTTCATGCAGATATCTTCAATCTTCTAAAAAAAAAAGATTCAACATGAAAACCATCAAACCATTTTTTCAGGAATATAAAAATGAAACAATAAATCCAAATAATTGTAAAATAATTCTTACAGTTTTGTAAATCAGGCACCAAAACTCCATTCATACATCATGGTATATAATTTTTAATCATTAATGACTTCTGTTGTTTAAATATCTATGCTGAAAGTTATCTGGAAAATAGAATTCCCTACTGCTTTCACTTAAAATTACAGCAGAATATTTTTAAAGAAAATAGAATAAACTTTAAATAACTTACATTTTTAGTGTCTATTTTTTAAAACTTATATCATCAAAGGTCCACAAAAATATGCACTCTTAATCCTCAATGAGATTTCAACGCACAGCTTGAAACTTCTGGAAAATGCCAAAATTATATTCAGACAACACAGAAAAGATTGGCTCAAGCAGATGAAAAAGTCATTCAAAAATTCAAAGGTAGGATTTTATTTGCAATATGTACTCTACGAGTGCTCAGGTTCAAAATACAGAGGGTATTCATAGAGCAGAAAATATATCTCCAGATCCCAAGAAATACTAGAGGAAGTTCTATTAGTAATGAAGGCCAATGCATTTAAAATGTTTTAAGAACTGCAATTTTTCTATTTTAATACATAATTTCTTCTAAGAAGAGCTTTCATTGCCTTTTTTTCTGGAAATAATAGCTGGAACAGAAATAGGAAAAGTTAAATTTTTGCTGCCTACTAAGATACTATTTCCTCATCCTGTAGTAAAAATCTACAAGACAAATTAAAGGGTAGTAGCTACATGTAAGAAGAGAGTCAGGTAGGTTTTTGGGCAGCAGGATTATTGAAAAACATTGAGAGATAAAAGGTTCAGCTGTGACACTATCTTTCTTTGCTTTTAGGAAAGTACATAAAGAGGTTTAATTTTGTTTCATAATGTAAATTTTGACACAGAAGTCACAATGTTCTATTTCCTTGTGTGCTAAAAAGTTGTAAAAATATAGAGGCATATATAATAGTATAGGCCTGTATCAATAGTACTGAGTAAATATGTACGTGGTGTTTGTTTTGGGGTTGCTCTTTTCTAACACAGAAACAGCAATAGTAGATATTTTTTAAAAGGAAAAGAGTATGAGCAAAATTATTACAGTATGCTCAGAATCCTCCAGAAGGCTAATTTTCAAATTATTTAACTTCAAAATCATATGAGCATTGTTTTATTAAATGTATATGGATAAACTAATTATGCTGAAATTAATATGATATGTGTAGGCTTTATAACCCGTGTTCACAAACATACATAACAACAAAATAATACAGCTCTTTTATGTGATATTAAACTGTTATCTGTGATTGAGTCTCACTAGCTTTTAACAGGGAGATGCTGGTTTGGGAGTTTGAACCATACCTAGCATAGCTTTTACTGACTATTCAGGGTTTTGAAAGTGATTAATTACTGGTCAAAAAAAGATCCACCTGGAGTTAAATAATCTTAATTGGTCTATTGCTATAATGCTAAAAAAATATATTACATACTACAAAAAGTATAGGTCTTGAGAGTAGTCAAGTAGCTGTAACTCCTACAGAAACTATTGTTTGGAATGTTCAGTTGATTTAACTGTTATAGTTTATAAAGGAAGAATGTACAAAAAATCAAAACATAAAATGCAGTTCTAGAAGAACCAAAAAGACTCTCTGCAGCTTGGTAGCTTGTAATGCAAAAAAATGATAAAAGTTCATTCCAATACAACATTTGAAAATATAGAAAAACAAGATAAATAATGCTCATTTCAAGCTTACTGTAATTTAAGAACTGATTTCTAAGTTTCTCAAAAATACCTTTACCCATGAAAATGTAAATTCTACATAGTAAGAAACCCCATATTTTCACTGGAATTTTTTAAAAGAAAAACACTATGTGTAATATTAATTATAATACTAAATATTTTTTTATTATGGTGATCCCCTTTGAGGAAAATTATTGCAAATTTTAAAATTTAAGTAGGTAAAGACTGATTTTGGATCAGTAAAAACTGATTTTAAAGGAGTGCTTATAAGAAATTGAGCAGATGAATAATATCATGCCATAATTTTGTCCTTGAAAGAAATTTTTTTCAGGCACCTCACCCTAAATATTCATAGAAATGACATATTAAAACTTTCAGAATGACCATAGTAACTAAACAGTTTTAAAAGTGTGATTATATTGATTATTTAACTAAAAACTAGCTACTTTTTGTTAATGAACTAAATAAAATCACATTTGGAATGTTGTTATTTTCATTCATTTTGTCTGGTAAAATCCAGTGATTTGTGCTCCCTCTACTGGCAATGAAACAGCAATTCTTTATAACAAGGACTGACTGCTAAAGATAACACAGGCACAAAAAATGTAATGAAACATAGAACAATCTATAGTACATTGACTTTTGAACAAAGGGTAGGTGCACCAGAGCACACTCACAATGCAGAAAATATCTTTACTGGTTAGAGAAGGAAAATACTATTCTAAAATGAGAATTAAATAATTGTTTTTTAAAAACGGGGAATTGAAAACCCTTTTCAGGTCACCTGGTGACCTAAAAACCTCACCTTCTGGTACTCAAAAATACTGTACGTATTTTGTGCAATACTAATTTGTTTCTAACCATTAAATTTAAATGTACCAATTTTTATGAGAGACAATCAGATAATTTTTAGCAGAACATGATAAGCAAAATATTTATTGAAGACTGAAGAATATCTCTGAATACTGCTTTTACTTTAGCAACAAGCATAAGCAAATGAGTGACGAATTCTCTGATGCTTTTGGGAAAGAAAAAGTCAATCAGAAGAGTATATTATACTACTGGCTCAGAACTCATTGATTTAACACCAATGTCCCTTACTAAGATTACAGTGAACAAAAGACATCCCAGAAATCAAATCAAATTAGCCCTGATCATTGATAGGTCATCAAGGCAAGGGGAGAGTGAAGGGACTAAAAATTATAAAATAATTGTAAGGCATTTTGACTCTTCAGACATTTATCGCACAGAGAAAACCGTCACTCTGTGAAAACTACAAGTAATCATAAATGTATTTCTTACTGACAATTTGGGACTGATTTTCTATTTCCTTTCATTAACACATCTATGAATCTGAAGGACTATGTAAAAACCTGTGCTTTGTTGAATGGAATTTTTGAAATTCAAAAGCTAAAATACAAAGTAGAGTTGGGCCTTAGGATACTGTGATATCACAAGGAAGCACTTTGAGTCCCTTGTCCATGGTGTTTTCATGTCAGAGTCAGATAAAGACACACATTTATGTTTTCAATCTAGATAGATCATTACTGTCTCATCTGATCTTCTGCAAAGCATAGGGCTTCCAGAACCTGTAATCTCTAATTGCAAATACAATTTCAGAGTAAGGTATCTCATGTATAAATGGCTTGTTTCTGACAGATGTACTTGGATAGAATTTAAGAATAGCCACTGATCTACGGCTGTAGCTAATATCGCTGGTTTGGGTTGTTTGCGATTTTTTGTGTGCTGCTGAGTTATAGGGCAATTAGTCACCAGCGTGGGAACCAATAGTTTAATTTTTGTAGCTGTTCTCTAGGTGTCCCAGTTTCTTTGCAGTTCGCACTTCTAGGAGTAAGTTTTTAACTTACATCAGTCTGTTACAGCCATGCTCAGCCTTGATTTTTCCTAATGTTATCACTTCTCACTTTTCTTCCATCATAATTTCAATATGCTATTGAAAACTAAGAAAGATTCACAGAATGCCACATAATGAAAGTGTATATGTTTGTCTCTGTGATACCACTTTTACCTCTTAATTATAGGAATTTCAGAATGCTTTGAAGATATTGTAAATCTGTAAAATACATTTTAATTTGCTCTGGTTTCTTCACAGGTGAAAATCTGGACCACCACCACGACATTCTAGAAAACATACCTGCTTGAACAATATGGGTAACTTTCAGACACTACATGTTCAAAAATATACCTGCATCCATGAATCATAGTAATATTTTAGCACATATCTATAGATATAGACCCTTAGTACTCAAAGAGTTTTAAACATGACAGAACTCTAAATCAAAATAAATTAGTCTCTAAATCTAAGAAGAGTCTCAAACAACAGCCTAAAAGCTTTTTTTCGGTTGAAACTGAAATACACTGTTCTCTTTATTTCTGCTGTATTCTACTTCAATAAGGAACTCTCTCTTCTTTACAGGTACGACTGAAGTTACATAAGGATGTAAAAAAACATCTGCTCTGCCTCTTTGAAAGGCTGGGTTTCACTTTTTAAATAAGCCTGATAGGAATTCACTGTGTTCACTGTGAACTCTACAGTCTACGTGGATGCTAGAAATGGCAATTGTCCTCTAACCAGATACATCTCTAGGTGAATAAACAATCTTCAGTAATCTGCACCCTGCAACAAAACATAACCTTTAGATATCTTTTGCTGCTTTTTTCCCTCCTATTAATCACATTAACAAGCATGAGCAGAGACGTTTTGATTGCTGTATTTGCAATTTTTCCCTACTATGTTCTCTGATTAACTCAGTTTTCAGGACTAGCAAGAAAAGGAGATATACATGTGACTTATGCACGCACTTCACTGTATCCCATGGGACTTCAGTGTTCTTGTTGGAGGGTGGAGGTTTCTGCTACAACTACAGCAGCTTGAGCAAGGTTATTTGTTCATTTCTGGTCCTTTAAATTAATATTTAAATTACTTTTTCTAGTTATTTATGTTCTCCAGAAAGGCTTCATGGCTACACTTTGTTTCATTTTTGTTCTTCTCTCCTAAATATGATGCCTGAACTTATCCTGTATTATATTGAAAACCAGATCAAATCATTACAATTCTATGCATAGATTTCCATTTATTCTGTATAAACATCAAATATAGACTATAGCTTTTAATATGCATTAATGAAGCTTAACTTTTTTTTTTTTATATTTAGTTAAAATCCTATTTGTATTGTAATAACACAAAAGACTTCAGGCAGGAAGCTCAAGCAGGTAAACTGGTTACCTGCTGGGCTAAATTTCTTCCTTAAGCATTAATTAATGTTAGCCTAATGATTTGTTTTACTTGTATTTTAATAAACTCCATTAAGCATCACATCTACATGTCTTTTAAGTAATACTTCCAATGGTTTAACACACTTTCAGTAGAGAAAGAGTTCCTAATATCCAATCTAAGCATTCCCTGGCACACCTTGTGGCCATTTCCTCTCATTATATCACCTGTCACTTGGGAGAAGAGACCAACACTCACCGCACTGCAACCTCCTTTCAAGTAGTTGTAGGGAGTAACAAGGTCTCCCCTCAGCCTCCTCTTCTCCAGACTAAACAATCCCAGATCTCTCAGCCACTCCTCATAAGACCTGTGCTCCAGATCTTTCCCCAACTTTCTTGCTCTTCTCTGGACACACTCCAGCATGTCAATGTCTCTCTTATATTGAGGGGCCCAAAACTGGACACAGTATTTGAGTACAGCTTCACCAGTACTGAGTACAGCAGGCTGATCACTTCCCTAGTACTGCTGGTCACACCATTTCTGCTACAAGTCAGGATGCTGATGGCCACCCAGGTACTTTGCTGGCTGGTATTCAGATGACTGTTGAGCAATATCCGTAAGTCCTTTTCTGCCTGACAGCTTTCCAATCACTCTTTCCCAAGCCTACAGCGTTGAATAAAGTTGTCATGGCCCAATATCAGGACCCAACACTATGTAAGTACTGAAGTCCTTTCTCAGTTACCACAGGCATTTGCAATTCACTTTAACTTCCATTACTTTGATTTATTTGTATATAATAAGTAAGTAGAATATCAGCTTTGGGAAAAAGTGTGGGTTTGGAAGATTCATAAAATAGTAAAATGATTGTGACAAGTTCCTGAACAGACATATTTATGCTTGATGAAGATAATTGTTACAGCCATACAGTGTTGTTATAATTTGTGTTTTTTTCACAGAAACAGCAACAAGCATAATTAGTTTCTAAAAGTCCAATAAAGGACCATGAAGATGATTAAGGTCCTGGAGCATGTCTCTTAAGAGGAAAGGTTGAGAGAGCTGGGACTGTTCAGCATAGAGCAAAGTCGTCTCAGGAAGGACTTTATAAATGTGCATAAATATTTGAATGGAGAGTTAGTAGCAGATGGAGCCAGGCTTTTTTCAGTGATGCCTAGTGATAAGGCACAAACTGAAAACAAGAGGTTCCACCTGAACATAAAGAGAAGCTTCTTTTACTGTGATGGTGACTGAGCACTGGCACAAGTTGCCCAGGGGGGCTGTGCAGTTACCACCTTCAAAATTTGTCTGCACATGGTCCTGGGCAAACTGATCTAGGTGAACTTATTGAGACATCTGTTGGTCCAGATGACTTTCAAATGTGTCTTCCAAGCTCAACCATTCTGTAATTCTTTGAACAAAGCGTACAGTCTATCCTCTGTCTGAGCTTAACACTACTTACGTTTATGAAAGTTATTTTAACTGAACTTATAATCTACCCCCTCAAAAAAAAATTAACCTTAAAACTGTTTATGCTTACTGTTTTTTATGAAAGTGAGACTGTGGAAATTGTTTTCTTCTGGCTTCTCTTTTGGAGAGGTACAAGCAGGGAACTTACTGGCTGGGAACAATTCTTTTGATAAAGACCTAGGGTACATGGTAGACAGGAAGCTAAGTTTGAGTTAGCAACGTTGCTGGGCAGCAAGAAAATATAGAGCATACTTACCTGTATCAGTGGAACATATCCACCTGAGTAAGAGAATCAGACTTCTCATAGGTTATTCCTTTTTATTAAGCATTCATTAGACAACATCTGGAATACATCCAGCTTGGGCCTACAAAGTAAAAGAAAGGTGTTGATAATCTTGAAGGAAGTCCCTCACAGGGCCAGGAGCATGCTCAGGGTCTGGAGCACTTCCCACATGAAGAGAGCGTGAGAAAACTGGGTTTGTTTAGCATGGACACTCTCTGGTGTATATGGCAGAACTTATAGCAATCTTCAGTACTTAAGAGGAAATACAAAAGAAGTTTGTTTAAGGAGGTGCATAGAAAGAAGAAACAATGGTCATAAGGTGAAACAAGAGAAGTTCTTACCTGTTATTAGGAACAAAATATATTCACAATGAAAACAGATGAGCAATGGAACAGGTTGCCTAGAGGGGTTGTCATTCTCTGTACTAGGTTTTCAAGACTCCAAAGCATAAAGCTTTGAACAACCTGAACTTAATTAATAGTTGATGCTGTTTTGAGCAAAATGTTGGACTAGAGATCTCATGAGGTCTCTGTCAACCTGGAGTATTCTATGTAATCAGTGTTTTTCAAAAAACAGTAATTTAGATTAGAATGGATTAGGTATGATGAACGAGACGAGAGTATGTACTAAGAGAAGAAGTTATTTTTAATTTACCACATGATGACAGGAAAGTTGGATGAATGGTGCAACGTTTTTCAATGAGAATGTCATTACTAAATCCTTTATTGTTCTAGTAGTTATCTAAGAATTAATATCTGCTTTTAGAATATAATGGTTCAACCACTTTCAACTGTGAGTTAAAATGATTTCAAATTAAATTAAATTTAATTAACAAATTAAAAGGAAACAGATAAAAAAAAAGAATTTGCTTCAAGAAAGATCGTAACATTTCTAAAATTATAGTCTTTCCCATAAGCTTCCTACAGAGAAATGTAAGAATTATGATGACAGAGCGAAAGCAAATTTATGGTAATTTATGTTCAATATAAAAACGGTGTTAAGAAAAAGCAATTCAAGAAATATAATTCTCATCACTTTTAAGATAGGTGGATTAATTTGCACCATCAACTGCAGACAAAATACTGCAACCTAGATCTATTAGCTGACTGAAGGACAAATAAGAAAGAGGACTTCAAATACAGCATTAAAATAAAGAAAACTGGAAAATCTATCCAAAATTAAGGAAAGAGAGGTGATGTCAGCACATATTAAAACAAATCAAATGAACAGGCATTTTGGGAAGAGGAGAGTTTTCTTCTCATCCTTAGACAATCTATGAGATCATATATTCCATTGACAAAATCGTTATATAACCTAGACTTGTGTGAATGGTATGGTGACGAAGTCCTTTGCTTCTTTCAGTTTCAAAACAGCTTCTAAGTCTAAAGAACTGAAGTGCAAAGAGTGTGGGAAATCTAAAATACATCAAGAGGAAAGTATCTGACTGACAGGCTGCCAAGTTGAGTGGGTCAAAATGAAAAAAAAAAATCCAAAGGAACTACAACTAATGTAAAATGTGGTTTTATTCACTAAAACTCAAACTAATTTCTCTAGTTGATGATAGCTCCATCTAGATGAAATGTTGTGCTATGGAGCTACAGAGCACTCATGTTTCAGCCATTACAAGCAGTCTTAAGAAAAATACTACTTTCCATTGCTCAGACCACTTGTGTGACCAAGCTATTTTCTTAGATGAAGAACAACTCAGAAGCTGGTTTATGGGCTAAGAAATTTCTAATTGGCAGTCTCAACATCTTAGCTAGGATAGGGTGGTGAAGGAATATGAAAGAATCCTCTCTTAGTCAGCATATCTTCTGCTAGTTTCCATATTTCTGTACCTGCATTTACATACTAGATGTCCATGAGTATCTTTCAATGAATCACAAAAAAAACCCAAAACAGAACAGAACAAATTTATCCCAAGAAAAAATAGGGAGAAGCAGAAGAGAATCATCATTAGTTTATCTCATAGCATGCTGTGGCTCTATAATGGGTATGTAGATATTTTTTAATTTTCTGAAAAGCTGCTAACACGGTTAACCCAAGGGATCTTAATCCTAGTAAATAGAGAAGTTTATGAATATTTGCAAATATCAGTCTGCTCATGCTTTTTATACAAACAAAAGCTGTAGAAGTGGTCTCAGTACTAAATCAATTAAAGGGCTGCAGCTCTTGATCTTTAAGTAGAGACTGAGGGATTAGGGTGTATTCAGCCTGAAGAAAAGATGTCAGTTTTACAGAGAGAATTGTGTGCTGTACCTCTATTACTAAAGTAAACTCTGCCAAGGTGCAAGCTTGAGTATTGGCTCACTATTGTCTCTGCTTTTCACTTAATGGCGTGAATTTTAGGAATTCTGCCTGTACCAGCTAGAATTCTTCTAAATAAACCTCAAAAACTGTTCAGAATCTACCACAGGATGGCTACAGGTAAACAACATGGATTTGTCCACTTATTTGAGAAGAGACAGAAGAGAGTTTTTTCTATAGAGGCATGAGCAATCCAAAGTCAGCAGCCCTCAGATAAAGAAACTCTGAGGGGACTCAGGGAAAATCAATTTTATTTTTTGACAATTAAAATGGTGTAGGAAGGTGATAGGCAAAGACAAAAACTAAACCATTGCCTCTCTTCTCTTCTTTCTTCCCAGGCTCAACTGCACCCTTTCATTCCCAGCTTCTCTACCTTACCCCTTCCCATGCATCACAAGGGGATGGAGAACAGAGAGCTCTACTCAGTCCATAGCAGCTCCTTTCTGCCTCTCCTTCCTTTGCACGTTGTTTCTCTGCTCCAGTGTTGGTCCTTCCCATGGCCTGAAGTCCTTCTGTCTGCTCCAGAGTGCATCTTCCATGTGCCACAGTGCTTGTCAGGAAAATCTGCTTCAACATGGCTCTCTATAGGCCACAGCATCTTCAGGAAACCTCTACCTTCTCCAACACGGTGAGGCTGCAGTGTGTTTATCTGCTTTGGTGAGGTCCTCTCCAGGGACTGCCAGGTCTACCTGCTTAACTGTAGTCCTCTCCAAAGGCTGCAGGGGAACCATAGGTTACCAGTGGTGCAGTTGCATTTTTTAACAGATACTGAGGTATTTAATTCCTGTTCCAGACATACTACACTATATCTGCATTGCTTTGTGTTACATTATTTAGAATTCACTGTTGAGTTCATATCCAGTTCTGGGAGTCTAAATACTTCATAATCAAAACTTTCGTTTAGATTTTTTTAATTGTTATCTTCTGTAAGTATTTCTTGTTTAACTATATATACATTTACATTTTGAAATTTTAAAATTTCAAGTATAAATTTGTTACGTTATTCTATAGAACTGAGAGTTTACTGGTTTTGGGAAGAAAAAATATAGTTATGTATTCTGTTCTACTCTACATGAATTTGTGTGCACAAAAATAATGCCCAGACATAGTAATTTCTATCATACCTGCCACTGAAAAGGAGTTTTGTATAGATAACTGCCAATGTCTGTATGGGCAACAAAAGCACTTGTAGAAAGACAACTTGAGAAAAAATATACAAGCAATTCCTTTAGAAACCGTTTGACTATGTAGTCATGGCATAGTTACAGCTTGTTTATAAAGAAATCTAAAGAGAAGACTTTGCAAAATCTAATGGCCAAATTCACCTCTGCTGTGTCTGATAAACTGCACCTTTTTATGTGAGAGATGATTAGGTCCAGAGTAGATAAAATTAGTACAGATTTACTGTTGTGCTGCAAGTAACAGTCAAAGATCCATTCTAAAATACCTAAGTATGTTTAGTTTGGTTTTTAGAATTCCTGAAAAGTAGAAACAAAAAAGTTAGGTGAAATGACATCTACACATCATGTATTTTCACTCTCTTTCCCTTGAACTTGAGATCAGTTAGAGCTATAGAGAATATAAGGTAACAAAAACAGGAATTATGCAGCAAAATATTGCAGTAATAGATGAGCAAAACCAGTATAATAGAAAAGACATTGAAATGTTTTCCACTAAAAGATCTCTAACATTTTATTCCACTGAATTACTTTAAATGAAAGTAAATAAACAATTGAGGCACTTGATATCTGTTAATTGAAGACAAAACTTCCAATTTTTTTTAATTTTTCCCTACCTTTTTGTGGAAATTATCACATTTTATGAACATATCATGCCAAAAGCAGAACAATTACTACAAAAGATATGATGCTAGTGTAATTGTTGATATAATACTAAACAAATAAACTTCTTTAGCTCCTACTCATTTATGAGTCTTTTTAAAAGGATTTGTACGTTGGTACTAGCTGAACTCTGTTTATGACCTCAATACTGAAAAGTGAAATCACAGTTTCCCATCTTTAGAAAGCATTTTCACCTGTTCTTAATGCTTATGTTCATATTCTCACTGAATTAAAGTACTTAACATGAATACATTGGTCTGGAGGAAGAGTTTACCATGCTGAAAAGTATCTCTTATTATAAATGTAAACTGAAACACTCTATAAGAATTTCGACAGCTTGCTTGGAAAGCTGGAAGATCTATAACTAACAAGAAACTAACTTCAGGCATCTTGTTTTGAAAAGCAAAGGATATAATCTGCAATTCAACTATTGTTTGGTTTTAACTAGGAGAAAGATCTGAGCAATTTACATTTTGAAATTTGGACAGTTTAAACACATTGTCAGTGATTGGTAATAAAAAGGATACATGTATCAATGTCCTGCAAAGAGTAAGCAAACTATCACTCAATCAGAGAAGCCTTTGTAGAGAATTTAAGGTAATAAGGGAAAAATAAGCTGGGTGCTCTGATTAGCCTAGAGCCCTAAAAATCTCTTGTCATCCTGCTGACAGTGGAGGCTCTGAACTATACATGTTGCAGTTTGAAGTTGTGGTTAGACGTCCTCCTCAAGCTACCGAGAACATTTATGAAAATCTTCTTAAGCTACACTGAATAAGATTCTAATCAGTGTATAACAAAAGTTAAGTGAGAAGGAAGTTCTCTTAGAAGCTGAAGAAGAATCTTATGGATTGTTTACATTTTTCATCCTAGTTTAATAGAGAATGAATGAGGATGTTGCAGCACAGGGAAAGGAAAGTAGAAAGGCCTAGCAGTACAGCTATGCACCAAGAATGAAACTTAATGCTTAGAAGTAAAGTGAAAATATCATTATGTTTGAATAAATATTGTGAATTTGTTACTACTGAATTTTTCTTGTTTATTCTCTGCACCAGTTCCTTTAGCAAAATGCACGTTTTGGTTTGTGCATTGAGGTGTGTATGGAAGGTGAATGAGTTCAAACCAGACTCCATGTTTTCAGAAGAAACTTCAATCAACCCTTCTCACTGATGAGTCGCACCTCCGTCTCTCCTCCAAAAGGCTGTAAGAGTTGTGTGAAAAGGAGATTCAGTCAGCAAGCATTTCTTCAATTAAGACCAAGTCTTGCAATATTTATGAAATATATTCATAATATTACGGAGCCTTGCCATTTATTTTATGACTGTGAATAAAGTCTTAAGTTTCAAACTGAACTGAGATTCAAAACTGTGGCATAAAGAAAGTGAAAATCACTTTGTCAATGAGCAACTGCCCGAAGCGAAGAGAGCAGATGCAAATCCATTGCTTTTGATTCAGACTTTGTCTTATGGAGGTAAAACAACAGTTCAGTCTGTGGCCTGGTCACAGAAGAGTACATTTGCAATTTTGCAAGGTTAAATTATGAATTCTAAAAACCTTTTGTTAATGAGGTATACTACAACATGTACATATTAATGTGATGTATATGTGTACATTGTCATAAACCTTTTGAAAGTGTAGACCTTTTCAGGATGCCATTAGTATAATTTAGGAGAATCAACACAATTATTTTGGATTAGGTAATGGAAATTGACATGATACATAGATGATAGAAGGCTCTTGAGGATATGAAAATGTATTATTAAATTAGAACTTCAGCTAAAATAGTAAGGTCTGGTGATTACATTTTCATTAGTTGTAAATTCTACAGTGTCACATAATAGCTTTGTTGATTGCATATAATTTACAATGCTTTCAAAATGCAACACAATTACATGTCTCTTTAAAATAATATTGTTGTGCTGGAAAAAATGGATGGGGCTGTTTATAGTACTCTAAAGCTTGTGGGAATAATTGCAACTCTGGTTTAGAATAAGCATATGAGACATATTCCACATGAAACCTAATATTCTTACCAAGAAAAATAGATACTCAAACCAAAAAATATTACAGAAAACTTTGAAGCAGATACTACTAGTATTTCTCTAGAAAAAATGGTAAATTACTGCTAAAAAATGTCAGAGTTTGGGGAAGCAGAGAATAGTAAAAGACCAAGACAGTCCAAGATGTAGCAATATGATTATGAAAAACAAAGATGAGAGAGGAATTTTTTATCTAAAAAGTTAAGCATAAGCTAAAAGACATCTGAAATTATTAATTTTTAAAACTGGTGTATTTAGGGGATTACAGTTGTATTTTCTTATAGCAACTCTTAAGATTTGCAACCAATATTTTACTTCATCACAATTTTTCTTTTTGCATCAAGATAGGTTTTTTGGAAGATGAATGAAAAAGCAACATGCAATAACCAGTTGCATATCATGCAGAAAATAATTTTATTATTATTACTACACAGATATGTATTACTATATAAATGTATATTGTAAAACATACTTTATAACTTCTAAATTTCAACGAGCAAAGTGCTGAATTTGTTAAATATTTTAAACATTTTTTAATATAATTTATAAATTCCCATTATTAAGTATTGAGAATTTTTTTCTTCCCAGAAGGCATGATGATGTCACTATAGTCAGGCTCAAGCCATTGTCTGCACTAATTATTCCTTTTCCTTGAATTGTTTTCTTCCCCTACTTTTACTTATGCTTTTGTGATAAATATCTATACTTACTGAAGAAAACAGGGAAAAATGATGCCAGGCATAGCAGCTGTGGTTTAGACACTGTTACTATATTATGTCTTTCTTTGTTATTTGGTCCAGTAAAGTGACAGGCTGTGATTGTGAGCTCCAGAGTACTTCTTGCTTTCAAACTACAAAAAAATTCATAAGTATACAAGAGAAGACAATGTCTGGACACCGTGTAAGTTGGTGGCTCCATGGGAACCTTGAGGCTTTGCATTGGGACTGTCAGAGTATGGATGGGCACCAAGACCCATCCCACTGCCACAGTCAGGAGAGAAGACAGAGGCGCCACAGCACACAGCTTGGGTATTGGTCATAGAATCATAGAGCCAAATGGTTGCAAAAGACCTTTGAGATGCATCAAGTCCAACCATAACTGTCCACTTACTAAAATATATCCCTGAGAAACTCATCTATCCATCTTTTAAACAACTCCAGGGGTGGTGAGTCAACCATCTCCCTGGGCAGCCATTCCAGTGCCTGATAAACCTTTCAGTGAAGAAACTTTTCCTGATGTCTGAACCTTCCTTGGCACATCTTGAGGCCACTTCCTCTCATCCTACCACCAGTCACTTGGGAAAAAAGATGTACGCTCAACTCTCTACAACCTCCTTTCAGGTATTTATAGATAGCGATAAGGTCTCCCCTCAGCCTCCTCTTCTCCAAGCTTAACAACCCCAGTTCCCTCAGCCGCTCCTCATTGGACTTGTTCTCCAGCCCCCTCATCAGTCCTCGTTATCCTTCTCTGGACATGCTACAGCACCTCAATGTCTTTCTTGTAGTGAGGGACCCAGAGCTGAACGGAGTACTAGAGGTGTGGCCTCACCAGTGCTGAATACAGGGGCACAATCGCTTCCTGGGTCCTGATGGCCACACTGTTTTTGATACAGGCCAAGATGCCATTAGTCCTCTTAGCCACTTGGACACACTGCTGGCTCATATTCAGCTGGATGATAATCAACACGTCCAGGTCCTTCTCCGCCAGGCAGCTCTCCAGCCAGTCTTCCCCAAGTCTGTAACACTGCATGGGGTTGTTTTGTTCCAAGCGGAGGACCCGGCACTTGTTCTTGTTGAACCTCATCCCATTATTTTCAGCCCATCAATCCAGCCTGTCCAGATTCCTCTACAGAGCCTCCCTTCCTTCAACCAGACCAACACTACCATCCAGCTTAGGGTCATCCCCAGACTTGCTAAGGGTGCACTCAATCCTTTCATCCAGATCATTAATAAAGATATTGAACAGGACTGGACCCAGCACTGAACCCCGGGGAACACCACTTGTTACCAGCCTCCAGCTGGATTTAACTCCATTTACCACCACTCTTTGGGCCTGGCTATCCAGCCAGTTTTTTACCCAGCAGAGGGTGTACCTGTCCAGGCCAATAGCAGCCAGTTTGTAAAGCAGAATGCTGTGAGAAACGGTGTCGAAAGTGTTACCAAAGTCCAAGTACACCACATCCACAGCCTTTCCCTCATCAGCCAGGAGTGTTGATAGATGATGGCAAGGGGTTTGGCGAGGACCTCTGCCAGCTCCCTTAATACACTTGGGTGCATTCCATCTGGCCCCATAGACTTGTGTGTGTCTAATTGGCCGAGCAAGTCTCTAACCAAATCCTCCTGGATCCTCATTGGAGCTTCACTCTCACTGTCTTCTGGCTCAATGGTCTGAGTATTCTGAGAACATCTCGCGTTACTATTAAAGATCAAGACAAAGAAGGTATCATGTACCTTTTCCCTATCCTCATCCCTTGTCACTACTGTTCCCCCTGCATCTGGTAAAGGAGGGAGATTCTCCTTGGTCCTCCTGTTGCTAATATACTTGAAGAAACATTTTTTATTGTCTTTCACAGAACTGGCTAGTTGGAGTTCCAGTTGGGCTTCGGCTCTTCTAATTTTCTTTCTACATGATCTCACCTCCCCCTTGTAGTCCTCCTGGGATGCCTGTCCCTCCTTCTACAGCTCATATACTTTCCTTTTCTTCCTGAGATCGAGCCAAGTTGGTTTTCTTCCCTGCCAACTCATTTTACGGCACACAGGGATGTGCTGCTCTTGCACCACCAGGATTTCCTTCTGGAGGAGCATGTAGTCCTCTTGTGCTCCTTTGTCATTTAGAACTACCTCTCAATGAACTTTATCAAGAATCCTTCTAAACAGTTTGAAGTTTGCTTCTCTTTCTGAGTCTTATGTTATTCTATGTTTTTAAAGTTAAATTTGCCTTTTTATTTTTTAATGGATTATTATACTCACTGTGACATACATTATACAATGTTATTTTTTTTTAAAAAATACACAATATAATGTTACTTGTTAAATTAAAAAGTTTTTTAACAGTAAGTTTAATAAAGAGCTATCGCTTTTAGGGTAAAAAAAAATCTTTATTTATCTAATAAATGTTTTGTATCCTTTCAGGAATCTCGAGAGAAAAAGCGGTAGTAAGCATATAAAATGGAATTTAGGCATTATTTGGAGTAATCTATAAAAAATGTGATATAATAACATCAGAGATAATTTATTCTAGAAATAGTTTGGTTTGCTGTTTCTTTACTGAAAAGTTGCATATTCCCTTACAAACCAGTCCATCCATATCAAGAGCTTCTCTCACCCACGCAGAAACATTTCTGCCTCTCTCCTGAGATTCACTGAGATTGAGAAACTAAGCCAAGCAGAAGCTATGGTTGTATTTAGGCTACTAATATATATCCTGATTTATTTATCTGATTATCTGGACTGGGCACTTCATTACAGTCCTAGTTCAGCTAGGACATATAAATTCAAGTCTAGTATACTTGGAAAGAAAAAAACTGGAAGGCAGAGAAAACATTTTTGGTTTAATATGAAGTGAAGACAAGACATGGACTTCCACAGTCCCCAGGCATGAAAAAACTCCCAGGATCCTTAAGCTGGATACAACCTAGGGCTTCTGATGAATCTTGTCCAAAAGCTGTGCTCTGAGCAGGCCTAACAAGAACTCATCAACAGCAGATCTACCACAAAACTCTTTGACTTGTTTTATTATTATTAAAAAAAAGTGTTCTGATAGTATAAGGAACTCCAGATAGATTACTCTCTGCTGTCGATAATGGTGATAAGTGTCAGGCTCTGAAAAGTGTTGTCACATATTTGAACAGGCTACCCAGAGAAGCGGTGGAGTCACCCTACCAGGGGTATATAAAAAATGCGTAGATGTGGCACTTAGGGACACGGTTTAGTGGCAGACTTGGCAATGTTAGGTTTACAGTTGGACTCAATGATCTTAAAGGTCTTTTTCAACCTGAATGAGTGATTCTGTGATTCCGTGACATTTGGACTTGATTAAATGTATAGTTCCCAAAAGCGCTGTAGCAGAATGCAGAAAGACATTTTCATTTATCCTCCATGTTTTGGTTTGGTTTGTTTTTTTGAGTAGATATATATATCTGTAAGGGGGAAAGTAGACAATGAGGCTTTTTAAGATCTTATTAAGTCTTGGCAGGGCGGTTGGAACTAAATAATCTTTAAGGTCCCTTCTATGATTCTATGATAACCATTCTATGATTCTATGATTCTAAGTAAGATGAGAAGTTTCTCATAATTTACGATTTATTTTATTTTAGTTCTGCATCAATTTGAAATACTTAAAATCGTCAATTGAAATATTCAATGTTCTGAAATGATACATATATTTTCAAAGGCTTTGATAAAATCTAGAGATAGTGAAATAGGTACCTTTATACTTGCACTTATTTGCAGGAGTTTAGGACGGTAATATTGAAATAGTGGTATTCCTCAGATCCTACATATCTCCAGATTGATTTGGCATTTTCAGCTTGCAGTCATATTACCAGACAACTGCATTTACATAATCAAAATAAATGGCTATGGTGAAATAACATGAAAGCTCAACTTTTTCTTACATCTATAGTGTCCTATGGAACTTGAATAATCTTCCAGCTGTTTTCTTTTCAAAACAAGGTTGCTTAGTTTTAAAGAAAAGAGAATTTAGAATCATAGAATCTTCTGGTTGGAAAAGACCTCTGAGATCATCGAGTCCAACCGCACCCATCATCCGCTAAACCATGTCCCTTAAAAACTCAAGCATGTTATCTCACTTCACAAATGAAAATAGGAATGTCCTCCTGAGAAGTGGTAAATCTTTCTGGCTTTTGAAAATGCAACCAGAAATTGAGGGCAGCTTCACAATCATGTCTCGTAACAATCATGGGAAATATGCATTATACTTTCAGTTTATCTTTTGAAGGATTAAGGTAAAATCAGCAAACAGAACTCCCTGTCATCTCCATACCTGTAAATTTATAAATACAGATATTCAACATTTCTGATCCTCATCTATAGAAAAGGTGTATACAACTTCCTCTGCTCTTTCTGATCCTACTTTCATCATTTGGTTTGAAACAAAATATCTTACGTCCCAGTTCACCAATCCATCCCCTTCAGCAAGACATTTAAAAGCATTTGTTGCCCATTAATTTTAATAGATTTAAAACATACTTAAATGTGGTAGACCTAAACATGTAACAATCAGTGTATTTAAAGCAATTTTATCTGCTGCATGTCCTCTTGCCAGACAGACACCTGAGTCATTCACATAACAACAGTAAGTGCCGAAAGCACTTAATGGAAGATGTCAGCTTTGTGAGCACCTATTAGATCTTCTAAATTTTATGCAGAAGTTATACTTTTTATTTTAGCTTCTTGCAAGAAAACGAAGCTTTTTGGAGTGACACGAATGAAGTTAGATCAAGTGAATCCATATTGTATTAGACTGAATGGAATCTATAGCCTCACTGAAAGAATTGCACTTCTCTGTGATGCACGAGTCTAAACAATGAAAACATTCTCTTTCACCATAAAAGTCTTAAACTACCATAGTTCCAGGTTGAAATTTGACATAAAATTTGACATAACAGAGCTAGATTTTTTTATTTGATATCCATAGAAATTAAAATACTTACATGTAAAAAAGAATAGGCTTCAAAGAACAATTATGCCTCTCATCTGGCTTCCTGCTTACAAAAAAATATTTTAAATGTTTTGTTTTGATTTTATTTGTTTTGGTATGATTTTTTCAAATATTCTGACCATAAGAGAGAGAAAGAAGGATACTAAAATTTCCCTTTTATCAAGTTTAATTTGCTGGAATGGAAAATTCAGATGTCTCTGTTTACTAGACCCATCTTGAAACTCCCATCATTATGTAACACCCTGTAGTATTATACACTGAACAGAACTCAGTTGTAATTACAGAAAAAATAGAAAAAATAGACAACGTGAAACTCAGGACTGAGAAACTGGTGCTGCAGCACGGAGGAGTAGAGTGGATAGAAGTGTGAACAGAGAGACAGACTGAAGGGAGGAAGATTCCAAATTATATTAGTGTATATGAGATCCTATATGTGAGATCCTAGTAATGGTAGCAAGTACTTTCTTACCACACAAATTGTTTTAGCAGAAAAGGTAATTTCCAGATTTTCTTTAAATCTGGAAACAGAACTGTTCAAACAAGTTTAATAATATATTTTCAGTCTCCTTGCAATGTTCATAAGGTATAAACCTCTAGTTCTAACTGGCATGTTTGCCTGTAGCCATTCATTTATCTTCCTGTCCTGAAGCTTTGTCCTCTGTCTTGATATGTTGATGATGTTACCCAAAGTGAAAACTAAGACAGTGTTTTCACAGAAAACAACAATCCTTAAAGACATCTTTCTAAAAGCATCTTGTTTGAGAAACTTTAGCTGTATGAAGTCTCTTAACATTTGTTTTAAAATATAATCAGACTTTGGTCATACTTATACCGGTACAAAGAATAATACACATTTTGAGAAATTTTCTATTGATATTAACAACTGAATTTGTGGCTGTTCAAGCAATACAGCTTACAAAACGTATAATGTATAAATGGATTTTTATTAATCCATATCTCTTTTCTACAGTAGGCTAACATCATCCCTTTATTTAATCTCCTTCTGCTAAGGAAATACACTTATCTGCTGAAATACTTAGAAATTTAGTTTCTCTAGGTGTAATAAAACAGTTTATTTTCTTCCACATGTCACAGAGCTTTTTTTCGCCTTTCTTTGGCTTTATATCTATGTCTTATTTTTTTTCTTTTAGCTCAATTTTAATGCATCAGCAATTTGTATTAATGAAGAATGCAAAATAAATCTTAGAACTCTGTTTTATCTGCTATATGTTTGTCTTTGCTATTATTATCCAACAGAACATACCCACTTTGAATAAAACCAGAAATTCTTAGCACCTCCATATGAGGTGTCACCTGAGCTGAGTAGAGGAGAAGAATCACCTCCCTTGACCTGCTAGCCACACTTCTTTTGATGCAGCCCAGGATATGTTTGGTCTTCTGGGCTGCAAGTGCACATTGCTGGATCATGTCCAGCTTTTCATCCATAAATACCCACTAGTCCTGCTCAGCCAGGTTTCTCTCAGTCACATCATCCCTCAGCCTGTATTGAAACTGAGGATTGCCCCGACCCAGATGCAGGACCTGGCCTTCTTGACCTCATGAGGTTCACATAGGCCCACTACTCCAGCTTGTCCAAGTCCTCCTGGATGACATCCTGGCCTTCTGGCATGTCAAATGCACCACTCAGTCTGGTGTGATTTGCAAACGTGATGAAGGGTGCACTCGATCTCACTGTCTATATTGCTGATGAAAATATTAAACAGCACTGAGCCTTTGACCACTACCTTCTGAATGTGACCATCCAACCAATTCCTTATCCATCCAGAAGTCTACCCTTCAAATTCATATTTCTCCAATTTATAGAGAAGGTTGCGTTGGGGGACTGTGTCCAAGGCTTTACAGAAATCCAGATAAATGACATCCATTGTTTTTCCCTTGCCTACTGATGTTGTCACTCCATCATAGAAAGTGAGTAGGTTGGCCAGGCAGGACTTGCCCTTGATAAATCTGTATTGACTGTCTCAAATCCTTGTCCTCCATGTGCTTTAGTAAAGCTTCTAGGAGGATCTGTTCCATGATCTTTCCAGGCACAGAGACAAGGTTAACAGAGTGGTATTCCCCTTTAATGTAAAAGAAATAAAAGTGAAAAAAAAAAAATGACCCAGATTATATGGCTCATTTTGCTTCTCTGATTTTACTGAAGTAAACTTGGTACCCCATGGTGTGAAAATTTTCAGCCCCAAGCAGGAGAATTGCGTAGCATAACAACGGGTCTCATGGTCCTTTATCATGTATGGAAAATCATTATTAAGCTGCAGTCTTTACTAGACCTTTTCATTTAACAAGCTTTTGTTTTAGACTACAAGACAACAATCTCTTATGCCTCAGCTAGAATATATACGTCTTAAATGTGTAAGTTTCTGTGTAAGAAAGTTTATTCCTTCATTAGATACTTAGTTCTTCTTTCCACAGATTCATTTGTGTTTGTAAAATTTTGACATTACAGCATCTTTCATTTAAGAGACATTAGTTTGGGAGAATGTCAATGCAGTAAAATGTAATGGGCAGTTGAAACACATTGAAAGTAGATTGGATCTATTCTCTCTGGATTGTTTTCTCCTCGTGAAACTTAACCAAATGAGTTTTGTGAATATTCTAATTCAGGCATCAAATATTAATTGAATTGCATAGAAGAATTTCAGTTGAGTTTGTGCTTTTCTTGTATTTTCTTTCTATATATACAGTACTGATTTCAAAACATAAGTACCTTTCATAAAAAAAAATAAAATTTCTAAATAAAAAAAACCAAACAAAACAAAACACCAAGCAAAGAGGGAACCTGCAAACTCTCTACAAGACTCCTGGGAGAATTCAAGACTTATTCTATGATATTACATAGTAGACTACAATTGATTTTCATACACTTAAGACAGACACCAACCCCATCCATCCCAGAATAAGGAGATGTCATTTTCCAACAAAGATGAACATCTTACTTACAAACTGGGTCTCCCAATTACAATGAGTGATCTCAAAATACAACCACCAGTAGGAAACTGTTTCTCAACATATTATGAAGAGCAAGCAGAATGTACACTTTCAATTAATGCTGACAAATTTTACACAATTTTATGGGCAATTTGTGAAGTAAAATAAACATGAATATTTCAGATAAATAATTCAAATCATCCCTATTTTTACTTAGCAGTCTTGTGGGGTTTGGTTACAGCTATATGTTGAGAACAACAGAAAGCAACTTCACCTTATGAAGTTTAGATCCCAGTCCACTAATAAGTTTAAGTACATGAATTTATTAACTGTATTCATGAGTATATTCATAAGTTTAGAGAGATTAACCCATGTGTTTTCATGATTTGAAGTCTTAAAAATATTTTAATTTATTCTGTGCTCAAGAGATATATTCGTTTTTTAAATAATTTTCAATGTCTTTGTGTTAAAGTAAACTTTTTAAATAACGTACTTAGTCTTTACACAAGAACTGATGTTATCATATATCCATGTTTGCTATGAGCATCAAAGCTTTCAATAATTTCTTTGGCTATTGGTTCATGAAATAAAGGTCAACTAGTCTTCCACATACAATGCAGCTGATGGAGAGTCACCCTACCTCGTACTTTAGTAGTTCAGTTTTTGGCACACTTCACTCATTTTCAAGAGACACCAGAGAGTTATTTTGCTATTTTAATACAAGTACATCTTTGCAAGAGTTGATGAAACACCAGAAGTTATTATATTGCTGACACTGATCTTTTCCAGTATAATTTTCCAGCTGCATTTCCTTCAGTAATTTTATTGAGTAATTTTTTAAAAAGCACTCCAAGCAAACATGTCATGCTTGGCTTGTTAAAAGACGAATGAAAGTAAAATTAACATATTCCTGCAATACTGAAAAGCTATGGCTTTATCATTATTTTTTGCAAAGGGAGGAAATGAAAGAAGGAGAGAAATCATTTATTACTTGCCGTAATGTATCAAAGATATCTGCCTTTTAAAGTAGTTCGTTGGCCCAGAAAGTTGTGTTTATAAGAAATACCCCTGAAGGACGTCTAATGATGGACTGTTATCATAGGTTCCTTAAATTCTGAGGAAATTGAGAAAGAACATATATCATTCAAGACAAAAAAAAACAACCTGGTAAAGGTAGATTTTTTTAAGTAATAATTCATTTTTCAGGAGAAAAGAAAAAACACTTAAGTCAAAATGTATATATAACAGCAGAGCAGCATCAGAGATCACCTGACAAAGATTCATTGGGTATCTTATTGGGAGTGGTGAATCTGATAATGCCTAGCATAGTAGATTGTTATTTATGGCTATCTGTGTGTATAGCAGACAATAAAGAATTACTTTGTACTTTGAAGGTATGTTTATCCTGCCTGCAGATTGTCTATGAACGGTAAAAGTTGCCCAGTGACATACAAAAGAAGGTATTTTACTTTGAAGGTATGTTTATCCTGCCTGCAGATTGTCTGTGAATGGTAAAAGTTGCCCAGTGACATACAAAAGAGGGTGATACATTGAAAACTAGAGAAGGCAGATGTAGCATTGAGAAAGGAAGAGGGCAAGAGGTTTCTGGAGAGAGATTTTCTGAGTTTGGTGCCCCTGGCAAGAAGAGAGAGAAGTGAAAACACTGATTATATTACTGTCCTGTTCCCATCAGGAATCTGTATATTTTCATACCTCCAAACTCTTCTTTCAGCAATGGCAATCTGAGCAAGTTCTGAATTGCTAGCAAAAGATAGCAGCGAGTGTTTTGTTGAAATCAACCAACTCTTTTAGCAGAAAACTACGTAATTTGCCTCCAGTAGATTTACATATACATAGAGATGTATTTTTAGTATCCTAGGGTGTCTCCAGGATCATGATCTGTGTTAGCAATTATTAATCAAATTTTGTGAAAATAGTTGTTTAATAAATTTGCTGCTAGGATTAATTTATTTTTTTCTTGCTGTTTTAAGAAATTGTATATCCCACACTAAGGACTTATTATTGTCTTGATGGAGTAGGTTCATTGCCAGATTCAGAATGAAATGTGGAAAGATAACATTGCCTAGGGTTTATCACTCTCAAGTTGAGCAAGGAAAAGATTACTATCAGAAAAGGGAACAGCTTGTGTAAAGGAATAGCTACAAGGTGAAGAGTCAGGCAAACAGAAAAGGAATAGCTCTTTGAGGAATCTATGCATAGCTTGGCTTATGAAAAAAAAGCTACATAAAAAACAGTCCACTGAAAAATTGAAGTAGAAGTAATCATTTTTTTTTCTCTTTGTAATAGCATCTATTTGAGAACAAAAGAGTTTTTTTAATGCTTCCATTACAAAATCAGGGAATTATAGGTACCAACCATCTGAAAGAAGTGTTGATGGCATTTCACATGATATAAGAAGGCTCATATTATCTTTGATATAATGTGGCTTTGTATATTAATGGTACTAATTACAGGTTTTGTTCATCATTTTGTGATGTGCGTACTAATACAGTTATTTCTACTCAGTGAAGTTGTGTGAAGTGTAGTAAATTGTCATTCAATTATATTTTTGCTTCACATATTATTTCCATAATATCATTACATTTGTGTAATCATATGATTGTTATTTACTTCAGTTTATATTATTACTTACAGTGGAAAACATAATCAGTAAAAGAACAAAAAAATCCCCTTATGTTACTACAAATGACTTTACAAACCGACCAGAGTGGGAAGACGCAGTTTACTTATGTTACTAATGTTTACGCTAAGAATCTCCAAGTTGGTGGTATTAGGGATGTCTTTAAATATTTTTTTTTAACAAAATATCTTTCATTTATAATCTGAAGTAGACCATCGCTAGTGCAACACAACAGAAATAGATACTGGATTAAGTGTTCTGGTGTTACTCAGTCCTACGTTAGGAAATATTTGGGAAAAGAAACTGTCTTTTTTTGCCTGAACCAGTCATCAACATACAAAGATAATATTTCATCTGCTCAAGAAACCTTCATCTTAGAGTAGAAAATACTGATTACCTTTTGTAAATAAACTTCATAATAACTTTGGTTAAATATCAAGATCATTGAATCATAGAATCACAGACTCACCCGAGCTAGAAAGGACCCAAAAGGATCATTGAGTCAAACTCCTACTCCTACACAGGACACTCCCAACATCCCCACCATGTGACTGAGGGCATTGTCCAAATGCTTCTTGAATGCTGACAGACTCAGTGCCTTGACTGCTTCACTGGGGAGGTGCTCCTGTGCTTCTCCACCAACTGGGTGAAGAACCTCTTCCTAATATGCAGTCTAAACCTCCCCTGTCACTTCTCCTGGCCATTCCCTCTAGTCCTATCATAGGTTGCAAGAGAAAAGAGATCAGCACCTGTTTCACCTCCCTCCCTGTGAGAAGGCAGTAAACAGCTATGAGATCCCCTCTCAGGCTCCTCTTATCTAGGTTGAACAGACCAAGTGACTTCAGTTGTTCCTCATATGACATCCCCTCTAGACCCTTCATCAGCCTTGTGGCCTCCTCTGGACACTCTCTAGTAGTTTTATGTCCTTTTTATTCTGTGGTGTCCAAAACTGCACACAGTACTCGAGGTGGGGCTGCACAAGTGCAGAGCAGAGCAGGACAACCACCTCCCTCTCCCGGCTGGCAATGCCATGCCGGATAAACCCCAGGACAAGGTTGGCCCTCTTGGTTTCCAGGGCATGCTGCTGGCTCATGTTCAACTTACTGTCAACCAGAACCCCAGGTCCCTCTCTGCAGGGCTGCTCTCCAACCTCTCACATCCCAGTTTGTATGTGTATCCAGGGTTGCCATGTCCCAGGTGCAGAATCCGGCACTTGCCCTTCTTAAATTTCATGTTGTTAGTGATTGTCGAGGTCTCCGGTCTGTCAAGATCCCTCTACAGGGCCTCTTTGCCTTCAAGAGTGTCGACAACTCCCACCAGTTTTGTGTCAACAACAAATTTTGTCAATAAACCTTGAAGTCCTTCATTGAAGTCATTTATGAAATTACTGAAGAGAACTGACCCCAGGAAGAATCCCTGTAGGTCCCCACTAGGGACTGGGTGCCAGCCCAATGTAACTCCATTCACTATGACTCTTTGAGCCTGACCCATCAGCCAATTGTGCACCCATTGTATTATGTGTTTATCCAGCTGTGTTCTGGACATTTTGTGTATGGGAATACTGTGAGAGAAATTCTCAAAGGCCTTGCTGAAATCCAGAAAAATGACATTGACTGGTTTTCCGTGGTCTACCAGGTGGGTGACTCTGTCATAGAAGGATATTAAGTTTGTAAGGCAGGGCTTTCCCTTTGTAAACCTGTGTTGGCTGGGACCAATGACTGCATTGTCTTTCAGATGTTTTTTTTTGATAACTCCCAGAACAACCTTCTCCATAATCTTACCGGGCACTGAAGGGAGACTGGCAGGCCTGTAGTTACTGGGGTCATCCCTGCGGCCCTTCTTGAAGACTGGAACAACAATCGCCAGCTTCCAGTCAGCAGGTACCTTTCCAGATTCCCAAAAGCCTTGAAGAATCATTGAGAGGTCTCGCTGTAACATCAGCCAGCTCTTTAAGTACCTTTGGGTTAACCCAATCAGGACCCATTGACATGTAGGGATCCACCTGGTGCTGCAGATTCCGCACAATTTCGGGCGTGGTTGATTGGGAGGTTCTTTGCCCAGTCATGGTCCTCCAGCTCAAGCTCTGGGGGACGCCAAGCCCAATGTCATTATTGAAAACTGATGTAAAGAAAACGTTAAAAATCTCTACTTTGTCTAAGCTGCTGTTAACGAGGTGCCCATGCTCATCAAGTATTGGTCCAATGTTGTTCCTGGCCTGCCTTTTACTATTAATATATTTGAAAAAGCCTCTTTTATTATCCTTGACAGTACTGGTCAGCTTCAATGCTAATTGAGCTTTGGCTGCTTGAATTTCCGCCCTACAGTGGCAATATCTATGTTCTCAGATACAGTGCATTAATTTTATATGGGTATGAAGTTATAACTGAATGAAAAAAGTAGAAGGTATTTAGAGCAATTTATCTAGATTTTGTATATCTTATTTGAAACAGAAGTCCTGTGAAAAGCTCAGAATTTCAAGTCAAAAATTTCAATACATTTTGTTGTCTAAGTGTTAGTGTATCTGAAAAGTTCTTTAAATATTTTCATGATGAGAAGAGAATTACAGGTTTAATTAAAATTGCAATAGTGGAACTGTTCTTTCAATTACTTACACTGGGTGATTTTAAGTTCTTATTTCAGGCTATATACCACCTTCTGATTACCATTTAAGGAAAATATAGTACATTTAAAAATAAATTTTAAATGCATTTTGTAAACAAAATCTGTGGATAAACTTCACTAATCAGTAATAGCACTACCTATCCAGTACCTATGTAGTAATAGATATCTCTTACTTGGGTAAGATATATGTCTCACTCACTCAAGTGAAACATATATAATTCTTTCCCTGGCACATCATATTTTCAATTACATAAATCTAGACTCTTGTGTTTTAATGTGTAATGCATGCACTTTTGTATGTTACAAATCATAAACCTTAGCCTCTTTAAAAAAGACCTTCACAGATCATTAACCTTTATTTGTCCGCCATGTTCTCAGAATTTTTTTTATTTCAATCTTTAGATACGACACTGAACAATCATTTTGAAATTCTGAAGAGCAGCAATAGAAGACATACTCCAAATATTATTCTTGTGCAGATGTACTCAACTGCCACTCAATACCCGAAAGATGTAAGGTAAATTCAATGAGCATATAACTCCCTCAAAATAACAAAACTAACAGAAAAAGTAATCATTTTTAAAAGAAACTGATTGATGGGATGATTAGTTCTGCTGCAGTTTTTATCTACTAGAATTCAGTTCTGCTGCTATTATGGACTCTATCACAGGTGTGAACATTTCTCTTTGCTGACAGAAATAATTATTTTATGAAAAATTATGACCAGGAATAAGGACCTGTCTTGTGTAGCTGTAGATTTCTACCAGGCAAACAGTCAGATTGAGAAGATGATTGCAATTTTCAGTACACAGTACAATGTATTAAAGACAATACCCAAAGATTAATAAGATGCAAAACCAGTTTAAGCAGTATATGGGTATCAGCCATATACTAGGTAAAATGCTAAACTATACGAGATATTTTCCAGAATACTTTTGATTCGACCTCCCAATGTATACAGTCAAAGCCCAAAAGATCCCAATGAGTTTAATTCTTCATATTCTGTCCCGTGTTCTTGCACTGAAAGTTAAATTCTGCCCTTTACTTTGCTGAAAATGATTCCCTGTTGTAATACACAGCTCCCTGTTTGCCATATCACAAACTACTAGCTGTGTTCTTTCTTTCAAGAGAGTTTGACAATAGATTAGATAGTATACTTATAAACAAATTTCAGCAAATATTTTAAATGCTATTTGGTGACAACTATGGATTTTTTTCTGTTCACAATGTAGAGACATTTTGCAGAGACACAAGACTGGAGTTAATGGCTGTGGTAAATTTCTACAGTAAACTGATACTCCCTTGCTCTGATTGTCACTATTCATAGAATGGTGACGAAGTAAAGATCAAGTGGATCTGAAAGTAAGTGAGCACAACCCAACATATGTGCCCAATTTTCTCAATATTTATGAGAAACAAACTAGATCTAATACAAGACAAAATTGTCTCTTTCACCATTCATTTAATATTGAAAAAAATCTTACCTGAGACTCTCAGTCTTTTGGTATGCCTTAAGGTAAGGATAAATAAATCCCTATATTGCTGGAGGATGTACATCATGTCATCTTTCATTAGTCTCTACAAAGCTGATAAATACTAATTTAATTAAATTTTATGTATAGAAAGAAAGTTGTTTCTTTTTTTTGCCTGAGTGTTGTGATAATGATTCAATCTTCAGGCTGTTGTAACTATTCAAAGTCACTAATACCACATTTCTTAAACTTGTGACATCAAAACCTACTATTTAAGTGGAGAGTATCTGCATAATTAATATGAGATAGTGTAATTTTAAATTAGAGTTGTCTAAAATGCTACTTAGAAACCTTATCAAGCTACTGTTATTCACAAGCATTATCTTGAGAAACAGATCTCAAATGTATTGGTTATATGATATTAGAATTCATACTAGTTGAAGATGCAATAAATATGCTAATATTATTTTTATGTTACTCAAAAGAGATGTTCTTCAGAGAGATGTCTAAGATAGGATGTATGGTTATATAGTGTAATTTTTTTTTTTTCCTGTTCAGCAGAAAGCACAGTGTACTCAAACATTTACAATTCTACACTACTTCCTTTGAAACATTACTGGACAGCTAGATAAAAATAAGAAATAGTTCAGAGGTTATGGATGTACTGTGCTATTTTTGTTATTTCTTTCAATGAATTATCCAAATACCATATTCTTCTGACTCTGAAAGATAGTAAAGACTATGAACTACAGAGGAGGCAACATTTAAAAGCCTTTTATTTGTTTTTGCTCTCACATGAAGATAATTTTGAGAGCAATATTTTTTACAGACATAACCACCGTATTTAACAACTCTGACAGCAGAAGAGTCCACAAAAATATTTATCATGGAAATAACAAATAAACAGTAGCAGCATATGTATCAGAAAACAAAGAACAGTCAACTGAATTGGTAAATGCAGGAAAAAATACTCCAAACCACTTGTGTAGAAAATGATCATAAAATAAAGGACATTCATGATTTGTAACTCAACAGTATTTCAAGATTCAATATGTAGAATTAAAGTTCATGTCAGGAACGGAGCACAGGCTGAAGTACTTGGTGATGACTATTTCATCATACTGTAAAGTATGCAGTCTTGCAAACATATAAGAAGTTCGTATTTTTTTACCCATCTCACCTCCCACATCTTTTAAAAGTCCTCTAAAAAGTAAGAAATAGGTAACCTATCCATATTATCATTAATCTGAAAAATTCACTTCAGAACAGAAATTGATGTGCAGGAAGATATTTAAATTGAATTTTTCAGGTTTCATTACAGAAAAGATCTTATTGGCTTCACTGTCATATTCCTTTATAAATAAAAAATGAATATTTTTTTAAAGCAAATGTTTGAAACAACAATTTTTTTCTATCTGTAATTTAAAATCAGATAATTAAAAAAATATTCAGCAAGATACTGAAACAGTCAGAGGCAGTATGTGGTTTTCTTGCTATATAAGTAGGAGAGACAAGACATACTAAGTGAAACACGCTGCAGAGAGACAACCACTAAAGTCTTGAAGCATGATTCTACATTAGCATAGAGTCAGATTTAAGCTATTAAGACATGTCCAATGTTGTCTTAATAACTTGAAAATATTTCTGCTTCTGTGTGTAGCCATGAGTGATCCTCTGCACTACACTGCATTAAACACTGGGAACATTTCCTAAGTTGTTTAAATCTCTTTGTGTTTTCAAGGGCAGGACCAAACATTAATTAAAGCCTTTATTTCTTTAGTTATGTGTGCATTTTATACTAGAACTTGTTTTTCATTAAATCTTTTTATCCATATAGTACCATTTTGTTTCACTGTGATAGGACTTTCACTGCAGATGCACCAGTATTGTGTGCTGCATTTTACTGTCAATTAGAAGTCTTTTATTGAGAACAGCATTTAAAAATGCTATTTTAAATGCAATTATTTAATATATTATATCAGAGTACTCATTTTTAAAATACTAGTGTTATTGGTAGAGTATTTCCTTTGTGTTTTCAATTAGAAATGAATAAAAATAAGAATAGATAAGAATGGAAAAGGATTTATTTTATTGATCTTACCAATGATTTCTTAAAAAGTTTGTGATTTTTTTATTTAAGTTTTTCCATGGCGATCAATTTAATTTAAAATATCTTGCTTAAAGAACAATGAAAAAAAGCATGATCTGCAGATAACATAAAATGACAGACAAATATATTTATAGCCAGAGGTTACCTTGATCATGACTGTACAATTCTCTAAAAGGTTGAATATTCTCTCTACTTAATAAGATTGTTCAGTTATGGATTTTCATAACTCTTGTATCAACTGACTTTTTGAAGAAATTTTAATCATTTATGTTAAAATTAGACAAAAAAATAAGAAATATTTTTAACAATTTAGTAATTTGTAAAATGCTGGGGGAAAGGGAGCACAGTAAAATTTTCAGCTTTCTAATAATAAGGCAACTGCATAACAAATAAAATGCAATGCTGAAAAAAATAAGGGAAAATTATTATTTTCTTTTTTTGTAAAGTGAATGTAGCTCAACATTTCACTGGATATTTGAAATATATTTGGAGAACAAATCCTACAAGGAACGGCTGAGGGAACTGGGATTGTTTAGTTTGGAGAAGAGAAGGCTGAGGGGGGACCTCATCACTGTCTTTGGCTGCCTGAAAGGAGGCTGTGGCAGTGCAAGTGTTGATCTCTTCTCACAAGTGACAGGAGACAGGACAAGAGGAAATGGCCATAAGTTGCACCAGGGGAGATTCAGACTGGGTATTAGGAAGATTTTCTTTACAGAAAGGGTGGTCAGGCACTGAAACAGTTGCCCAAGGAGGTGGCCGAGTCACCATCCTTGGAAGTGTTTAAAAAACGGGTAGATGAGTTTTTGAGGCACATGGTTTAGCAGATGATGGGTGTGGTTGGAGTTGATGATCTCAAAGATCTTTTCCAGCCAGAAGATTCTATGATTCTATGAAATGTCTAATTGATTGCAGGAAAATCATACTTGACTTGCAGATTGTTCGCAACCACATCTGTGAAAATTTTCTGTATGGAAAATGTTGAATTTTCTTAGAGATAACTTACTGATTAGGTGGAATAATGACTGTTCTCTGAAACAAGAAACTGATTTCTTGAAATTAAAATTAGTGAGAGCCACTGTAACAGGTGCATTTGACTTCCATCAAAGACGGTCGCAGAATTTCAGTTTCCTTCATCATTCATATAATTCACGATGCACATTATAGCAAAATGTTTAATCTTGAAGATTTTTTAGATGTTTCAATACTTTTTGGTAAGACATTCCACTGGTTAGCTCTTCTTGGTAGAATATGATGCATCTCAATAGTCTGGGTCTGGCGAATTAAAATTGCTATGCAAACTGTTTCATAAGTTACATGGAAACTGGTCTCATGTTAAATTCCTGACTTAGGAGCCTGTAAGAGTGTGTTGTGAAGCTGAAGCTAAAGATGTCTGAGTCTTAAATCAAAAACATAGGCTTATTCAGAGGTTCATGTTAGTCATTTTCAGACTGAAAATTTAAGCATGATTCAAAGGATGTCTAAAGTTTCTTGTAGGTTCTTCACACTGGTAGATAAAGTAAGAAAATTTGTCCAAGACAAAATCTTCAGGAAAGTGAGTAGCTTTATTCATGTATGTTTTGATGAATCAGTAATAATTCTGCCCTTTAGTGGTTTATATTGTTTATATTGTTTATGTAAAGCTTTTTATTTTACAGATAGATTTTTTTGTTTGTCAGCATTATTTTTTGCAATTAAAATGTTTTATGAGGGAACTAGTTTCCCTTATAAATAACAGTTTCATTATTTTTGCTGGAGGTTTTTTTTTTCATGTGATGCTATTTTGCGTAGTAATTTATTTTTGTTTAAGATCCAGAAAATTAAATTGTATTTTTTTACTGATTTTTAATAACAGATCTATTATGCATAAATAATTATCATTCGTTGGTCACTTTGATTCTTTATATTTACAGTGATACTACTCTGAAGAGGCTCTAAATTTTAACATTACTTTCCCTAAATATTTTCTTGAAAAACATCTTGGAAGGACTAAAAGCCCTATATCTTTTCCAATAATTCTGTCTTGTCATAACCACCAAAATGCTATCGTTTTCATAATATGAATACACTTCAATGTATCTTTCAGGTTTATTTCAAATCAATATGAAAGTGGGTCCAATGCTTGTTCATAGCTATTCATTAGCCTAACACCCAGTAATCTTTACGAAAAGCAGACAACTCTGTTGGCAGCAAGTCAAAAGCTACCACTGTCACTAAAATGGTAAGGCATTGAGCCAATTTAATTCCTAGGAATAGGTGGTTACTGGAAACGCCTTATCATTTTGCAAAAGAAGTTTGAAATTGGTATTTCAGGAGACAGCAGCAAGGTATGTTATATTTAGATGCAAAATATTGCTACAGAAGGTCCTGATAAATCAACATCAAACCTTAAATTGATTCCAAAATTTGAATTTTACTTTGGCTGTTACACTTTGTGCATTTAAATTCAGTATTCAGAATATAATTCATCTCACCTGATGTTAACTATCTAGCGTTTGATCTAAATTCGCCATTAAAGATCTCCCAGGAGTCAAGGCAAAATTATTTCTGGGGAAGATTCTTTGTATTTCTCTTATAATGTATATTTATATTTGTCCATTATAAGTATATAATAATTCAGCATGACCCATTATCTAGAAATGCCTGTTTTGTTTCACTGACTATTAAGAAAGTCTATAAAAGTTCAAACTGCATGTCCAACTTCGAGATATTTAATTCCATTCATAAGAGCTGAGTCCACTTTCCACTATGTGAAAATAATACTAAAAAATAATTTTGATTTGGAAATATATTTTCTATATCTTTTGTTATTAATTTAAGTAAAACTGACTATCTTACATCCTTTATTTCCCCCAAGTAAATGTGTAACTAATACAAAATTTCAAAGGGATTTGCTGTATCAAAATATTAATTTAAAAAAAAAAGTAAAAAGCCTATTAATATCTGTTCTTCTTAGACTTGTATACTGCCTGCCAACTAATGAGTTTGGTAATGAATCACTCTGTATAGTAGTGGATGCCATTACGATGAAGAAAACTTAACTAGAAGCAGCCGGGCATAGACCTCCAGCGTTGACTCAAGGCAGATTTACACAAGTGTAGCACCATACTTGAGACAGTTTCCACTCAGGTCATGAGTTCAGAAGACTTATTGAAAGATTTGAACTATCTACTAGAGCCACCTGCAGAAAATCTTCTTGTTTTTGAGATAAATCCTTTTTGTGCTGTCACCACAACCAACTTCAATTAAGGAGGGTTTGCAAAACGTAATCAATGCATAAACAGTGGTTGACTGAAGCAACTGTCAGTACCTTTTGATAGTGGATGTACTTATAGTGGCAGACAACAGAAACACTGCAATGTTTCCAGTTTCACTTTCTGTAGGCCTAAAAGGATAGATATGAAAGACCAGGCAGTCCCGTTTTTAATAGCAGTAAATATAAATGTTGTTATATTTGGATATATTTTCTGAAGAAAAGTGACTGGTTTTGATGACTGTCGAAGTGCTCTCTGGAAAGCTTATTTTTATGAAAGCTACCTAAAAACTCTGTATAGAGTGTTAATTTTTTGAGTTCTCAGTTACTTTTTCTTCTCGCATAATACTGTTATACACCTAGCCATTTCAAGTAACATAAAACTCTCCAAAAACAAATGTCACAATTTTGTAACTGCACAAATAAACATGATTCATCCATGATTTTGTTTGAAAAGAAAACAAAGATCATACTTTGTTTTGTTTTACTGAGAATTCAGTAGTATATTTCTTATAGCCTTCAACAAGTACTCAGAAAACAATATAGCTCTTGAAAAATAATGTAGCAGTGTAAATATATGTAGATGCATTGAATTTGCATGGCAAGATTTTGGTAGCGGCAGGGGCTATAGGGCTGGCTTCTGTGACAACTTCTAGAAACTTCCCCCGCGTCTGAGAGAGCCAATGCCAGCTAACTTCAAGGCAAACCCATTTCAACAATGCTGAGCCAATCAGCAATGATGGTAGCTCCTCTGTGATAACTTCTTTAAGAAAGGTAGGGAGGGAAGGGAACTGTGGCAGAAGGAGACATAAGAGGTGAGCAGAATATGTGAGAGAAACAACTCTGTAGACACCAAGGTCTGTGAAGAAGGAGGGGGAGGACTTGCTCCAGGTGCTGAAGCAAAGATTTTCCTGCAGCCCATGGTGAGGACCATGATGAGGCAGTCTGTTCCCTTGGAGCCCATGGAAGTCCATGATCAAGCAGATATCTGTGCAGCCCGTACAGGACCCCATGACAGAGCTGGTGGATGCACCCGGAGGAGGCTGTGAACCTGTGGGAAGCCCATGCTGGAACAGGTTCCTGGCAGGACCTGTGGACCCATGAAGAGAGGAACCCACACTGGAGCAAGTTTGTTGGTGGGACTTGTGACCCCATATGGAGCCCACGCTGGAGTAGTCTAGTTCTGAAGGACTGCATCCTGTGAAAGGGAACCATAACAGAGCAGTTTGTGAAGAACTGCAGCCCACAGGAATGACTTATGTTGGAGAAGTTTGTGGAGGATTGTCTCCTGTGAAAGGGACCATGCACTGCAGCAAGGGAAGAGTGTGAGGAGTGCTTCCCCTAAGTAGGAAGGAGTGGCAGTAACAACATGTGATAAGCTGACCACAACCATCATTTTCTGTCCTCAAGGAGGGAAGATGTAGAGAATTTGGGATTAAAGTTGATCCTGGGAAGAAGGGAAGGGTGTGGGAAGGTGCTTTAAGATTTATTTTTTCTTTTCTCATTATTTCTTCAATAACTGCTTTTACCTCACTACAGTTACTTATGTTGCATATCTACTCTAACAATATGACTTTAGATAAGAGCTAATTTTAACACCTCCCAGGGACCCTAAAACTAAACAAGGACAGACGGGATGAGTGTAAGAAGAATGTGTAGTCATAGGATAATCTATGAGTGGCAAACAATTGTCATCATTTAAAGGTTTTTTTCTAAGAATTTGTCCTTCCTCTTGAAAGTGAAGGAGATGCTACTGAATTCCTACCGATAGTAGAAACTGTTTCTCAGACAATTTTTCTCTTGGAGAAACCTGTTAAGATTCTGCAAGGTCTTGCAAGGGTGACTGCATTAAAGAAGGTCAGATACAGAGTCTTTTCATATAGTGTCTTATGAAGATTTACACAGTACAGAAAAATTTAAAATCTTGACTTGCTTCATACAATCTTACTATACTAGATATAATCAGTACATCACTATTTATTCTAAAAACCTAGTTACCTTTCAGTGCCTTAGTGTTGGCAATGTACATACACTTTCAAGGCAAAAGAATAACTTGATGTTGTGCAGCTTTTAAAAATACATGTACTCATGTCTGTTGGCTCGGCAGCAGAGAACCCACTTGTAATTGAGATGGAAGAAATTTGTACCCAGCACGTGACTCAGTGTAGAGGGACACATAACACTTGTCTCCCACACTGATCCTAGGGTTGCATATACACCTGGGACTGTACAATAAAATAAAATAAAATAAAATAAAATAAAATAAAATAAAATAAAATAAAATAAAATAAAATAAAATAAAATAAAATAAAATAAAATAAAATTCCTTTCATTTTTTTATTCACCAGAGGGAAGAATTTAAATTAATCTACTAATATCTTTTATTCAATATCTGTTTAAAATTTAGCTTCTAGAAAACTTTATTTCAGGTCCTCTTCTGATGACCTTCAGAGACAATCATTCTATTACTAGTAGGTACAAAATGATTTCAATTAATATGTCTGTTAAAGAAAATGTCAACTATACGTACTATTAATTCAAATAGAGTTTTTCTGGACTAATGTCATGAAAAGACTAATAAAATGCATTATTAGCAGTAGTCTGAAATACAAAAGCTTTCTATTGGGCTTACAAGTTGAATCTAAGATACGACCTCCTGCCTGTCGATGTGACCCATGTAGAAGTTCATTTAATTATCCTAGATGATAAAACACTCATACATCAGTAGTAAAGAACTAGCTTTAACTTTACAATAACAGTTATTAAAATGAAAAGTCTAGCTGATGTAAAGCAGTACATGTTGTATCACTGGGTTCAAAATCTTGCTCCTGTAATTCAGGACTATAGCTGCTATAGCAAGACGAGAAGAAAGTTTATTATGTTAAGTTGAAAAAGTTTTCAAGTTCTTTACAAGAAATAAAAATAAGGTATTTGCAGCAATCTAGTGCTTTACCGAAACGCACAGTCCTTGGAATTGATACAGTGTTCATTAAATGATGCATGTTACAGTACTTCAGTAAGTTACACACCATAAAGAATGTTTTTCCTGTTGACTGCCCATTTTCAACAAACTCTCAATTATACTGTTTCTAGTACGAGTGTCTCTAAGCACAGATGGAAATCAGTACTGTAGGAAACTTGTTATGATTCAAGTGTTTGATCAATTGTTTCTACAGTTCAGTCATTTACCTTGGGTATTTCAATTTTCTTTTATTGGTTATTTTATTGAGTTGTATGTAATCTTGTTTTCACCAGAGACAATCCAAACATATAAGACAAAACTTAGTTTGTCCGAAAGCCTAAATTTCATTCTTCTACTTTTCCTCCTCATTCTCTTCCCTATTCCCTACTCCCCCTTTCTAATATTCCTTTGTTGAGGGAAAACATGATTGCTTCCTCAATTTTGCCACTGTCTGTTATACTGATGAACACGTCTTATCAAGACATCACAGTATGTCTAACTGACAGCTCAATACTGAAGTTCAATTTTTTGACCTTTCTTCACTTCTTTATTTAACATTTTCATTTGTTCTTTCTACTTATTATTTCTACTTTTAGGTCAGTTTTACACATCCAAAAATGCTCTTTTGTTCCTCTGTCTTTTATTGATAATGAATGTTATTTGTGTCTTGATTAAGTTTTGAATTTAAGTTCTGTAAAATTTAGATCATGGGTCTATTTTATACTATCAACAAATGTGCGACATGAACCACAAAGCAGGCTTTTTCTTGCATCATAATTACTAATGATGAAGCATTATGATAAAATCCCTTTCCTTTTTTTAACCTTCTGAGTTCACAAACATAACTATAAGCATGCTTTTTGAAAATTATTTCTGAATTGCTTAGAAATGGTTTCAAAAAAAACATCGCTGATTCTTATTTTATTCTTATTTAGGATCTTTAGAAGTTAATTAAAGGCCTACTTTTCCTTTCTGCTATTTCTTCATAAATAGCTTTTTTTTCTTTCTAAAAGGTTATTTCTGAATTCTTGATTTCACTGCTCTCCTTGGTACACACTAACTAAAGTTTCCATTCCTCTGTTAACTTTGTTTTAATTATTTTATTTGATTCAAGACATACATCACAAAGCCAGTACTGTGAATGAAATTTTGAAGGATAAACATTCTGTAAGTAGTTTACAATAGAAAGTACACCACAATTGAAAGGACTTCCAACTGCATCATTTTCTTGACTGGTATATTGACTTTATATTACATTGAAATTACTATTGAACTTCTATGTATTTTCAGCAAGAAATTTAAAATACTTGCATAAAATGTAACAGATTTTCTTAAATGCTGAAAGCATATACAAAATTCCCTGGTACTGCATCTAGCGCCATGACCAACCAGAATATCATCTCTGAAAGTTTACAGCAAAAGATTAATTCTACTAAAATCCACAAAAGTATGTACATATTTAAAGACAATGTTTCTGGGCTGGATTTAGGGACCCAAATAGTAACTTTTACAGTACAAGGCAATGTTTCACTGATTCCTTTTATACACAACTACAGATAAAGTCACAATATGTCAAAAGTTTAAAGAACTTAATCTACTTATTTTGCTCATCTTTTTCCTAGAAAATGTAATTTGTTTTAGGGTGATTTTATTTGTTTGTTTGTTTACTTTTTGTTGGGGTATTTTGGTTTTTTGTTTGTTTCGTTTTGTGAGAGGCAGGCAATGATTAGTGTTAAACTAAAAGCAGTTTTAGCAGGGAACAGAGTCCAGCTGTAGGGTTTAAATTCAGAGGCTGGAGAACATAAAATACTACAATTACAGTTTTACTGTTTTCTAATACTCAGATTTTATCTTGACTGTTTTGGTAGATCGAGCCAGCCTCAATACTTGTCTTCTATGTTTTTGATGAAATGTACAGTGAAATAGAATTCACAAGGGAATATGCTACTTAAAACCAGAAATTGGCAAAAAAGTCATTTCCCACGTCAAACCTTCATTATTTTATCGATGAGATTAATTCAGAAATTAAAATATGAACGAAATAGAGTAATGTTTTTACAAAACAAAAAAAATTAGCTCAGTAACTGCTGTAAAAGTATATTTTGATTCCATGGCATTTTTTAGAAATGAGGTTTAAAATTCTATCATCTGTGGTTAATTTAATGAGTCATCACTACCATTCAGTCCCATTTTAAAAGAATTAATTCTAGTTGACTTGATCACTTCTTTTTTATTTACGGTTTTGTCATAAGTGTTTCTCTTTCTATTTCCAAGCCACAACTGCAGAAGTTTTTGTCTTTCATCTCATTATGTCCTTCCCTGTGTTAAAAAAAAAGGCCTGCATTGGAAAAGCAATATTGCCAAAGCCTGAAGTAGACCTACTTTTCTAAGAAACAAGAAAATGAAGTGGAATATTTCCATTTCACATAACAAAAGATTATCATCTCCCATCTGTATCACAAGTATGTTCTCTCTTCAGGCACAAGACAGTGCCTCTGATTGATGGTATGAAACTTTGCATACATTACCCTATATTTTGGTTTGAACATACTCCAAGGGGAAGTGTTTCAAAAAAGGCCAACAGTAATTACCCTGACTGAACACTGATTTTTAGAATCGTATGTTTAAAATCTGTTGATAGTTTGAATTGATACCTGAGAACTGTAGCCATAATTCTTTCTGTATGTAGAATCAAAGTTGTCACTTTGTCACTCTTTTTTCTGTGCTTCATGGGTTTGGTGTTTAGGGTTTTGGGTTTTGTTTGTTTGATTCTTTGTTTTTTAAAAAATACAACTAATATTTCTGAAACATGAAAAAATATGACATTTCAGGGAAAATTTGATGATAATACAGATAGATAACCATTTAGCTGACATTCAGTCTGCCTTAAATAGTTTTGATAAAGTGTATATTACAGATGGTTTTGAGAAGAAATAAAAAAAGGAAGCACCAATAAATTACTTAGGAAAATTGTGGGTTGGGAAATTTAATCTGAGAAGAGTTCCTACTTTAATGAAAAATGCTGTGTATGACAAGACAGTCAGAAGGCTTTTATGACTACTCATTTCTCACCTGAACTTTATATTGACAGCAAAAATTTCTGAGACATTGTGTCATTCTCGGCTATGCAGATCATGCAGATTTGGAGAATTTATATTTCATAGGTATTTCTGCATTTAATTAAATGGATGTGATGTATTGTCTCTGCAAGTCAGGCTTAGGTAGAAGTCAAAACCACGTGAGTGTGAATTGATTTTAGGGTATTATTGTCTAATTTGTATCTATTTCACACACACAAACACACCCATTCTATGGACGATGAGTGTATTCCATATTTCCTTACTTCGTAAATGTTCATGGATTATGTAGATAAATTTGAAAGATTCTGTAATTTAAAAGATTTTCACTGAAATGTAGTGAAGCAGTGAAGTAACCAAAAAGAACGGATTTCCACTGTTGTGTAATAAAGTATATGAAAATCAAAATATATAAGAAAATTGAGCCAGGAAGTAAGACTCTAATTTATATTCAGTCTTTTCTACATTTCATACAGATACTTCAGTGAAATAAATTTTAATTACCTTCCACTAACTAAAAAAAAATTGCAGTGTGACGATAAATATTTTTTTCATTTCTTCATGGTTCATTCAAACATCTATTCTTTGTTACCTTATATCCTTTCATATAAATTGCGTATTCTCAAGTATACATACCTTGAAATTAAGAAACTGTAATCAACAAGGCTGAAAAATTCAAATTCATTTAATCATGAGAAGACAAATGTAAACTCAGTAATTTAATACTTTTCTAGATCATATGTAAATTTATTTTAGAGATCTTTAAAAAAACTTCTCCACAAGCAGATAAACAAGAACAAATAACGGTAACTTCAAACTTTATTTGTGTAATGTTAATTCTCTAATATTAGAGATTTATGGAAGGCAAAATAAAGTAATTGCCACTTTGCATATAAATTATTTTAATTAATGAGACTAACATTGCTGCTTTAGTTACAAGATGATCTGTTTTGTTCCTCCTACAATTACACATATACTGTGCGGGACACCTAATCGAACCTGATGAGATGCATTCACAGGTCCTGAGGAAACTGGTGGATGAAGTTGCTAAACCTTTATCCATCATACTTGTGAAGTTGTGACAGCCTAGTGAAGTTTCCACTCACCAGAAAAGGGGAAATATAACTCCCCTTTTTTAAGAAGGAAAAAAAAGAAGAACCAGGGATCTACAAGCCCATCAATCTCACCTCTGTGACCCAGAACTACCATGGAGAAGTTCCTCCTGGAAACTCTGCTAAGGCACTTGGAAAATAAGGAGATGATTGGTGACATCCAACATAGCTTCACTCAGGACAAGTTCAGCTTGACAAATTTGGTGGCACTCTACAGTGGAGCTACAGTATTTGTGGATAAGGCAAGTATAACTATCAGGACTTGTACTACATATTCAACACTGTCCTGCATGACATTCTTGTCTCTAAATCGGAGAAACACAGATTTGACAGGTGGGACCACTTGGTGGATAAGGAACTGTCTGAATGGTTGCACTCAAAAAGTTTTGGTCAACAGCTCAATGTTCAGTGACAAGTGGCGTTCCTCAGGGCTCAGTATTGGGACTGTTGTTGTTTAATGTCTTTTTCACAGAAATAGACAGTGGGATTGAGTGCATTCTCAGTAAGTTTGTCGATGACACCAAGCTGTGTGACTCAGTTTACATGCCAGAAGGAAGGGATGACATCCAGAGGGAAGAGAGGGAGTCTTGAGAGGTGAGCCTATGAGAACCTTGTGAAGATCAACAAGGCCAAGTGCAAGGCCAACACCTCAGTTGGCGCAATCCCAAGCACAGGCTGGGCAGAGAATGCATTGAGAGTATCCTTGAAGAGATGGATTTCTGGGTGCTGACGGATGAGAAGCTCAATATGAGCAGACAATGTGTGCTTGCAACACAGAAAGTGAACCGTGTCCTGTGCTGCATCAAAAGAAGTGTTACCATCAGGTTGAGAAGGTTATTCTGCTCCTTTACTCCCCTCTTGCAACACCCCACCTTGAGTACTGCATTCAGTTCTCGAGTCCTCAGCACAGGAAGAACATGGATCTCTAAGAGAGAGTCCAGAGAAGCCCATGAAGATGTTCTGAGGCCTGGAACACCTCACCTACAAGGACAGGTTGAGAGAGCTAGTCCTATTTAGCCTAGAGAAGAGAAGGCTCTGCGGAGGCCTTATTATTGCTTTCTAGTACTTAAACAGAACCTACAGGAAAGATGGTGAGGGGCTTTTTTTCAGGGAGTGTAGTGATAGGACAAAGGCTAGTGTTTTTAAGCTTAAAGACGAAAGATCTAGATTAGGTATTAAGAAGAACTTTTTTCTGTAAGGGTAGTGAGGCACTGCAACAGGTTGCCCGGAGAAGTCATGGAAGGCCCCATCCCCGGAAGTGTTAAAAGCCAGGTTGCATGTGGATTTTGAGCAACCTGATCTAGTGGAAGGTGTCCCTGCCCACAGCAGGTGGGGTTGTCACTAAATGATTTTTATAATCCTTTCCAACCCAAACCATTCTATGATTCTAAGTCAACATTTACTTTAAGGAAAGAAGTAGCAACTAAGTAAGGATGCCTGGGAAAGTAAATCCTCACTTCACATCACGCAATGTGCAGTCAAGCAGTGAAGACCAAAGACTGGTAATTGTCTAAAAAGTTAAACTTTTTCCCATCTCAGATTTTGGGAGGATGGAGAAGGAAGGTAAACACCTCAGTTTCAGTTTTCCATGTGGAAGAGGTTTTAAGTTTGAACCACTTCAACTTGAACAACTAAAATCCTTGAGAATGGTAGTCATCAGTGCAGTTTCTGGCCATCAGTTCCATGGTAGCGTATATTTGTGGTTTACGTTGTACATATGTTCTAACGATTGACAACTCTGAAGACATAATGATAGTGGCTGATAATGAGCAAGAAATGTTAAAATGAAGTATATTGTTAATAAATGTCAGTCTAGAAAGATATATTTTTTAAATTTTATAACTGGTCTGACTTATAACTCATTTAAATGCTCATATCACTCTGACTATAATTCTCTGTTAAATACGTGTATCAGTTAAATGAAAAGATTGAATAAATCATCTAAATGAACCATAGATAGTAAAAAATGCCTTTGTATATGCAGCAGAATCATTCTTTTTACTGTATTCAGTAGTCACCATTTATTTTTTGGTAGTGCACATGTTTTCTTATGCATCGATAAGCTTATCTGAATCCAGAGCTGAACCACTGTAGGTGCTAGTCAGCTTCCTAAATCATAGGTGTGTAGTGCCAGCTGAGCCGCCATGGAGTATATGAACTCTTTTTTAACCACTGGTTCGTAAAGATAATTGTCTTCCTTACGTGACCTTTTTGGCTAAAGGGTGCCTCAAATGGCACAAATTGTCTGTGTATAGACATCCCAATCATAGCCTGCATGTCCATCTAAGCTAGTCACTCTACCCCCTCCAAAACACGGAAAGAAATAGGTATCTCTAGAGAGCAATTTATGCAAGATGAATCTAAATGACATCCTTTCTCTCTGGAAGTATCACTCTCCCTGACCTATGTTCTGTAATTGTCTAGATATGTTTAGGCAAAGAAATCCGACTCTTTGAGGTCAAAATCCTGAGAAAGAATTCAAGTAGAAATATTATCAAAGACATTTTATCCACTGCATTCTGACATAAAAAATTACATTCTTTTTTCTTTGTTTTGAGTTGTAATGTCTTGGAGAATTTTCAGAAATTTTCTGAGGTCTCTCATTCTTCCAGAAGCCTGAAGTAATGGTCAGAAAAAATATACTGTACATCAATGAAACCTATTTATTTTGTGTAATAAAACCCCAACAAAACAAAAATCAGCATAAAATAAAAAAAAATCCCAATGCATCAAATTACTCTCTTAGGAAAATCTGATATCCTTAAGAAATAAATCATGAAAAGATAATCTTATTTTTTAATAGAAAAAGTTAAAGTACTCATCTTCTGCTAACAAAAGAACATATGGTATCAAGTAGTACAGAAATTGTTGACTTTTGCCATCTAAATATTTCTTAACATGAGCCAATTATAACTACAAAGAGTAAGACCAAGAACATTTTTACTGTCTAGACTATGATTAAGGTATAACATACAGAACTCAAAGATATTTCTTTTGATATGAAGGAACTAACTTTGTAAGCAAAGCAGGTCTACAGTTTTTGAATCTAACAATCATATCACTGCAATTGTTTCCTTAACTCATGTAATTTTTAGAGGATATATAGGATTTCTTCTGTCTTCATGTGCTCAAAAAATGTCATGCATTTTTAGTTAATATAAAAATGTTTATGCTATTTATACACAAATTATGTCATACCTTATTATAAACAGTAAAACTTAGAATTAATACAATTGTTAAAAAACATAGAAAATAAAATGGAATAGAACAGACACACACTCCCAAGCATTTAATCCTTATCGAATTACCATTGACCCATTTAGTGCAGGGAGGACACAATAAATCAATGTTTGTTAACATATGCATAAGTAGAAAAAGGCAATTTCATGGGTCAGAAAACATAGTCACGAAATGTCTGTGAAGCAGTGGTGCATTGACTGTTGCGAAGGACAAAGAATGACAAAAATTATTTGACTTTCATGTGCATTCTGATTTTCTTTTTGTTATGATTCTGGTTAAACACATTTTTTTTTGTCAATAGCAATTGCTAGCAAAATAAAAAACTCAGGTAGGTGTTTAAAACATTTAAAGTAGCATTGTATTTTAAGTGATTGTGGTGGTGAAGAAAGAAAACAATATCATAAAATACAACACAATGCACAAAAATTTGTTAGAGAAAGTTTGATTTCAGGGCTGGATCTCAACCTCCACTGGTCCAAAGAGATAATTTTCTTTCAAAGTCAGTGGAGGTCTGGATGGGCAAGAGTAACCAACTTGAAACCGGTTCTTACTTAATGAAACAAACGACAAAGAGTAAAACACCAGTTGTATAAACATTAATACCATTAGATTTGTCAACAAGATGTATACATTCCTGAAGGACAAAATTAACCATAACATCTGAATACTATCCTGTGTACCAGAAATTGCACAAAAAATGGATCCATGTCTTCAAAATAAAATAATCTTTTCCTTACTACTTTAAATTTATGCAGTTCCAAACCCTCTTTGAGAGTTTTCCAGTGTTGTATTTCTAATAAGGCTCAGCTGACTTCTTAATTGATAAAATAACTTTCTTCAGCTAAAAATATTAAGCCTTTTATCCAGCTACCTTGACGTTTGTATTAGCATATAAGGAATATGATAGTGAAGAGCAGATGATTATTTTTAATTAAACATTACAGTATTTTCAGTTCTGCTAGTTTAGAGCTGGACAAAAGTGTCAAAAAGTAGCCTTTTTTTGTATAATTTAGGAAAAATAATTTATGCATAATTAAAATAAGTCTTGGTAATTTTTTTAAAAAAAGAAAAATAAAAAAATCCTGTGCATGCATGATTTTGAATGATTTATCATTAAAAAAAACCCAACATAGAACCATAGAATCATAGAATCACAGAATGGTTTGTGTTGGAAAGGACTTTAAATATCATCTGGTTCCATTGCCTCTGTCATGGGTAGTGATACCTTCCACTAGGTCAGGTTGCTAAAAGTCACATCCAGCCTGGCCTTGAACATCTCCAGGAATCGGGCTTCCATGACTTCTCTGAGTATCTGTTCCAGTGCCTCACCCTCACACAGTGAAAAATTTCTTCCTAATATCTAAGCTAAATCTCCCCTCTTTCAGCTTGAAACCATCAGCCTTCGTCCTATCCCTGTACTCACTGATAAAGAACCCCTCTCTCATCTTTCCTGTAGTACACCTTCTATGTACTGAAAAGTTACTCTAAGGTCTCCCTTCTCCAGCCCTTCTCCTCTCTAGGTTAAACAAGCCCAACTCTCTCAGCCTGTCCTCATATGGGAGGTGTTCCAACCCTCTGGTCATCTTTGTGGCCCTCCTTCGGACTCACTCTAACAGATCCACATCTTTCCTGTGTTGAGGACTCCAGAACTGAACTGCAGGTGAGGTCAGAGAAGAGCAGAGCATGTTGTTGGCATGGAAAAGGATGGCTGGTCAAACAGTATGTTCTGATTTGCCGGTACAAAGAACAGGGTGTTGCTTTCAGGTAATGCAGACATTATTTGTGACCAAACTGTGAAGCAAATATAGCAGAAAAGATTGATTGCTGTTGCTGCTTGAGCAGCTAGGATGTAAATGTGCACTTTAGCTGAAATTTGCCCATTATAATATGAAAACACATCTCCATGTCAAAAGCTACCCGCTTTCTCCCCACTTCTCAGGCAAACTACTCCTGCAACCACTCCCACAGTGCATGCACTCTTAATTTTTACCTCAATTTAAAATCAAAGTGAGTTTTTACACCAATCAGAAGTTAAAGAAGGTATGACTAAAGTCACTCAAGCTCTACTCAAACACTGCCTGAATGTTCAAAAAGTAAAATGCTGTTTGCAAATACACTTATTAAGCAACATGGAATTAAATACCAAGTATAGAGAGAAACAGTGTATAGAATATACAGTTAAAACCCAAATATAGAGGAATACTAATAGCTAGAGTGATTTTGGAACACAACGTGCCTACCTTTGCCTTCTGTGCCTTGGACAGGGTGTCTTCAGACCTTGCTGGTGAAGACCAAGGGAAAAAAGCCGTTGAGTACCTCAGCCTTCTCCATATCCTGGATAAACAGGTCTCCCGTTTCCTTCTGAAGAGTGCTCACATTCTTCCTAGTCTCCCTTTTATCACTGACATACCTATAGAAGCTTTTCTTGCTGTCCTTGACATCCTTAGCCAGATTTAATTTAATCAGGGCTTTAGCTTTCCTTACCTGATCCCTGGCTGCTCAAATAATTGCTCAGTACTCCTCAGAGGCTCTTGGCTTTTACTTTCACCTAACATTTTTGCCTGTCTTCCTCTTTCCCAGCATACATCGTTGCTGAGCTTGGAATAGGTGGTCCTAAATACTAACCAGCCTTCACAGGCCTCAATAACCAATCAATTAACCAGACATAGGTGAGATGTCTTTCTTTTGGAAGATTCTTTTCAATTGATTTCAGTCTCTGACAGTGCATTCATTATAGGGTGGATGATTACTGTTATGTGTTAGAGTAATACAAACTCCTTCAAGGAGCAGCATTAAATAGTTGAATGAGGTGGACGGTATCAATCTTCTGTCTCCTGTGCCCCCGTCTTCCCCACTCCTCCTCCCCTCAAATTACTTTATCACTATTATTTGGTTTTAAAATGAGCCACAACAGAAATAAGTGCAAAAGCAAAAATCCCAAAGCCTCAGTTTTAGGTGAGCCTTTGTCAATTCATCTGCACATTTCATAATTGGGGCTTTACATTTTGAGGCCCCATGAGCTATGTAAACTACACCGGTAGCACATGATCTACCTTCTAATGGTATATAAATAGTCTCTTACTGGAACCTATGCCCATTTATAGATCAACTCGTCACTTTCTCACTATTGTGTCCTGTTTTATGAAGATGTTGCAGATCCATGTTTAGGAAATAGTAGTAGGATTCATTCACAGTAGAGATTAGCTGGAAACAGAGCAGCACAAGATTAGAATTCAAACTCAATACTCTGAACAGCCAAAAAGAAAGGAAAATGGCCTTCATATGATTAAGGTAGGCCTAGTAGCTGATCTGTGCAGACATGGTTAAAGTATCAACACAGGTCAATTTCTCATGCACCACGGCATGTGTAATGGAAAATTTGTTAATTTTTAAGTAAGCTGTAGTCTTAAATTTTTGATAGAATCAATGGTGCTATCAAAAGAAAAGAAACTTAGGCTATCTTATCCCTATTTTTTGTTATCTAGTACATGTTCTAAAATAGGTTCAATACATGATAACATCATGTCTCACTTTAGATACAGATTGCAAAGAAATATACCTAAACACTAGTCTGCAAACTCCAGATTTTTACAAAGCAATTATTTTTTGTCAGAAGACAAAATTGTGCATCTAATAATTAAGAAGTTAAGAACAGAGCCTGAATTATTCTTTGATAAAATCACACCTTGAAGACTTTGCAATAGATGAAACAAAGTCTTTTTTTTTTTTCACTATTGCTGATCCAGTATAAGCAGACTTTCTGGAATTTTTAAGATAATGTTAAGTTAAAACTATTGCAAGAGATAATGAAAAGTACAAACATATAAATATGTGCACATACAAACTGCAGCATATAAGAACTCAATAGGGTTAATTTAAATAGTTCAAAATCTCTCTGAGAACCCTAGTAAGTCTTACTGTCATTAACTGGAATTGGTCTGACCCCACAAAACATAGCCCACCCCTAAAACACTGAACTACTACAGTTTTAGTATACACATGCATTAAGCATGGTTACTTGTATTCTAACAGTCTACTCTAGTTGCTTCATCTTATGAATGTTGCTTCTAACACAAAATCCCCTCATTTTATTTATATCTCTCTCTATATATGTATATATACAAGTATATATGTGCATGTGAGCATATACAAAAGCAGAGACTGAAACAAGAATTAATATATCCTTTAATGGCATATGTGTATATGACTCAGTGTGCCCTAATCAAATCTAGCAATTTATATAAGATAGAAAGTTAAATTGAGTTCAGTCACCTCAGACACCTTTTAAAGTCAAAGAAGAGAAGTAGAGTCTTTCTCTGTTGACTGTAGTCATATTCTGAAGAAACCAGTTCTGAATAGTGATATGATGTATGTATGTCTTAGTTTTGTAAAATTGTTCAAAGTCACATTCATATTTCGTTATATAATAGTACAGAGAAGTCCACCAGCTATTGCTAAAGAGGAAGATGAGGTACAGCAAAAATATCACTGATGCTGCTTATTTTCTTCTAAAAAAAAAGGTGGAAAATGTATTTTGAAATAAATATTACAGTTCATGAAAATAATTCATAACTTCATAATACTTCTTCAAAAGAGTTTCCTAGATAAGTAATATACTATATTGAGTCCTATATGGGTAATATTTATGAGTTTCAGGCAAATTCACTGACTTCTCTAGAAATATGATAAGGTTTGTAGTATAATAATTAGGGAGATTTATTACATTGAATTACAGAATATTGCTAAACTCAATATGTTAACTAAACTCCAAAATCCCTAAAAGCAGAATAATTTTTTCTACACTTTTATAGCTGTATATTTATTTTCAGAATACACTTGGTAACAAAAATAGTAAGAGGCAATAATGATTAGATATTTTCTGATGTTGAATTTTTCAATTCGGAATTTTATTTAGTAAAAATAATAAATGCACATGGTCAATACATGCTGTCCAAAATTTGGATTCATCACCCAGCATGCAAATAGCCAATCTCACAAGGCAAGTCGAGACATTGACTTTTATTTCAGTGTTGTGCAAGGCTGGGTGCTCAATGGCAAAACAAATCAAGCACACCTGTCTGCAACATCTGTGCTCAAATTATTACAAAAAGTTAAGAAGTGAATAAGTGCCAAGTATTTTCCTCTATAAAAGATTAGTTAGTAATTTACTTATCATTGTAATAAAGTTACATGTCATTGCACCATACAGATTTTCTAGTGCACATATTCAGTAAGTAGGGATCTGCTCCTCGAGGTGGGTAGCTTTCTACTTGAAGGCATGTTTTTTGTGTATTTATGAGTATATAATGAGATAGTTCATTTAATCACACTGTTCCACAGTGTTTCTCTGCGAAACAAGCAATCTTGATGACAAGGCCTGATTTAATACATCCTTCTTCGGTCCAGATGTCCAAGATATTCCTCAGATCAGATTATAGGCCCTTTGATCTTTTAGTTAGTACAAGGTCTAGTGTTCCATTTAATATAAACAAATGTTAGTCCTTTACTCATTACTATCAAAACAGCGCACACTCTTTCACAACATACGCAGGTCTTCAAGAGACATTTTTAAGATCATAACGTTGCAAAGTTTTACTTTTCTGTTTTTTGAAGAATGATATGGTTTTTTTGTTTGTTTGCCCACTGTCTCAACAGTATGTTCAAGTAAAACAATTCATCTGGTCATAGAAAGGAAGGCTTTCTCCAGCTGGCTGGGTGCAGTCAGGTAGAAACTTCTAGAAAGAGAAAGACAGAAAACTCTCTGAGAGCAACTGAGTAGGCCAGTTGGAAAACATGGATGTAGTTTTCTGGAGGCACAGAGAAAATAACACTTGACTGTAGGAACGCATAGGGGCCTAATAAAGATCGTGGCTCCTTGAAGTGATTCTAAAAGTGAGGAAACTGAGACACGGACTCCAAAAAGTATTTCAAAATGGAGACTTATTGTCTTAAAATATCTGCTTTTATACCTTGTTAGAAAAATCACACACTCCTTTTTACAACTTGATTGGTTCAAGCAAGCAAGGCACAAGCTCTCCACACGCTTAACCTTTAACACTACTGGACATTCTTCACTGTCCACGCACCCACCCCTGAGGTCCTGTTACTGAGTAACACAGTTCCAAGTTTTGCTGAACTCAGCAATTCTTTTGTTCAGCTCTCTCCTTCTGCTGAACGCAGCGCTTCTCAGGGCCGATCATGGTTGTTCTGCAGTAATGTGTCCATTTTCTAAAAAGAAACTCTCCACATAAAAGTTGCTAGTTTAAGAAAAAAAAAGGAGAGGTGTCATTCCACAAGAGGCTAGTGGATTTTTTAGCATGCACTTCATATTATAGACAATATTGACTATATCTTACTATCTCTGTGTTGGAAGTTCCCTCCAAAATCCTCACGGTGTTTCAGGGTTTTTCTGGGGGGAAGGGGCTTTGTTCTTTTTTGGTTTGTTTTCTTATAAAACAGAGTGAGATTAGATCACTGTTTCTGATGTGTTTACTTTAAAGACAAGAGCAGGCATATGCATATTAAAGATTCAGATGGCTTTGCAGACCCATCACAATCTGAGAATAAAGCTGTGTGACAGTACAATGGCTTTAGTACATATCATCATTATTGTAGCATATGCAGTGTGCTGCAGTCAGAACAAAAATGACTGGAAACCACTTTGAGACGAAAAGTTGAGCTGAATAGTTAGGGAAACTTAAACTCATATAAGATATATAACTGTATTTCTATAAGTCCAAAATTTTTATATAAGCAAAAATTAATTAGGGTGCAGTTTGCATTTTTTTGAAAAGCATTAATCCAAGCTGGCAATCATATCAGAAACTAAGAAGAAGAACCTTGGGTGATTTGTTAATTGCAAAGAATTCATGGCCAGCTGGAAGTCAGAGCAATGTATGCTTAACTGCTCTGAATATTCCATGTTTTGCATGTAGCACTCTGTGCATATTTGCTCTGATTGCTCAGGGGGAAGCAATTATTGTTTGTGAAAGATTGTCCATTATTCTCCAGTTAGAGACAAAATATATTCTATAATAGGGAATTCTCGCTGTCATTGTATAGACTTCAGGAAAAACCCTTCCTTACTGATACGGTGATCCATACATAATCCTGGTTATGTTATTCATGCAAGGTGCTATATAAGCAAGGGATTATTCTGGTTTGGGCTAAAGCAGACCATAGTTCTTTACCTTTTCAGCTAAGCCTGATAATTACAGCCAAGGTAATGGACCAATTGGGTATGTAGAGGGGCCACTGCTCACATTTATTCCTATGTAAACTGAGGCCATCCCAGAGTTGGTGGTGGGAGGAGCAGAAAGGATAGTTAGCTCAAAGAAGTATCCAATGCCATACATGTCATACTCAGTACAAAAGCTTAGTGATCATGGTCAGTCCTCTTCTTCAGTGGTTGAAGTTCAGGAAGGACCTTGCCTGTCTGCCTCTGAACCTATCCGCGTGTTCATGAATCTAGTTTCTGGATCCAATTCCAGTTCCCACCTGCCACTGAGTTCAGTTCGGGACATTCCCCGTGCCTGCCCCATATTCTCAGTGGTGACATATAGTCTGCAGCAAAGTCTGAATTTGTTTTGTATACTTGTATGTATTTTATTATTTTCCTATTAATACTGTTATTTTCCTATTATTATTATTGTTATTGTTATTATTGTTGTATTAAAGCTGGTTTAGCGTTAGTTTCCAACCCACAAGTCTGTTTCACTGTCATTTCCTTTTTCCCTTTCCTGCGGCGGAGGATTATGACTAAAAGCTGCCCAGTTTTAGCTACTGACCTGGCTGGGGAATGTGTGCTAAACATTGGACAGGAGAGGAGTCAAAATCTTCTGAATTTTTAAATGCATCTTGAATCACTATGAATTTACTGCAAAACTCTAATCGAAAATGAGACAGCATATGAACTGAAAGGAATTCCTGTTCATTTGTGATGTTCTTTCTTCCTCCATAAAGTAGTATTAGAAACAACATGAACACAAGGAACACAGTACCTGAAAGGATCCAATCCTTTTCTCACTTTCTGACACAGAAACAGAGTATACACAATTTCAGCTTCTCCTTCCCTATAAATTCTTTGTCTTGGGCGGAATATGTGGAAAACAGTACCTATGTTTCACATCCCTTTGTATCTGCATAAGTCTAGCTCATTGATTAAAGCAATCCAAACACTATTTACATTTTACTAAGGCAAAGACAGAATTTATTTTATTCTTACTTTAACTGGTTAACTATGAAGTTTATATTAAAACTTAATTTAGATGGTAGCATATACAGATTTGGAGTAAAAGAATTCAGCAATATATGGATCTGTTGCTCCAAGAAAGATCTAACAGAAAATATTTCTTAGTCATGACGTTAAAAAAGTTGATAAGTAACAAACAAGGTCACCACACCATCATCCAGAGGCAATGCTGCAAAAGCCTTGTCTCTATTCTGAGATATAATTGAACAAGAAAGATGCCCTCCAGTTTCTATCAGGAGTGTGTCCTAAAAAAACCCAGTATTTCTGGGTCTGACACGAGTATTAATTTTTGTTTTTCTTATGTTTGTCCTTTAGTATTTTATAATTAATAATATCTTAGACCAAGGTTTGAACTCTCCATGGGTCTGTCTGTGCTGTTCACACTGGAGTTGTTTTTTGTGATCTATACAAACAAAAATATTTGCCCCTTAACAAAACTGAAGAAACACTATTCTGAGCATAAGTTGTCAATTGTACATTTTCTACTTTTTTTCTGGGTTCTCTCAATCTTGCAAGGCATTTTCCTTTTTCAATAAAGTTATGAGCTAATGCAGAGAGCCAAAATCACTTCTCATCTCCCCACACTAACTTCATACTGGCTTCAGATTTGGAGCAAGATACAAATGGTCCAAGATCTGCACTGTGATTTCTACAGAAAAGGAACATGTGTATGCAAATATGCAAGTTGGATCCATTTCAGGGGACTGCAGCCAGCCTGCTGGAAGACTAGGTATGCACTGACAAGTCAGTTTATGCAGGGTTAAACCTGGGTGACAGAACAGAGAACTTGACAGGGTTTGCTAATGAGCTGAGAATTGGCTAACTTTGAAAGTAGTAGAAAGTCCTAGCACTTGTCAAGAGGCGATAATGACGGATTAGAATTTGGGAAGAAGGAATTTACTACCAATTAAGAAATGTCTTAAGGCGGGTGCACAAGTGCTTTAGCCCAATCATAGATGTGAAATTGGTGCCTGGACTTTGCAAAAAGACTGTTATAAAAGAGGAATTTGTGTCACAAAAAATTATTCCGATTCCATTTTGCACCTGTATCAGTGCATTCATCTGCCGCAAATGACACCCGAAATAGGGACATGTCTGAGACGTGAACGATTGAGACCAGAGACGGGAAGGAACATTGGTCTAAAATTCGCGGGAATGAGTGATCGGTGGTGGAGTCCAGTTGTGGAATTGTAATCAGCGAGGAGAGCTGAAAATTCTAGATGCCTGCTTGCCTGCAGGACAGGTGAGACACACAACTGGGAACATGGGAAACTATGACAGCCGAGGAACGATTGGTAGTAAATATTTTTAAACAAATCCTTTCAAAGAAAAGGACTTAAATATGATGAAACACAATTAGAATTAATGTTAGCGTGGATTAGGCGAAATCAGGAAGATGTAGATGTGGCGAACATTTTTGGTATTGGGACTTGGGAGGAAGTGAAAGAGTGGCTTTCTGCCACACGAGGAGAAGGGCCGGCAGCTAGTTTATTAACAAGATGGAGCATAATCATTAAGTCACTACAGGAACTTAAAACAGAAAAGAAAGTTGTGGCAGGAGCGGTGGACACTATATTAATCGGTGTCGATCGAAATATTATAAGGATGGAGATCTGTTAGTTTCAAGGGGAGAAATAATTACTCCCATTCCCAAATGACAGCAGGGAAACGGATGCAAGAGCATGCCAAGGGGCCATGCAGCGACTCCGAAGTTTCAGCCCAGCCAGCAACAGACATTTGCACTCCAGGCAATGGACAACAACTCTGCACCAGGACAAGTGGAAGCGCTGGAGCGGACCTTGCCACCTCCACCCTTGTCAACATAACTGACACTAATGTACATTTGCTCCCGACAGGCATTTTTGGACCTTTGGGAAGTGGGTTTAGTGTTTTGTTGTTGGGACTGTCGTCTGTTACCTCAAAAGGTTTATTTGTCTTGCCAGGAGTCATAGATTGAGACTATCATGGAGAAATCAAAACTATGGTATGGACTCCAGCTCTGTCTTGTTTGGTTGCTCAAGTTAGCTGCATAGTGCAACTTGTTTATCTTAAGGTTTTGGATCCACAGGCAGTGCACTTATTTCATGGGCACAGCCTTTGTCTTGGTCCCAAACGCCATTGATGGGTACCCTAGTTAATGAACTTAATGACTACATTTCTCTTACAGGTCTGTAAAACACAGGGACTGATGTTACAATAATTTCAACCACAGTTTGGCCCGCTTATTGGCCGATACAAACTGTATCTACAACCGTAGCTGGGGTAGATCACCCTGATGCAAAGTAAGATGTGTATTAGCAGCAGTAGTTCAAACATTCCAATTATGGTCGCATATTCCCCTGAACATTGTCACGGCCTCATTTGGTGTTGTAGGGGTTGTACAGTGCATCGAGTAGTCAGTTTTGAAACATGTACCAAATGAATGCTTATATTGGTTGTTATATATTTTATTGTCTCTTCTAAAATAGAGAACCCATCTTTATTATATTACGCACATCAGGTCTCATATTGATCTTCCAGGCCATATCACGGAAGGAAATCGACCGGCACATCTTTTGGGATCACCTGTGGTGCTTTAAGCAAGCTCAATTATCTCATTCCTTTTATCATCAGAATAGCAAGATGCTAATGAGGCAATACCAACTAACAAAAGATCCAACGAGCTCAATTATTGCTATATGCCCCTATTGCTAGGACATGATAATTCCTCATTTATATGGCACAAATCTTATGGGTCTTTCTCCTATGGAACTTTGGCAGACAGTTGTAACTCATATTATGGATTTTGGTCATGTTCATGTAACAATTGATACTTGTTCTATATTTGCCACTCCCCATATGGGAGAACGTGCCCACAGCGCACTGAAATCCATGTTCCAAAAACAGAGGAGGGACACAGGGATGGACACCGAAAGAGAAATTAGCCAAAGCTCTGTATGTTTTAAATTTTTTAAACCATTGGTCAGATGATCTGTCACCAGTGGTGAAACATTTTTCAGAGTCTGGTTCTGTTAAAGAACATGCTCCTGTGACGATAAAAAAAACTTCGCAACTTCAAAGAAAGAGGGATCATTTTCATTAATAACCTGGGGAAAAGGTTATGCTTGTGTCTCCACAGGAACAGGAGTTTGATGGGTCCCTGCATGATGGGTTCGGCCTGCTGTCTCAGCGCTTGGATACCGATTGTGACCTTTGTATTGTCTACAGCATGGCTGTTGGTCTCCTCAGGACCAAATCTTTGGGTAGCATTAGCCAACCTTTACAGGCCACAAGCAATCTGTTTATCTCTTGCTACTCTTATTAACCCGTTTGTGATTTAATACTACAGAAATTATCTTGCACCCATGACTGGAGAAGCATCCATGCGTTTACAAAAGATTGCAGTGAGAATGTAGTATTTGGGAATATACTTCCTATAAGTTTAGATTTTGCTTTTTGCTCCCAGGGTAGTTGTAGGAAAAGCTTTGGGAACTCTGCCAAAACTACTGCCACTTCACATGCCTTAAGTGATTTATTAGTTGGCACAAGTTTGATGTGGCTTAAAGGCCTTGTTATTTTGTTAGTCATTTGAATCTTTATATGTATCATATCATCATGTTTGTTTCAGTCTCTGCAGTGCATGATTCAAAAGACCTTCAACCTCACAGTCACCACCACATTAGAAAATAAAAAAGGAGGAGATTTAGGGTTAAGCCTGGGAGACAGAACAGAGGTCTTGACAGGGTTCTTATCAAGAGGCCATAATGAGGGATTAGAATTTAGGAAAAATGGAACTTACTACCAATTAAGAAACAGCTTAAGGCACCTGCAGAAGTGCTATAGCCCAATCATAGATGCGAAATTGGAGTCTGGACAATGACTTTGCAAAAAGACGTTACTACAGAATACATACTAAGTATGTGCATCTTTTCAGGGTTTAAAGATGGCCTGTCCATCTTTACCAAGTCAAATAGTGAACCCAGTATCACAGTATCACAGTATCATAAGGTTGTAAAGGACCTCCGAGACCATCGAGTCCAACCTATATACCAACACTAACACCATCATCTAAACCATGGCACTCAGTGCCTCATCCAGTCTCCCCTTAAACACCTCCAGGGTCGGCGACTTCACCACCTCCCTGGGCAGCGCATTCCAATGGCCAATCAACCTTTCAGTGAAGAACTTTTTCCTAACATCAAGTCTAAACCTCCCCTGACGAAGCTTGAGTCCATGCCCTCTAGTTCTGTCACTGCTCACCTGAGAGAGGAGACCAACCCCTGCCCGTCTACAACCTCCTTTTAGGTAGTTGTAGAGAGCAATGAGGTCTCCCCTGAGCCTCCTCTTCTTCAGACTAAACAGCCTCAACTCCCTCAGTTGCTCCTCGTAGGGCTTGTGCTCCAGCTCCTTCACCATCTTCGTTGCCTTCCTCTGGACACACTCCAGCATCCTGAAATCTTTCCCAAACTGGGGGGCCCAGAACTGTACACAGTATTCAAGATGAGGCCTGACCAGTGCTGTGTACAGGGGGACAATAACTTCTCTGGTCCTGCTCACCACATTATTCCTGATGCAGGCCAGAATGCCATTGGCCTTCTTGGCCACCTGGGCACACTGCTGGCTCATGTTGAGCTTCCTGTCAACCAGCACTCCCAGGTCCTTTTCTGCCTGACTACTCTCCAGCCACTCTGTCCCCAGTCTATAGCTATGCATGGGATTGTTGTGTCCTAAATGAAGTACCTGACATTTGGACTTATTAAACATCATCCCATTAGAATTGGCCCATGTCTCCAGTCTGTCCAGGTCCCTCTGTAGGGCCATCCTACCCTCTAACAGATCAACCCTTCCTCCCAGCTTGGTATCGTCTGCAAACTTGCTGATGATGGATTCAATCCCCTCATCCAGATCATCAATAAAGATATTAAACAGGACCGGACCCAACACCGATCCCTGAGGGACACCACTGGTGACTGGCTGCCAACTGGATGAGACACCATTCACTACCACTCTCTGGGCTCAGCCATCCAATCAATTCCTAACCCAGCACAGAGTGCTCCCATGTAAGCCACGGGCTGCCAGTTTCTCTAGGAGTCTACTGTGAGAGACAGTGAGACAGTGTCAAAGGCCTTGCTGAAGTCCAGGTATACCACATCCACAGCCTTCCTCTCATCTACCAGGTGAGTCACATGGTCATAAAAGGAGATCAGATTGGTCAGGCAGGACCTACCCCTCCTAAACCCATGCTGGCTGGGCCTGATCTCTTGGCCGTTCTGCAGGTGCCGCATGATTGCACCGAGTATTATCTGCTCCATAATTTTACCTGGGATCGAGGTCAGGCTGACAGGTCTGTAATTACCTGGATCATCTTTACGGCCCTTCTTATGGATGGGCATCACATCGGCCAACTTCCAGTCTTCCGGGACCTCTCCAGTGAGCCAGGACTGTTGTAAGATGATGGAGAGTGGCTTAGCAAGCTCATCCGCCAGCTCTCTCATCACCCTAGGATGGATCCCATCCGGCCCCATAGACTTATGAGGATCCAAGTGGCTCATCAGGTCTCTAACTTCCTCCTCATGGATTGCAGGAGGGCCATATTTCACCCTGTCTCCATCAACCACTTCAGAGGACCAACTGTCAAGCGAACAGACATCCTTACCGTTGAAAACTGAGGCAAAGAAGGCATTAAGTACCTCAGCCTTCTCTGCATCTTTGGTTACTATATTTCCCTCCACATCCAATTAGGAGTGGAGGTCGCTGCCGCTCTTCTTTCTAACATTGATATATTTATAAAAACTCTTCTTATTCCAGCGCGATGGAATGCACCATGCATAAATATATGGTAATCATTACGAGTCTCCACACTGTATGCCTAATTAGGCTGAATTTAAAACCACATTGTAAAACTTTATTGGAAAATTTAACAACATGCAATATATTAATAAACACTTATAACTATAAACCGAATTGATTATAAATACGGGACAATATGGTATGCAATAATGATAATAATAACAATAACTAGCATGCGTATAATATATATTAGTAAACCTAATAGTCAAATGTGATTTACTTACAAAAGTGTGGATAATATCAACTGAAGAATATAGTGCAACATTTGACTCACTTGCATTAAGATTTTGAGAATCCAGTTTCCTCTAATATCCCATAATTTTCAGCACGTCATTTTCCATGTGCTCCAAGGGGGAAACCTAGAAATTTAATAGATGTTGTATTTTTTAGATCTTGGATTTGTTCTTTGAGATGTTCATATTTCTTTACTTTCTCTTCTGCTGCTTCTTTAAGTGTTGTTAATTTGTTTTCATATCTTACTGTAACATCAATTACCAACATGGCATCATCCTTAACAAATATCAAATCTGGTTTAAATAGTTAATTTTTTTTCTCTTACAGGTGGTTCATTGAACACAATCCAATTTTTGCTTTTTGCCTCTCTAGATAATATTTCACATACTTGGTTATGCTTTTAATTCTCATTTTTTACATCTTATTGCAATAACCAATTATGTGGGCACAAGTTTCCAACTCTGCTGAGCATTGTCTACAGGATTTAACGTTTGATTCTGGTCTACCCCTTGCTAAAAAACCTCAAGTCGGTTTGACGTTTGCTCTTAGTTGTAAAGCCATGATGATTTTCCTGTGAGGAATGTCCCTATACCTCACAATCCAATTATTACGATATTATCATTCTCAAAGTTGTTTATCCCTCTCCCCTGAGTCACAAGCTTGGTCCAGTTTTTAAATTAATTTCTCCACCTGTTACAAGGTCTCAGATACATGGTCTTTGGGGCAGATGTCTCCCATTCCGAGTTTGGTTCGTCTCCTCTTATTAGCTCAGTTATCATCATTACTGACTTCAAGTCCAAAATTGATGGAATTTTCATCTCTGCCCTCTGTTACCTATAATTTATTAAACCCACCCTCGATATTTTCACTTTTTGCTTCATCAAAAGACTGAGCAGTTCTATGCAGCCTTTGAGCTTGTATGCTTGGGATTTGTCTCGATAATCTCATAACACCAAACCCACCATCACTTGTACTGGAATAAAAGATGGTGTCACAAGTACTCATGGGTAGATGTAGCCATCCCTTGATAGAAGATCTTATTACCATATCAAGGACCTTTACATTTGCCTGGTCTGCCAAAGAAATCAATCGAGGGATTGTGTACCCCTTCAAGATGTCTACCTTCTGCATAGGGTTTAGAACAGCCTTAGCAATCTGGTGTAACCAATCGCTGACTTTCCCCTTCAACACTGGTTTAGTTATTCCCGTCCATGGGTCAATCTGTAGACCCAGGTATTTTTCCGAATCTCTGAGGCTGATCATGTTCAGGGGAGTGTCCTTGATAACCCATGGAGGGCAATTGTTGGTACTATATATATTGATATATTGTGTATATATTGTGTATATATATTGATATATTGTGTATATATATTGTATATATATTGTGTATATATATTGATATATAAAAGAGGAATTCGTATTACAGTAAACGATTCTCATTTCATTTTACATCTGCATCAGGGTCTGTGCATTCATCTGCAGCATAATTCATATTTTGAAAATCTTTCACTAATTAAAAAAACCAATCCAAAACAAAGCAAAACAAAAACTCAACATTTTTTAAGAACTATATTGAGATTAGCTTAAACTATCATATATCTCCTGTCAAGTAAATAGTTATGAAGACAAGCAGATGTCTGCAAACACATATAATAAAATACATTTCCATAGTGTTTCTTCTTAAGGAAAACAAATAAACGCACATTTTTTAAGAGTGGAATATCTTAAACAATCAAATGAAAAAATCCTATCAAGTAGCAGGTACAGGCCTGATCATATTCTACAGTGTATTGATGGAATTCCATAAAGCTTTAAAAGGGAAGATATAAGTGTTAACCTCAGTTCCCTCAGGCATGTGAAAATATGCATGTATCAACTATTTTTACAAGAGTTAGGATATATTTTCTTTTTTACATAAAAGATCTGTAATCCAGACATGGAGCTGAAGAAGAGAAACGATAACAGTTTATTTCTGTTTATAATTATGAAATTCTTATTCTGCTTATCTGAAAAGAGTTAAATGTATTATCTTTGATGTTTCTTTGAGTTCTTTTAGTGCTTAGAAATAATTATTCAGGGTGCTATTCTTTCTTTTTCTGTCATCACTCTGGGGCTTACCAGGTTGCATTTCTATGACAAATACCAGATTTTTAAGGCTTTTTAAAGTACCTGTAGAAATAATCTGCATATGATCTCCAAAGAGAGACAGAAAAAAATATGACATAAGTATATAAACAGTGTCTTCTCCGTAGGAAGAGATAAGTATTCCTAGGGTATTAGGGTACTGCAGCACAATTTTTCACTCCAGTATACCTGCACCGTCAGCTTTACTTCAGTATCGGTAAAATATTAAAATATTAAAAATTATACTTTTCAATGTTTAATATTGGGTATATTAACAATCCAATTCATGCTAATAGCCATATCCATGTAAGTCTACATGTTTTTATAGAATCAATAGAAATTCCTTAGATTAAATATTCTACATTTATGTTTGTGAATTAGTGGACCCTCAAAAAACTGAGGGGTTTAAACAATGCTTTAATCACTGAAAAAAAAGAAGACCAACAAGCTAACTTAAAAAGACAAAGGGAGAGAGAGTTTTAGGTCTCAGAGCTAGATACATATCTGAACTTTTCGGGGTCATGAGTTCTATACCAACACTGATATGTTCTTTGGCTGAAAGCACAGCACATTATTTTCGTACAGTCTCTCAGCCTATTAAAAATCCAACTGTGAAGAAAAGGTCAAATGAGAGTTGACAAAAATGACTTGGATGCTTCATTTGATGTTGCAGTTGTTTCTTTACTTCAACTATTGTTTTTTTATCACCTTGTTTTCATGGTCCAGTTCTTTTCGTAACAGTAGTAGGAAATACCTCTTCTATGTTCTCTCAAGGTTGTATGTAGACATAAGCTAGCTTCCTTTCCACCACTGAGGCTGAAAGTCCCCCTCAGATTCTGTCAAAAATTGGGCAGGCAGACAATTTTAGAAAAGACAAGATATTCTATCTGAAGTAAATGTTTACATCCCTTTCTGCAAAGAGATAAGGACAGTTTGTTGTTGTCAAGTGCAATTTTTTTTTGCTATTGTTTCTTTGTCTAGAAGAGAAATAGATAACCACATGATAATCGGACTGACTTACTGCAACGTGAATTCTTGTATTACCATTTTGTAATTCCATTAAATGTTGTGAGGTCTTTTTCCTATACATTTTTTATTTATTTTGTGCAATTTTTCTTGATTATCTCTAAGCTGAAGCAGCTTAACTTTGATAAACAAAACCATAATTGAATAGAACTGAAGACACATGATGTTATGACAGCCACATTGCTTATTTTCTTGTGCTTCACCTCAGAAGCTGTTATACAGTGAAGGAAATAGATTTGCCTCTCCCACGACTGGCCCTACAACCTTACAAGATGCCAAGGTCCTGAACTTGTCCAGGTCTTACTCTGACCTTGGTCAGATCGTGGCTCAGGTCATTGCAGACTTCAGAGATACAAAGGTCTTCCAGCTGCAGATTTCAAGCATAGACATGGACTCAAGCAGGTGGCTGAAATTTCCTTGGTTTGAACAATCTTTCTTCTGTCACAGTTTTATTTCAGTGTTTCAGATAATCCAGAATCAGTTTTCTCACTGCTGAAGATGTCTCCACTGACCTAAGAAGAAAACAGACATGGATTCCATGATCCTGTCAGTAGTAAGACGTATCTCAAATTTACAAAATGTACCAAAAAAGAGAACTATTGAGCAAAAAGACAGATGTCATTCAAGTGTTATCACGACATTTCTTCCGAGGAGCTATATTTTGCTCTATGAGACACTAGGTTCTTTGACCATGGCAGAATTCTGAGGAATACTTTGAAGAGGTATTACTTGTTGAAACCATTTTTGCCAGGATCATAAAATATTTCAGTTGTTTGCAGTTTAAACATCGTGTCTATTATCAGCCAGGGCAACCTCTAGGAGAAATATTTATTGAGCTGAATCATGCTCTGGAGGTGTCTCTTTTTCTAAATTAAAACTACGGGGTTGTGTATTTCAATGAGTTATTAAGTCTCGTCCTCCCTCTTGCCTACTTCTCTCCCCCCTGCCCTGTGGCACCATGACCCCAACAGTGGCAAGGCGGACCTCAGGATGACAAGGGTGTCTTTGACAGGTTGGAGTCAGTCCCCTCTACCTTCACACTCCTGTGGCTGTTTTTATTGTGTGTTAGTGTACATACAGGTGAGAAAAAAAGAAACTAGTGAAATCTAAATACTGAACATAAGGAAGCAGAAGGAATAAGAACACTAGTGAGCAAAAGTGTTAAAGAAACCCCTTCCTCCTTTGGATAAAGACTGTGGAAAAAGAGTAAAGAAGCAAGACTAATTTCTTGAATAGAGAACAAGCAATTCATCTTTCTGTTCTAAAGACTGCTGGAATTAAACTGCAGTGAGAAATCTGCACAACCATTTCCTCCTGGAAATATGAGGTGACAATAGGTCTAGCATTTTCTGGAATTTTTGAGAGATAGCTTCTTAGCACTACTCTGTTCTGATTCTCCCCTTTCTCTCTCTTTCTCCTTCTTCCTGAGGCGTGGGTGGTGAAAAAAAAAACAACACAAAAGTAGTAGACTTGAGTAATAAAAAAGATTGGCTTCAATGATCCAGTGTACTTTTTTTGTGGAAACTGGCTGTCTCTTAAGGTTATCGTGGAGCTATTCACTGAAAGACCAAATATGTACTGCAGGGCATATAACAACACAATAAGAAACCATGGTCTTCTGCTAGTGATGTGTCATAGAATCTTCTTCTTGGCAGGTGCTTTTATGTGTCATCTTACAAGAAAGATAGAGTATGATAAAGGTCTTTACTCTTTATGTAGCCATGGGAGACTGTGATTTCCATCTCAAACAGAAGAAAGTTCTTTATGCCTTATAGGTCTGTTCCAACACAGTAAAGAGAGTTTTTAATTTTATTACTTTAAAGCTGTCATTTCTTGTTTTGCTTTGTTTAGGTTATCAACCTTCCAGCATATTTCTGTATCAGTTTCAATATCAAAAGCAAAATCTGCATTAATAACCAGAGGATAATATCAGCTATGCAGTTCTTCATGTAAAATGTCATTAAGCAAATGTAGGCAAGCCTAATTCATATTAAGTCTGAACCATCTGTATGATAGACAGGGCAGTCTACAAGATATATGAGTTTGACCCTGCTTAAAGACTTCTACCATAATATTAGCACAGATTTTATCAGAGCCTCAGTACTCACAGTTTGTCTGAATCATTTCAGATTTTCATTTTCCTTTGCGAAATCGAAATATGATTTTTTGTATAAGAGTTAATTCTAAACTATATTTCTGTGCAAGTTTGCTAGGAGATAAAATGCAGGAAATATCACACTTTTAAAATACACATATTTCAGACTGAAAATTAAGAGGTCAGACAATCAAGAGATCAAGACCATAACAGGAATTCTCTTCAATTTTTCCTCCTCAATATCATTTCAACAACATTCTAGTCTTCTTTTTAAAACTGTTTTCTGAATTCATTATATTTTTCTATCTATATGAAAAACACCACAGCTTTTCAGTAATTTCCCCACTTTTCTCTCCTTCACTCCTGAACATACACAGACACAATCACACACAGTAACTGTTTTATTTGGAATACTTCAAAATATGCCACATAATCAAAAAACTTTATATCCAGTTTGCACTGCTGGGTAAAGTAAAGCTTTTCCCAGTTAAGAAACAAGTTCCATAGTCCTTTTCTGCGGTTTCTTTGTATTTTACTCATAAATCTTATCCACAGTGAAAGACTTATCATGTAATTTGGAAAAATATTCTCATTTGAGAGCTTTTAGTGTTGTAGAGAGAGAAAGTGGAATGACAGATGACCTTGGCAATGAATCAGAGGAACAGTTGTGCTTGGAAGATACACATTTAAATACAGTTGAAAATATTGCTGTTAGATACTTCATATATGCCATAGATTCTGAAGAGGAGATGTAGTTCAGTGGCTGTAAGCATTCTTAAGCTATGACCCCCATGCTATATAGTTTCCCCCAAATGATCCCTATTGATGAACACAGCTATGTATTTTATTTCAAATCTTTCATCAAGTACGTTGCTTTTCATTACAGCATTATTGGGTTTGAGCATGTATTTGAAGTTCTTCATTCAGCTTTTTAGGGATTCTGAATAATGAGGGAAAAAAGTAATAATTTGAATTACCTCACCTTTACTACAATATATTTTTTGATAAATATTCCACAGTCTTCTCTGAAAAACTTCTTGAACACCTCAAAAATTAAAGTAAGACTCTGAAATCTTCTCCAGATGTCTGATATCTTGTCTAAACCACTTATTAGAAGTATTTTCTTTCTATAGGTTTTGAAACTTAAGGGCAGTAATTGTGATTAGGTTTACACATTCATACTTGACACATTTATACTATTTATCTCAGAAGAATTCTCTCTTTGTTGTCTGACAAAACAGATACTGTGAAACAACAAATATAAATAAATATATACTATAAAATCTCGTTTTTGCACAAAATATGATATATTTTGAAGGTTAATGTTTAATGCATTCTTCAATGCAGTCATGCAGTATGTTAGTCAAACCTAATTTGAAATAAAGTATATAATTTTGGTCAGATACTGAATGAAATTAAAAAGCTCACTTTTTAGAGAACTATTAAACATAATTGATAAAATAAGACATGAGTTTTATACTTGTTTAAGAGTGCTTCGATGGGAGAATCTTGTCTTAAATGAGCTTATCAGTAGATTGATAAGGGCCATTTATGAACTACATTTTTGATGTATTTTCAAGTCGAGTTGAAGGCAGTGAATAATTAAATCTGTTATTTCATCTGCATATAATGATTACAACCTTTGGAATGACAGCATTGTACAATTTTGATCAGACAGTCTAAGGTAAAAATGATGAACAGATAAAATAATAAACATATCTGCACTGAGGGAGATATCAGATGCAAATATACATTCACACTATTAAAACTAAGATTTTAGATTTATTGATTAGCTTGTCCGATGTTTATAAAATTCCTCTTCAATTTCTAGTGGATAACATTAGTCATCTCTAAACCACAGAAGAGTAAGTATATGCCATGATACATACAATGGGACAGAATTATTAAATCTGTACAAAGATATTGATGTTAGTCTTCATATGCAGTTACAAGAGTATCTCTGTTATTCATGTAATTATATGGAGCACCTTTTTTTGACAAAAGAAAACAAAACACCCTAGAAAAGTAAGCTAATAAAAATTCCATAGATTAAAAAAAAGCACCTTTATCTACACTAAACAGAGGAAATGTTTCTTATGCAAGAATAAGGTAATTTATATAGAATACTTATTGCATTCTCTTTCTTAATTTATGGTTAAAGAGCACAGAACAAGATTACTTTTTAAAGACTTTTCAGAAAATATTACTATAAAAGTCAAAATAACTGTATTTACATGCAGCACATTTTCTGGGTTCATTGTTCTGACTTGACTTGTGACCAAGAGATAGCACAGCAATAGCATATAATTACACTGTCATTATATGAGTATTTTGAATTCATACCACAAAACCAAATAATTTACATTATCATATCACAATTCTTTTAATATTTTTAATTTAACAGCTCCTTACTAAGACATAAACTTAATCTTCCCAGTCTTTTGAAATATTAACTGCCTTTACATTGAAGATTATTGCAAGGATAATACAATCTAACACAAAATATTAGCATAACATTGATATGTCTATTTAAAGGTATGACTAATGTTCTTTTTCTGTATGAACAACACTGCTCTTGTTTCTTTCTTTTAGAAGGTGTGAAATTTAATTCAGCCAGAAAAGAAATGCAAAGCAACTAAAAATATATGTGGCAGATTTTATTCTCAATTAACATCTATTAGTTTTATTTCATAATTGCATTGCCCTCCTGATATGTATAGTGGCTTTCAGAAATAGAATAGGAATCCTTTGATTTATTTCAAATCTATGGTGCAGTAGAGACAGTTACTTAGAATTCCAGAAATATCTTGTGAGCTGCTACTTTGACAAACAAAAGAAAACAGGGGTGAGACATTTTTACATGAACTGATTTAAAGGACTTTTCCATTAATTGATGTGGTGTTCTTGTTTTATTTGGGGGGGGGGGTTGTGGTTTTATTTTTTAATTTTAAAACTCTTTTAAAAATCTGCGTCTTTGAAACAAATTAATATTGTTGTCCATGTGTGCTAGTAATCAAAAATTATTTTCTGAATAGGAAGGAGTCATTTGTCTAAATGTTTGGAAGTATCCATTCATTTTATTTTCCTACAGCCATGAGGTTACAATCTATGAGTGTTTCATTACGAGAGCAAGTCAGAATCTGATGCCTGGATATCAGTCTGAGCGTGATCTGAGACTGAACAGAACAGATGTTACTTAACCACTCTGATATGGACTTACGATATGGGCCAAGCACGCATTTAGCTTTGTAGAGTCTATTCTGATTTTTATTTATTTAGCTGTCCGCAAATTGGAGAAAGTTGAATCTAGCTGTCAGTGAAGTCAGTGTTAATCAAATCATCCTTGTTTTCTCTGCTTTGTACAACCAACAAGAGTGGGATTTAAATAGGTGTGATGGTATCCTTTGTGTTTGGTACACCCAGTCTGGCCTCACTGACCCCTTGCACACTCTTATAACAGGGAGAGTATGGAAATGTGGGATGTCATCTGCATCTGACTCCTAGGGTAGGTACCTACAGCAGCACATAAAGAATGACACAGGCAAGCATCAAAGTCTTTGGGATTCACCAAATGTGTACTGAAGAATAGATTTCTCATTTTTGTTCCTTTCACTAGGAGGTCTCACACCCTGAAAAGGAGAAAAACACTGTTAAGGGAACACTCTCAGCTACAGGTGTAAGTGACTCTGCCTATGAGTTTTTATAAAGGAACTATGAAGAAACTCAATAAAATGTGCATGAAAATGAAATTAAATCAGTGCAGCTGCCAGTTCACATAGGCAAGTATATGGATCAGATATTGCTATGGAAGTCAGTTTAAAATTGCTTTGATTCTGAGAACTTCTATTTTGCTTTACTTGTTCAAGAGGGAACTTTGCTGTAGTGACATCCAATTTTAACTTAATTTTTTAACCAAATAGAATATCTTTTGGTTTTTTGTTTTGTTTTTTTTTTTAGCTGAAAAATGGAAAAATATGTGTAATAGATACTTCTTCCTGTGTCAGATATTCTAAAACAAATGAAAATACAAATGGCTACAATGCAGCTGTCAACAACATCCTTAGGTTAGTATTCAGCAAACTGCATAAGGAATGTAATGATGTTTGGTTGGAGTTTAGATTTTATATTGGAGAAGTGATTCAGGAAACTCCTATCTAAGCAGGCAACTGAAGTTATAGGGGCAAATGCTTCTGGGCCCCAACAGTAGTGCTATGGAGCATTTTTAGTACTATGTAAGATATCTAATAAAAACGGAGGACAGAAGAGATTTTATAGAAAATAAAATCAAGTGGAAAACTAAAGATTAATCATACTCAGCTTTGACTTCACAGAGAATGGAACTACAGCAGACCATACAGTTTTCGTTAGAAAAAAATAGTGGGGATAACACTATGTAACCATTAGTTGAACTGAAAATAAAATCTTTTTTTAAAAAAATAAGGGGAAAAGGGATGTTTGTTATGATATAAAGAGAAACATGACTTATACAAAAATGAATATGTGTTAAGTTGGAATGGTGTTAGCAGGATAGATTTTTTTTTCCATAATGTGGTCTTCAAGTTATCTTGGTTTATGTTTTCCAGCTGTTATCTCCATGTAAAATGCAGGACTTCTCTGATAAACTTGAAATGCAAACAGCACAGACAAGAAGCAGAATATCAGATATGAACAAAATTAATATAAATAAGATAAAATTCAGAAACACTTCTAGAGTATTAACAACCTCTGTTTTGCAATCCAGAACATGACTGTAAGTGTCTGAATAAAAAAAATCATCATTTGATGACAAAAGGACTATTGAAGAAAAGGTCAGCTGATGACCAGAACATATTGGTGAGGTATTTCTGGAAAGAATCAGTAAGTGGTAAGTGAAAGTAACACAGCCTCCTGGGCTGTGTTAAGAGTGTTGCAAGAAGCTCAAGAGAGATGATCCTTTATACTCAGCCCTGATCATACTGTGCCCAGTTCTGTGCTCTTTAGTACAAGGGAGATGTACATACTGGAGCAAGTCCAGTGAAGAGCCATGAAGATCATAAGAGATTGGAGCATCTGTCATACAAGGAGAGGCTGAGAATGCTGGGAATATTCGCTCTGCAGAAAAGAAGGCTTGCCCAAGGAAATTATGGAGTCCCACTGCTGGAGACAATCAAAACCTCACTGGACACGGCTCTGAGGTACCTTTTACATCTGACTCTGATCTGACATGCACAGCTGACATGCAATCCCCAAAGATGCCTTCCTACCTAAACAGTCCTGTGGTTCTGGGAAACTGTGATTAACTGCAAGTGGGAAGGTTTTGAAACTTCAGTAGAATGAGCTGTGACTTGGGGGAGGATACAATGATCCAAAAATTCTACTTCAGTTTAGTTGTTTACTTTGGCATAAAGGAGTTATCTATTTTTTAAAACTCTTCTTAGTTTAAGTTACGTACTGGTACCTTCAGTTGGCTTCTGAAGCCTGAAGAGAAGATGTTTTCAGCCTTTTATATTTTAGTGTTCCAGCCTTGAGTTCTCAAACTGCCTATGACATCTTTAACTAAGGTAAATACCTTTTCTCTTAAACCTTGCAGCCATATTCTTCCAGGACATTTTGATCAACTCCTGAGACTGTGTCCTTTGACGTAAATTTAATGTGCCCTGTTTCCTTGCAGTGGGAATAGCTGTTGATGAATAGCTTATATCTAGGATACTGAGTTCTGACACACTGCAAAAAAGACTGGCCATTACTAACTAACTACTGCAAATGGTTTGTTGTCCATGTTACCCTTTAAACGATGGTATGGACAGTAATTAAGTGTTGCAGCAACTGAAGGGGAGTCATTGTAATCCCAATCCCCTCTCCCCTGACCCCTGACTCCATGAAAGGGGAAAGGGAAATGAGAGAAACAGACTTAACCGTTTTTGATCTCTCAGTCTTATACTGACCATGACATATATGGGATGAAATATTCTGTTGGTCAGGTTTGGGTCACCTGTCCTGTCTGCTTCTCCCTGCAGATGTGATCCTTTTTAGCCCCTTTCATTTACAGCATTCAGCAACTCAAGGATTACTTTTGTCTCTGTAAAGATGGATGTAAGCAATGACCTGTCTGCATACCAATGCCCTGTTGCATTGGTGATAATCATGAATTTTAAGTGTTATCACTTCTAGAGACAGATACCATCTGAAAACATGTAGTTAACTTTCAGAAAATAAAGTTACTTAGATGGGACTTAGCTGAAAGTTAGAAATTCGGTTCTGCTTTAACTTAAACCAGAAGACCAGTTTAGTTTGCCAACACAGATTAAACCTCAGTATCCAAAGCCCTCTCTAGTCTTCTTTCTTCAAAGCAGCAACCATTCTGAATTCTGCTTTATTCTGAATACCTTTTTAAGGGCAGGCAACAGCTTCTGCACTTGATAGTCCTGGAACGATATTTATATATTCCAAATTGCTTCTAATCTGAGTGGGAAATAGAGAAAAGCTAGGTCATATAACTGTCTTAAAGTGCAGCTATACCTTTTAAAGGTTATGTCATGTTTCTGTTGAGAAGATAGAGGGAGAAAAAGAAAGGGAGTCAATAAATAATATTGAGCTTACTAACCATACCAAAGTGAGTATTCAGAAATTTTCCTTTAATACAGTATGTTTGTTGTATATAATATGGGCTTTTTCACCTCAATTTTGATTGCGTATTCATTTAGTGGGGACAGGATGAGGCACGTTCTGGCAATACACTTTTAATTACACAGTTTCTCTCTATGAGAGGATATTCCTTTTTTCCAGATCTTCCTTTAAGACAATTGATGCTATTCCTTTTCAGTCAGAAGATTTTTGTTTCTAACGTGTTTTCTCTCATTTTTAGGTATAAACTTTAATTCTTTATAGTGTTTTATAAAGTTCATAATTCATGCATATCGTAAGATTGGTAAAATTTGTTGCTAAAGTGCATGTTTTAAAAGACATATACTTTTTCTATTTTATATGTTTAAGATTGATTTCTTATTTGTTTTATAAGTCTCAAGCTTTTTCCTTTCTCTCACTCTAATATCTGTTATTAAATTCTAGTTGACATTATTTTTTTCTGTAGTTATGAAAGTTTTATCATTCAATCCTTTAATTTTCTTATATACTATTTCTTCTTTTAACATTTTGTCCAATGAAAAATTAGTTTTGAAATTATTATATTAATATTCATGTATTATAGTATAGAATATATAAATCCACTTAGGAAATATAGAGTTAAATACTGTATATAGATATGTACAGAATACAATTGGTAACTTCTTGCATGTAATTCATTGGGATTTCTTGATAAGTCTGGCCAATAAGTTCTCATAAATAAATATCTCAAACAAATTTTCCCAGGATTTAATCTGGACTTTCACCAGAGGATGTATTTTGTTCTCACTTTGATTGTTCTGATTAAAATACACTTAAAAATAGCTAAGTCTTGTCTTGTTTTAACTACTCAGTTTTCCATTTCTGAAATAAAGGTGATCTACTATTTATTTATTAGAACTTTAAGATTTGAAGTTTACAATTTGAGGTGTTTTACCTAAATATTTATTATGCACAAATAAGTGCTTGGAAAACAGCAGTCAACCATTCAAGTATGCAAAAATTAAAATTAAAAAAAATGGTACCAAATAATAACATGTTTAAGACTAAATATCTAAAAAGGTGATAAGTTTTGCTGTCTTTTCCTCCAAAAGCCTTTTTCTTCTTCAGAAAACTAATTTCTATTTTCTTCTACAGGTGCTTGATTCCCATCAGCATTTTGTTTTATCCAATAAACAAAACCCTAATTATCTCTTTGTACAATTCTATGGAAAGATTTTGTTTGATTCTCACATTGAACATGTGAGTTTGCATGAGTTCAAGGTTTATTTTGCAATGTATTTATTACTGATATTTGTTAATATCTTAATGCCTTCCGAGTCTACACATTATATCTTTAAGAGAGATAGCCATTGACTTAATATCACTAGCATTGATGTTAATGTCAACTGAAAGTCAATATAGACAGCTCATCAGTGAGATTAAATATTCATTAACATATTCCATCAGAGCCATAGTTCAAGCCTGCATTCTTCCCATTAAGTAGCTCTGCAAATCCAGAGAGATATTTAAAGAGTAAAATAGTGATTGTAAATAATTGTACTGGTAATTTATCTTTGTTTCCTGATGGTGGGAAACACTGATTTCACCATAACTCTCTTCATTGACTGAACTATGATTTTTTGTTAAGATGTGCATAACCCACTGCCATACCTTAATTCCATCAATTAAAATTATGCAGCTTATTTTGCTCATAAATACTGCAAAGATTAGCTTCACTAGCTTTATCACAGTAAATCATATGTGCATTCATAGTAAACTCAGATACAAGACAATATTTGTGAAGTATGCTAGTTAAATTGAGTCAGAAAGAAAGTGGACAAGTAGTGGGCTAACGGTATATTATCTTTTGTGGCATTCAAATTATTCCTGCTCCATTAAGCATATTTCTAATTTCAATTGCTCTTAGTATTTTTTTTAATAAAAAAGGAGCTAGGGTTTATTTCCAAATGGTTTTCCATTTCACTTAGACTCAGCATCATTTTCCCTTTTCTTATCCATGATGTACTGGCATCTCAAGCATGAAATTATGAAACTAAATATACTGGAAACTTTCTGTTGAATACTTCCCCCTCCTGGCATGAGTTACCCTTTCTGTACTGTTTTTTTCATTACTTAATATGAAATTTTGACACTTTTATAGAGTAGAATGAATAGGTCACTTAAATGTACACCTTGATTTCTCCAAAATACTGTGGCTTCTCTCAAGATTAAATCTATACACATTTTGAAATAACCAATCTGATTACCTCAGAAAGTTTTGAGGGTTTTTTTTCCCATGGTTGTCTTTTCAGAAACTCAACTATATATAGTTAAATAGTGAGCACTTGCTACAGAAATTCTATGCCATTCTTGTATATGAGTAGCTAAACGTAACTAAATAAAATCATGTTATGTTTTGCATCCTTACTTATTTCAAATGTTACAACTGTTCAATTCCATTCAAAAGATGTAGAGCTCATTCAACCTCATTTCACTCATTTTCTTTAACTCTTGCGTTTGTATATTTCGTATTATGCTTTAATATCTTAAATGTGCATAAACATACAAACAGTCTGAGCAAATTGATGGCTTTTTTTCGCTGTGTTTGACTAAAATACTATTGTTTTATTTCAAACCCCCCCTCTATATAGTAGTATCATTTGTCTTTGATGGTTATACAAATATCCTAGACTTTCATAACGTGGATGGACCAGTTTGGATATAGCTGCTTTAGAAGTCAAAATTTTTTATGGGATTGAATTTTTTTAAATTCTGTTAGAGGAAGGGATCTTTATATTTTCCAATTCAAATTGTACAGATTGAACTCTACGACATTTCTTTGATCTTTAAAGGACAATCTGGTGAATATTCTAAATTAATAAAAATTTCTACCAGTGATACTTATTTAATTCTGCAGGTCAGTTCTGCAATAGCTTTATCAGAGTATATTCAGTCTCTAACTATGATAAAATAAATGTCTACATGATATGGTTTATCTCTAATATCTGCTACAGAAAAAAAGATCAAGTAAACCTTTTTTTGTAATTTTGTTTAGTGAATGCTTCATAACTTTTCTAAAGAAATAATAATGTGCTGTGTTTTATTGGTTTTTACATATTATTTGCATATATGCAAATACGTGCATGCTAACTGCAGATCATGCAGTTGCTATATTCCAAAGCCATTTTTTTTTTTGCAACAACCATGTCTAAGGAAGTGAAAATAAAAAAAAATAATATTTTAATCAAGAAACAAACTGTCTCCTAAGTAAGGAAGAAATAAAATTGGTCTCATTGTGAATGATTGACTCTTCAGAGGACACAAAAAGTGTAATTTGCTGTAGCAGCTAGTTGACTCCACAAGCAGACCAAAGGATGGCATGAGATCCATGCGAAGGAACCTACTGAACAAACCTCAATAAGGTGTGCATCTTTCTCAAGTAAACAAGCTGTCTAATGGCAGTTGCTGAAAGACTCTAGATAGACCGCCTCCAACAAAGATCACCAGGGCAGAAGTGTTTGTATAGGAAGGGTGGGGGGTGGCCACAGGTGCAGCCTCTGTCAGGAGAGGGCAGGGCTGCACCAGGGTGGATACATCTGGGTACAGCTGGTTCCAGTCAGCTCTGACAGACCCATCACAAGACACTGACACTCTCAACCAAGATAGTGGCAACTCTGAGGGAAGGTGTTTTAAGAAAGAGTGGAAAAGGAGGAGAGAACAAAAAGAGTGAGAAAGAACAAAGGGAAGACCGAGGTCAGAGAAGAAGGAGGAGAGGGCAATGCTCTGTGGTGCTAGAGCAGATATTCCTCTGCAGCCCACAGAAGACTTGTTCCACCTGCACTGTAGCAGATAGGTATTCCTAAAGGAATTGTCACCATGGAGACCCTACACTGAAGCAGAAGAAATTTATGGGAAGGAAGGAGTGGCAAAGAGAATTTGTTATATACCAGTTGTAACCCTCACCCTCCCCTCATTCCCTACTGCACCTCCTGAGGAAGGGGAACAGGAGTCTTAAGTGAAAGAGTGAAGGTGAGCTTGGGAAAGAGGAAAAGGAAAGTTGTTGTTTTAAAGTTTGTCTTTTTATTTTCCACTAACCAAAATTTTTACTGTAATTAGGAATAAATTGCATAAATTTCACCAGGTCAAGTCTGTTTTGCCTGCAACGGTAATCAGTAAATTATGTCAGTGTCATTGTCTTGTCCCATAAGCTTTCTTATACTTCTTCCTATTTTTTCCCTCATCCCACTGAGAGAGGAGGAGTGCAAAAGCAACTAGGTAGATGATTGGCTGTTAGTAAAGAGTAACACATCTATCATCTCTCTCTTCCTCTCCATCCATCCATCCATTCATCTATCAGTCCTGGTTTTGCATTCAGTTGTCTTGAGTTAAGTAAGGCTTAAGATAACATCAAGCCACTCAGTCTTTACAGTTGGAAGTGGGACTGCAATACTATCATCATGATTCATCTTATTATTTGCGAAAGGCTTCAGCATTGTCTTTTAGTAACACATGTAGGCTCTCATTTCAGCTACACAAAGATATGGGACCTAAAACGCCAGAGGGAACGTATCACTTTGGATTTGGTTTTGTTTGTTTGTTTGCTTTTGGTTTTGACCACAAGGACTATTACTGAGACAGAAAGCTCTCTATTAAACCCTAAAAAATATCCTAATTCCACAGGTGAATTTTCTGGTGAATAGTTGTTCTCGTAACAAAATTACCTTCTTATATTAAAGTGAAACTTCTCCCAGCGTAACTTGTACCAGTGGCCCCTTGCCTTCTCCATGTGTTTTCTCTGGAAGAGAGACTCTATCGTCTTTGTAACTGCCTTTTATGTACTAGAATATTATGATGCAGTCTCTCCACATCATGGAGGTTATAGTACTAGGTTTTAAAACAAAGCTAGGACAAAAGTAGGATTGGGTGAAATCCAAAATAAAGTGTTTGCTTTATTTCTGTGTTTGTGAGTAAGCAAGGTAGCTGAAAGCTGGGACAGTTAAGGATCATTTTCATAAACTCACTTTTATTGTAGGTGTCTGTAACTGTAACATCTGTAACTCTTTAGGTAGAGTAGCAGTATCGTGCTTTAAAAGAATTTATCTGAAGACTGTTTTATTGTAACGTTCAAATATTGTGGTTCCCTGTGTGCACAATATTAAAAAAATAGACATTTCTAGGTTCCATTCATGTAATCATAAAGAACATCTACATATATTTGATCAGAGGAAACACACCTTAAAAGTGTATAGTTTTTTCCAAAGATTACAAAGATGTTCCAATATGAATAGCTTAGCAACAGACGTACACTGTACATACTATACATATACTATTTATACACATGGTACATTAATACATATCACATTACTGGAGCACAAGTTCCTAGGAAAACTGTGTAAGACTAATGAAACACTGAATTGGCAGTGAAACATCAACTTGGAGGAATTTATAAGTATATTAGGCAAATATTTACAAGGAATAGTGTACAGCTGATGATGCCTTGAATATGTGAAACAGTTTTAAACCTATGTAACAAAACTAAAGAATAATTCATTAAAATTTGCATGATTGTGGTATCAAAGAAAATAAGTTATGTAAAATGAGTTTATTTAGAGAAAATAAGTTATGTAAAATGAGTTTATCTTACATATTTTTGAAGAAAAATCAAGTAGTTTATAACAAAAAATTCAGCCAAGTAAAAAACGGAACAAAAAAATCTGACTACATAGAGTTCACTTGTACTCATTAAAGATGGTTAAAAGTATACACTTAATTTAAAAAAACAGTTTTAGAAAATTCAGTAATGGATAGTTTAAACTATTTCAATCTATGTTAAAGAGAATATCTTTATAATTGACACATCAGAAAAGTTGTACATAGACAACAGTGAAATGCACTTCATGGTCTTCAACACCTAGACACCTAAATGTTACTATTAATTATGCATTTAGCGAGTTACAGATATGGGACAACAGATCATACCTGAAATATCTTGATGTTAAAAAAGTCTCCTTATTTTGTAACAGATTTTATGTCACAGATTTGTTACTGTTTAAAGATGAACAATAGAAAAAAACCCTGTGATTTGTTATGTAAGTAAAAAGTAGCAGCAGAACTAACGATCATAATTGATTGATAAAAAAAAATAAGAGCCTCCTGAAAAAGATGTCTAGTCCTTTAGCACAGGATATTAAGAACAAATAAGATTAGAACAAGTGATTGAAATGACTGTGTATCAAAACCAAAATATGTTTCAGTGACTTGAAACTGAAATTCTAAAGTTTAAGGGCATTTCACTCTACAACACTCCTTGCAGTTGTTATGTCTGTCCTTTTCGTCTTAATTCCTGTGCCACATTTTATGGTGGGTATATTAATCAGTTTCTACCAGTTCAGTCAGAAGATTACACAATTTTCTGCCTCATTTGTTTATTAAAGCCAATTAGTACCATAGCTTTAATTAAAGGGAAGTATCTCCTTGTATCAAATAGTCTTCTGACATTATAGTCAGGGAAAAAGATATCTCTGGGCATAGTGAAATACTGTGAGTAGCTATTACCTATTTTACAAATTCTGTTCCATGTAACTTTTTTCATTTTCCTCCTACGCATAACAAAGTTCAGATGAAAGCTAAATAGAAAATTTTCAGTCTGCTTTGCAAGTCATCTGCATTTATGTGGAAAGTATTTACAGGAAAAGTAGGTATTCTTACAGTAGCAGTGTTTAAAAAAGCTGATGCCCAAATTCTATTCAAATTCAGTTTATATGAAAAAAAAGGTACAAAACCATGGGGTTCATTCAAGCAAAATGAAGATTAATGGTTTTCATTATTAATATAAAGAGCAAAAATCCCATGGATCATGTCCTCTCACAATAATAGAATCAAATTAATAAATCAATCCATAATGCATGAGAATGCAACAGTTAAGTATATAAGACCATATAACGAATTATTAGATACGCATCCATCCTTTACTATAAAGTAGGTTTATCTGGAATGATTAGTCTTACATGATTTTGAAAGGCAACAGTTTACTCATAAGTGAATTCTGTATGTCCCAGCTAAACACAAAATGAATGTATTTACCAGAAATCAATGTGAATAACAACTTTGCCCAAGACAATATTTTTTGTGCACCATGATTTTAAAGTAGAAAGTAAAGATTGAATATTTCTGAAAGTGAGTTAGTAGTACCAAGGGCTACTTAATTTATTTTTTCTGTTGCTTATTAATGCTTACCTGAAGGTAAATTTCAAAGATGAAAACCAAAATATTTTAAAGAAATAATAATTGACGTTATTCCTATAATTATACAGAAAACTGTATTTTTTATAGCCTTGGATAGAATTAGGATAAAAATCTCTCCTCTTCCAATTCTACTCTATACACTCCTTTTAGTTCTTTCTATTCTTCAGAATTATCTGAAGAATATTCTTTGGCACATATAGTTCTTACTTTGTTATTCAGTTACTGTGCATTCTGTTCTTTTACTAATCTTGAATACCATTGTCTACATCTAAACTGGGAGACAGAGGAAAATTTTTCCTTGCTTCCATACTGAGAGATTCACTTTACCTACACAAACTAGTCCTATTAATTTACAATTATTATGTTTTCGAAGAGGTCTCCTAGGTCTATAGTTGATGGAAAACCACCTTCTCAACTAGTTGGAATGTCAAACTCTGCTTTGTGTCTTCTGCATAACTAAAGTAATTCTGAATTATTTTGTCTATGTAGCATTACAACTTCTTTAAGAGGAATGGAAAATATACATTTCCTATCTTTTAAGTATGACATACTATTACAGAAACAAAATGTGCTGTCCAACGACTCTCAAGATGAAAACCACGCAGAGTTAGGGGTCCGGCTACGTTTTAGCTCCATACTTAGGCAGTGCTTTCCTGAGCCAAACCTGAATTAATCCATCAACATTTTTCTTCTCTTCACACCTGTTTAATATAAGTAATCATATTATATAAATATAGTATATATAAAGGAATATTGGAAGATAAATAGCTAATTTTGTCACGCACAAGTCAATTGTCAGTGACTTGTCTTTGGGAAATGGTCTTTAGGACCCAGTCTGATCAGAGGTAACTTTAGAAAGTGGGTGAAAAGTAGAGATCCAGTGGTATGTTAATAGTTAAGTTTGTCATATGTGTCTTGCAGATACTCTTTCACCCTGGAATGGTAATCATATAAACAAATAACTGTAGATATCAGTACCTATTGGTATTTATCAAGATGCTGTATTAATTAAAATTTTTAGACAAGATAGAACTTTTCTAACTTTCTTCCACTTTTCCAGATACATGACTTTTTAATTTCTAAATGATGAGTAATATATTTATTTATTTTGATGTTTAGCTTTAACTGACTCTGCTAAGAAAATACCTGTATCATCTGAATATTTTCAGGTACAAATATCATATTATGGATGAATATGGTTTTATTCAGATGTTGCAGGGAAACCTGTGTTTTTATGCTTAACAGCTGTTCTGTCACTTTCTTTCTAGCAGTGTAGAAATGTTATTATTTTGGTCAGTAGCCTAGCACAGTTGACAAGGACAAAAAAGGAACAATTCTTCTTGTCACATAAAGCATCATTTCATTAGCTGACAGCAGCTCCACAAGATCACATCAAAGAGAAGTGACAGAATAGAGCAACCCCAAGTCAGTAACTTAAAGGACTTTTCCCCTTCAAATACAGTATTAGTTACATATCATAGAGGTTTTGTGCTTGGTTTGTTTGTTATGTTTTGGTTTTAAACAATGAACTTTCTTCAAATAAAGTTTACATTCATGTCTGATAATATTTCCCTGTTTTACCCTGCCTTTGTTGTTATTTCTAGTAACATCTGTGGGATTAGTGTAACTTTATGGTTTCTAATATTAGATTCTTTTGACTGCTTTTAGCCTGTGATGAAAATAATTGTTAATGACTGTTAATGTGAAACAACTATTAGAATGATGGTGTTTTAAAAAGAGGTAAGGAGATGACTGAAGTATTAATATATTTTAATCAAGGACTTTATATATTCTTCTGGTCAATAAGGTCAATATTATTATAGGATAGTTTTGAATTAATAACTGAGAGATGAAAGCCTTCCAATGTTATTATACTCCTCCATCCTTCATCTGTTATTCAGAGTGGTCTTTACATCTTCAAAAGGAAGATGCTGCAGCTGCTAAGTTTTCAGAACCTTTGAAACTGCCTGGTTTACTAAATTACTCAAGTTAAAATATTAATAAAACATTACAATTCCTTCATACAATATTTTCTACACTGAGTACAGCTAAGACGCCACAGGTTTTCATGTTCATCATTCTACCCGTAATGAGAACAATAAATGGCTGCTGAAATGTTGTTTTGAAGAGAAATTCCAACAAAGAAGAAAGAAAAGCATAGTTTCTTATTTAAAGAACTTCTCAACTTCTACAATGTAGTGAAGACAATGCAAGATGGAACTGTGTGGACTTGGAACAATTTCTAAAAATGTAAAATATGTAAAATAAGCATCAGAGGAGAACAGTGAAGCGCAACATAAATAAAGAAGAACTCTTTAAAGTGTATATCCTCTATTCCACATTAAAATATATGAAGAAATTTCTGTAGAAGGAGATATTAAGAAAATTTTCTGCTCAAAACAGACTGGTTCCCAAGAATATTCCTGGCTACAAGATAATCTTCAAGCAAGATTCAGGCATTATTTCCTAAAATATTTTGACTTTAATAGAATGAAAAACAAATAGAACCAGAACTTAAATCCAATAAAAGAATTAGGCTCTCAAGCATTACGTATGAGAAAATCTCTCTCTGCCTTGGGAAGCAGTATCCATATTATGATGATGGTAAATGCATTATAAATCCAGAGGAGTGATAAACAGCTTCCTGTACTTATTTACAGAAACCAAGAAGCTGTGAAGACTTATTTAGGAGAGGTTTCAAGGACAATTCTATTTTGAAATCTCAGAAAGTTATTCAAAGCTGAACCATTTGACTCATATATAGAGTCAGAGCTATTATTCTCTCCAGAATTCCTTATGATTATTCGTTGGAAAACAGCGTGAGGATTTTTCATTCAGAGGCAAGACTGATAGCTTTATGTCATAGGATTGTACTTATAACCTTATCCTTTCCTGTCAGAAAAATATATAAGCAATCACCTGAGTAGGAATCCTGAACCTAGGAGTTTCTGTTTTCTGCAGTATGGAGTAACTATTAAGTTAAATGGTCATGCTTTCTTTCACTTGCTGTTCCTCTTACCCCTTGAAATTTTGTGTCCATTCTCTGCATTGCAGCTCAGTTTGGCCAGAAAACTGGAGAGGCTTGAAATTTCATGTCTATGAAGACAAGCTTTCCATGAAGGTGCCTTCAATGGGAAGGAATCCAGGGTTACTCTTTATATGTAAAACAAGATAGCAACGAACCAAATGTCAGATTCTAGCACTCTCTTACCATACTCTTTTAAATAGTCTTCACGTGGAGGGTTTGATATGTAATTCCAAATTTACTTGCTTGAAAATATTTGATGTAACATGGGATTTTGATTTAGCAGATCAATGTAGCAATATAGTTAAATCAAAATACAAACACAAATTGTGCTTGGCAGAGTATAGCAATTGCAATATGCATTTGAGTTACAGTATAAATGCGATTCTCATTATCATTCCTTTAATGTACTCACCATCACAATGCAGAACATCAAAATCTGGAAAGGGATATATGTGTTTAAAAAAACTCAAGCCCATCGTTCTTTTCAAGTTCTTTACATTGATTATTTACTTTCTATACTGTGCATTGGACTAAGCTCTCTATATAATCTCCCACAACATACTCGTCTGAATAACTCAGGAAGACATTTAAAATCTTTTGCTTAACTCAGGGACAAAGAGTAACACAGCTGGTTAATTCACTCATCTGATATAACTGTTTGATAAGGTCAGCTCATATAGCCAGTTGATTCACTCAACTGTTGCAGACACTAATCTAAAATAAAAACTACCTCTGGTCCCTTGTGCTGAAATAATTTCAGTTTTATTTGCAACAGCTGTGTTCAGTCATTCCCTGCAATTTTTCCTAAGCTTTCTGACCATATCGTCCTTGTCTATCTTCCACTGTAGGAGTTTATTGATCAGTCACTCCAAGAAAGTGCAGTATATTGGGAAATTATAACTTGGCTGAAATTTCTGGAAAATGAAACTACCCATTTGAGGCCAATTATTCTAATAGATAACTTTTCGTGTTTTTAAAACAAAGAGTTTGTATTAAGAAATATTTCTGCTATTTCACTTCCAGTCATATTGCTATCTATGAATTTAATTGAAATGTCCCTAAATATAACATTTTACCAGATAATACCTGCTCTATATAGCTCCAACGTGTGTTCTATGATGGATTCCCAGTGAAATGACATCATTTGTTTCTTTCATGATATTTTATTTTGAGTATTTGTGTAGAAGCCCAGATACGACCTTGAGTTCTGCCTTGCCTAGTTCCTATTTGTTTACAAGCATGCCAAGCATTCTTAGCAGCTTCATAAATAATAAATTTACCAAGTCATATTGCCTAAAGCTTGCATCAAGGAAAGCAGATCGTTCTGCGGCTTTTGATTCTTTCACAGTTGTTACAACATTCAAGAGCTTCCAATAAAGAACAAAGTCATGTGACAGTGCAAAAGCTGTTTTCAATAAAGTTTCCCATATCACTAGAAAATAGCTTTTGTTCTTTATTGGAAGCTCTTGAATGTTGTAACAACTGTGAAAGAATCAAAAGCCGCAGAACGATCTGCTTTCCTTGATGCAAATTTTTGAACTGTAATTGAGCTGACTGTGATACTTAAGATCCAATACTCTCAATGCCAAGGTATGAGTATGTGATTTTGGATGTCATTGGTAGCTTAATTTTAACATTTTTCACTGTTATCATGAGTAAATACAGGTGTCTCTGTCTTAAGTAAAAAAGTAAACAAGTATCAACATATGAGAGTCAACCCTGCAGAAGAAAAGGTACATGGGAATAAAAACTTCAGATAATAAATTACTGAGAATCTGACATCCTTAAAAAAAAGATGCCCTTTCATAAAATGTCACACTGCTGTACATAGAGGAGGCAGCATTTTATTCTGTGTTTTGAAAGGATCTATTTCCATTTGTTCTGTGACAGGAGACTTCAGGGTAAGCAATCAGTCAAGTACAACATGTATAATATCAAAGGGTCTGAAGGAGAGGTTGTTTTACATGTGTGACACAGTGTGCATCTTGTAACTTCTTATATCACAATATTATTTGATAAAAATCTTCTACACAAATGACTCATCCCCACACTTGTGTATATACAGGAGTATACACACAGGCAAAAATATTTTATTCTAGAATTTATTTACACCAAAAAAATCCATATCAAGCAGAAGAAACATTAGACAAAGATGACTAAGTCTTGTCCTTCCATGAGATACTAACAGGATAACTTGCTAAGAAAGCTAACTTAGTCAACAAAGAGGATGGCAAGATTTGTAAGTCTGTGAAAGCAGCATACTGTGCCTTTTTTTAGGAACCAATATTTTGATATGTGTTCTCATTTTAAAAAAAAATCTCATCTTAAATAAGTGTTAGGGTTTAAGCCCAACCAGTAACTAAGCACCTAACAGCTGCTCACTCACTCACCTGGCAGGATGTGGGAAAATAATTGGAATGGTAGAAATGAGAAAACTCATGTATGAGATAAAAATAGTTAAATAACTGAAATAAAATACTACTATTAATAATAATAACAATAATAAAAATAATAATGATGATGTAATGAAAAGGAAAATAAAGAAGAGAGAAAAAAAACCAAAGACAAATAGTGCAAAAGATAACAATTGCTCAACACCAACTGATCCATGCCCACCCAGTCCCCAAGTAGCATCCCCCTGCCAAAATCCCCAATAGTTTTATTTCTGAGCATGACGTCATATGGTATGGAATATCCCTTTGGTAAGTAGGGGTCAGCTATCCCAGCTGTGTTCCCTCACAGTTTCTTCTGCATTTGTAGCCTACTCACTCATATCGTGGTCTGAGAAGCAGAAAAGGTCTTGACTCTGCTTAAGCACTGCTCAGCAACAGCCCTGTGCTGTCAACACTAATTTCAGAACAAATCTAATACATAGCCACATACTAGATACTACGAAGGAAAACTCTGCAACAGATTTAATTAACTCTATTGCAGAGACAAACTGGGGAACTCCTGAGCCACCCAGGAATTAATAGCTTCAGTGCACTTGGTATGAGTCTTAATCCAATATGTTTTCAAAGTAACACCACCTATGATTCCGGTTATGCTCAACACGATATATAACAAAGGCGGTTTAATTATTATGTTGATTATTATGTTTTAAAATAGGAATTGTATAAAAGCAGAACCTAACACAAGCAACAAGTGGATTTGTATCTTGTTAAAACAAAAATAAATTAAATTTCTCTGACAGAATATTTAATTGTAAATTTATGTTGTTGAATTTTGCCAGAAGAACAGCTTGAACAAAGATTTAGCAGGTGAAAACATGTTTTAAGTCTCAGTTAGCAGATGAAGAAAGGCTTTGTCCCAAGTTAGTCCATCGTCTGGTATCCATCCATTTCTACATAAATGCAAAAACAAACTGGGGAACTCCTGGCTCACTCAGGAATTAATGACTTCAGTGCATTTGGTATTGATCTTGCTTAACCCAGCAGCACCACAATTTTAACTATAGTACAAACTAGATTTTTATCCTTAAATCTCACATATAACTTAATTCCGTAGCTCTTGCCAGAATGCAATTCTCTTTACTGACAGTAAGACCCAGCATGATTCTGTGGCTGGAGGACAGTGTCCCTTGCAGGTGAAGCAGTACAGCCAGTTGGGTACTTGCAACTAGCCCCACAGCAAATCCCTCTGGCAGGTTCTGGATGCCATTGCAATCCTTTGGGGTGGCCAGAAACTCCATCATGTGCAGGGGCCAAGGCGAGTCTGGTTGAGATAGGAAAGTGCTGGCTCTTCATGGACATCTGTAAGGTTTTTGTAACCAGAGCTGTAGACGGGAGTGGCTTGGTCTTTGGTCCTGTCCAGTGTGGTCTTATCTTCTGCTTTCTGCTCTCGGGAGTTGGAGAGGTGGGGAATGAGGTAGCCTTGCTCTGGCCTGGGAGTCTCTGAGTGGACCTAAATCTCCTCTTAATGGTGACCATTCCAGCATAGTAGTCACTCTCCTACATGGTGACAATGTCCCTCAAGGAAGAGAAGCACCAGTACGTGCCTTTGGCATCACAGGTAGAGCAGAGAAGTAAACAGGCTGGTGGCCCCTGCAGCTGAGGCTGGCAATGGCACCAAAGGAGCTAACCAAGTACAAATAGACCTAAACAAAAGACTGTTTGGCAGAGGTCTCTGACATGACCTCCAGCTAGCAGCTGCCCAAATTGGTATTAATGTCAAGAATCCTTGCTGCCAGAATGCTTTGTGAGGTTAAGGGCATGGTCAGACACCCAGGAACACCCTCTGTTACTTGGAAGACCATTTGGTCATGTATGGTCAATGATAAAGAACATGAAAGTGGGATGGCCTGCCATAAACCTCAGCCGATTACTGTAAACAGAGAGGGACAGTACAAAGGTTTGATCAAACTGGAATTCAGAAATGAAGTGGTTGCATAGACAGAACAGAATTACAATCTTAATTTGTCATCCTGGGACATAAAGTTTACAATACTATACTACTGAAATTGTGAGGGCCAACACCAGGAGTCTGACATATTTTGAAAATAAAACCTGTAAATCATTCATTCATAATTCTTTTTTTTTGCCAGGAGGTATCAAAGTATAACAATACGTTAGAAAGTCAATGTCTGAGAATCTTCTAGAGCTGTGGAAATTTGCACTAAAAATGTTTCATATCAGTATGTCTGGAGAGTCAGTCTGAACACATGTGGGCAAAATATCAGTAGGGTAAGTGTTATAAAAATGCCATGTGTTACTAACACGGTAGCAGATCATCAAGATCCTAGCACACTGCTATCTGCAATTGCTCAGGATAACCAGATCTGAAACTGAGACGGGCTAAATCCTAACAACTCACAAAGGTGGGGCAGGAGGCAGAAATTAATCACTGTCAGCTTCTAAAGGATAAGAGGAGACACATCCAAAACCAACACGCCCCCAGGAAAAACCCTTGAAGTGTGAGGAGGAGCTCAGCACTGGACACCCTGGCTCCTCCGTGTCATTGCAAACAACCCTACGCAGACTTCCTGTATACAGACATCCTAGTGCCTGCACACTCAGAAACTGCTTACAAATGTCTTGGGGCTTGGAGGTATGAGAGTGTGAGACACTGCAATCAGTTGAGTTTTAAAATACCTTTATATTTCCTTCCTATGAGATTTCGCACTGGGCTACTTTGCTGCTACAATGTTGGAACATTTTTTCCTTCAGGGCAGTCTGGAAATTGTTATGTTTTCCAGAGGCTGTAAAAGATATGTATACTTACCATAAGGAATTCAACATTCATTCATGTGATTACAATCTGTGAGATTAAATGCTCTGTTTGACAAACCACAGGGCCATCTTTAGTGCTGAAGTGCAAAAGGAAATCAGCATTCTTAGGACTGGACTCACTTCATCCTGACACAGAGTTCAAAAATAGTCCAGACTAGTTGAAACCAAGAGGGGACAGAATTGAATCCATCATGGTATTTCTCAGTATCAGTCTATAGACAACTGAATTTAGGTGTATAAATGTAGGACAGCAATTAAAATACCTAAATATATATATTTAGCACAATTTTAAATGCCCTAGAATACTTGAGTTATTTGCATAAACCTGAATTGCTGATGCAGAATCAATGGGAGATCTGTAAAGATGTATCTTGAAATACGGAAGGATACCCTATGACATCTAAAACACCTCTAGATATCTAACTTTAAACACTTATATTACTCTGTCCAGAGAGCTTTTGGATACTCACAGAAAAATGTTTAGTGTAATATGAGCGTTCATGGGGCATATGAGACATCCAGCTGAAGGTGACATTAACCACTGCAACACAGATTTCTGCCACCACTCATCCAGCAGCTGATCATTCTGTTTGAGAAAGCTGATTCCCCATGCAAAAATCTCAATCAGCTACTGTTTTAACAAGCGCTCTATGCTTGAGTATCTGTGTAGTAGTATCCAATTCATGGGTTTGTTTGTTCTATCTGGTTGTCTGGTTTCCTGTCCTTGAAAACAGCCCGCTTGTTATCTGCACTCAACAGTAGCTTTGGCAGTATCAGGCATTCCAAAATCTTATAGTAAATAGTAATTTGAAAGGATCCATGGAAATGTCCTAATATCCTCTACCCACGACCTGTATTATATTTCTTGTCTGATTGGCCAGCTGACTACTGTTATAAATCTACTGTATCTTATTTTACAGACCTTCTGTTGTATCTCAATAATTCAAAATTAACATGGTCCATAAAATGTCTGAAGTCCTTTGTGGGAATGCAGCAATCATACTGGCAATGTCAAAGATTTTAAAAATCCTCCTGAAAAACTGGGACTTTGGCTTACCTAGTTACAAAGATCCAAAAATCTAATGCTGAGCTCAATCATTGCTAACTTGTAGGTATGGAAATTAAATTAATTAATAATGGCAAAGAGTTAATATTTTGATGTTAAGATATTAACAATCACCCACTCATACCCTCTCCTAGGGAAAAAAGAGAGTGGGATTGGAATTTAATAATCAAATCAAGCATTAATTACAATTAGTGAAAATGTCAGAGCAATAGATGTATAGGTACTTAAGACAAGTACAGTGACAGAAACGATGTCTTCACATTTCTACAGTGATAAAGACTTATTTAATTTTGAAGATTTTTTTTGTTCCTAGTGTAAGTCAGTCTAAAATATAGCAATAAAAGAGAGGTGCATACATAAGATTTTTCAACCTATCTTAAATTAATTGCTTGCTTTTATGAGTAAGATTATTTTCCCTTTAGAGCTATTTTTGTATCTCCATTAACTGTGGAAGAGACTGGATTTCTAAGAAGAGATAAGTAACTTTTAGATGGTAACTCTTGAGATTTGTCCCTCTTTTACTAAGCATTCCTTCTGCACTTCTGTGAAGAAGCTTTCTGACCTACTGTCAAGATGTCCTGTGGACATAAATCATTAAATTCAGGAGAGTAAGAAGAGCTCTATGCCATGTTTCAGTGACATTGTATAGCAGTTCACTGAAACATGAGGTGTGACTAGAGGAATCAGCATGCACCTTTGCGACCTGTTGGTAGCCAAGAGAAAATTCTTGCCTATAGCCTGGTTGTAAATCTTCTGTGTTCAAGCGTGAAGGACAGTAAGGGTGGAGGCTGACCGTGCCCCCATCACACAGTGGTATCATACCCTCTCAGGTTTCTTTAAGTACCTCATCTATATTAGTGTAATTATTTCCTTTAGGAAATCATGATGTGTGGCTGCTGCAATATAATAAGTCAAAATTAGCTTCTATGGTCATAAATTGGGCTTTAGTTTTCATATTAAATTTTTGTTTTGTACATCAAGAACACAGAAAATTAACTTAATGTGATAACATGTATCCTATGTGCAAAAGGTAAAAGGAGTCTTTTATGACAAACACCCTAATCTTCTAAAGTTTTACATTATGATTAAAATGTTTTTACCTCTGATGCTTACATTTTATTGCAGACTCATGGGGGGAGGTGTTATGTCAAATTATAATATGGTTCTTTGTCATAATTTTTATACTTTTTCTTGCTCCAGCAAACTATCATAATCATTAATAATAAAATAAAAACAAGAATAATTTTCTTCTCATCCTTTTAGTTAGTTAATTTCTTTGTGTTCTACATTTCAAAATTTTGTGATTTAGGTGCTGATAAGGCTTATAAATAACTCATTATATATTATAACTTATTATAATTCATAAATATGCAGACTGAAGATTAAGAGTATTAAAGACTGCTTTGTAACTTCAGTCTTTTAAAGTTACATCTTCTGCCACTATACATTTAACAACAACATATTATTTTTGCAAAGGAAAGCAGCTATTTAATTTTTAATAACATTCAACAATTTAGTAATTAGAAGTGGATATAACTACAATTTCCATGACCAAAGTATACTAAATTCATAATGATTTATGGTAACTTGAAACAGTTTTTTTCTTTTTCATTTTTTTTAAATAGGTTTTCAGAAACAAAATGTGTTTTTTTAGTAAACATAAATAATTGGCCTTTCTCTAAACGACGTTATCTTTAAGACTAATGCATGACCTGCAGTTAATGTCATCTTTTCAGAACCTCATGGTGTATTTCAGGGCTACCTGCTTAAAATGAAATTTTCGTAAATTCCATCTGCTAAAGTCCTCAGGTACCAGTTAGACCCCAAGCTTTTCAGCACTTATGTACCATATTACCTTTTCTTGTATGTTTGTTTTCAAAACATCTCTGTGGAAATACTTCAAGTGTGATTAACTGACTGGGTACGAAGTACATATGTGTTTTTGTAGTGACCCACATGTTGAAACTGACAGCCCACGGTTCTCAGAAATTAAACACTTCAAGTATTATTTCCTCTTTAGTTATATATAAATAGAAGTTGTTTCTCCATCTGGGCTAATTGTAGGAAGATGATGGAGGTCACTCCATCTAGCTGTCTCAAAATCAAAGGAAAAAAAAGAGAAAAAGATATAGTAAGCAGCCTGTGACCTAGTATTCAACTCTGTTCTCTGGCCTACTTTTTACCTAGCCTTGTAGACATATCCTAATGGTCTTTGTGCTATTATTTACTGCAATGGTAGCAATTTCCATTTTGAAGCCAAGAACGGCTCCAGCTGTGAACTCTACCTCATCTATGACAATACTGCAGTGCTCAAAACAAGTGAAGAAACTAAAAGCCTAATATGCTAGAGCCTCCAACTGCAACAGTCTGGGAGACTGAAAAGTAATATTTTACCGAAAAAAAAAGTGTTGCTTGGAATATTCCATGATTCCATGATTCCATGATTACAGAGGCACTGCACAAAAGAAGATAACTGTGATATTTTTTGAGACTTCAAGGTGTTCAGCTCCCATACAGAAGGTAAATCTCTGTGTAAGGTGCTATGTGAGAATGAGTTTCATCTGGTACCTCTTGAAAGACAGACTTAACCTTTGTCCTTTGGTAACTAGCGGTATGTGTGTAGTTATGAGGTGTGTGATTTGTTGGAAAATACACAAGTATTTAACGACACTTGTGATGCTGTTCAGCTGTCCAAATGTAAAGCCGGGATTTAACCACCCAAACATATATATATATGCTTACACTTTTATATATTTCTGTGTTTCTATGGAGCTGGGAAACTTTCAGGGTATAAACCTCCTCTTTGAAATCATGAACATGAGAATTGATGGTCTGTACTCAAGACTATTAGCAACCTAGTTGACAAACCAGGAACTTGCAGCTTAGATAAGGTGATAAGAAAATGCTTTAGGAAAAACAAAATTATGCAGCAGAGATGGGTGCACAATGACAGCCAGACCGTGCCTTTGGAGTAAAAGGCAAACCAGGTTCTCAAGATGCAGGGTCTTTTAAAATTATTTTTAATGTGTCACCTGACTCAGACATTACACACTAAATGAGGAAAAAAAAAAAATAAGCCAACCTTTAAGCAATATGTTTCACTGTTCGTTGCAAAATAACAAAGTAAAAAATTCCATCATACACTAGTTTAACGTCATGCTGACAAACAAGATGTGGCAAAGACAGAGGCAATCGCCCCACCCCACAGGAGCGACAACTTTCCTTGATGTGTAGCCGAAACTGGCTAAGCACCAGGGTTCCTAGATATTCAGGAAGATTTATCCCAAATGGGGCACGTGTAAAACAAGCAAGTCTTTGGGCTACACATTAATTCTAGAGGCAGATCCTCTCATGCTGTTAGTTATCATAAAATCTGATAGTTCTCCTCATGGTCAAATCTTGTGAATCCTTGTCAGCGCTAGTTGTTTTCCCAGAGAAGGCTTCTCTTTTCTAAAATTTGACAGCACTTTGACTTTTGTTTATTTAGGAAATCTATAAAATATTTATAGATAACTTGTGCATCATATGGACCATCTGATCTCAGATAATCAGTTCAAATTTGAACCAGACAACAGAGTGGGGTCTTTTTTCCTTCAAGTGAAGATGGTCATTCTTTTAAGGTGTGGTTTTTACCTATGTTTTGCTGTGTATTGTTCAGGATAATTTTAATACATTCTGGATCACAAATTCATTTGTACTCTGTGGTTTCCAGATTTTTCAAATTTGAATTATTTAACAACTGTGCAGAACTATATACACATATACAAACATGCACACCCACAAACATCCACGTACATGTATTTATATGCATATGTATATTCATATGTATATGCTTACATAAACACATTTATTTAAATGTATCCATCTCTTTCAAAACTTCTTCTCACGAACATTTTCACATATACCTAATTATTGCAAAGTTAATGACAGTAATGCAACTTGCTTATTTAAATCTGTTCCTCTAAAACTCTAACACAACTGTTATTATCAGCAGTTTCAAGATCTTTTCTGAGGAGTCAGAATTTTCGATACATAGGTTGCCTTGAAAAGTTCCTGAGATGCTGAATCATACAGAGTTTAATTTAAACAATAAACATAAATGTATTGAACATACTGTAGTGGAAATTATAAAAAGGACTTCTTTGTAATATGAAGGTTACAGTTACAAATATTACTTCTTAAGGTAAACACTGAATCATACTATAATATTTATTAAAAATTGGGGTTTGTGATGTCTCCTTGTAAAACCAAATTGTTTGCAAATACTAGAAAGAGTAATTAGTCATAAATTAATATTGCATCTATTTTCTTGATGTCTATTAAGACTCTTACAAAAATTATACAGATCAACAAAGGTATGTTTCCTGTCTTGAAGCTCTTACTGTCTACTGAAGTGAAGATTCAACTATTAAACGCTACATAGAGTACTGGACAATTTTAAGACAAAAGAAGAGTACCAAGAACAACAACATTATGTGATGAGGTGAGCTAATTTTATGCACCAGGCAATTATTCTGGATGGTTTCTTCTTTCTCTTTCAACTCAAGATTTCAGAAACTTTTAGAGTTTATGGGGATTTACTCCCATTGGAATCTATAGCAAAGTTTGAACTGACTAAAATTTGGATATAACTAAGTGCTAATAAAAGCTTGAGCCTTAAGATATAAGTTTAGTAATAAATAAAATTGCATTAGCTCTTTCTGAGCATTAAAGTCTCTCTAGTACCCTCATTGGTACTTAGAGAGATTAAATTAATTGTCATAGAGTTTTTGTTCTAATACTGTGCAGGATCATCTCATTTTTTGGGCTTCGGAAATCTGTACTTTAATTTCAAACATAGTAGCCCAAATTGCTACCATAAAAATATTTTATTTCTATTCTTTTCAATTCTTAACTAGTGGAGAGACTAAATTGAATTACTATTAGTATTCATAATTATATTTTAAAAATCAATTGTAAGATCACATTTGTATCTTTATTCTGCTATAAATTTGTAAAATAACACTGAAAAGAAAGTCAATAAGTTGTGTTAAAGTGGGTAGGAAAAGTTCATCATGGGTTCATATATAACAATTCTCTGGTTTATGGTTGAACAGTTAAAATTTTTATTATGATTCTATCTTAAGACAACCGTTAAAGCTAAGGGTTTCATTTTGCCAGACATTACACCTCAACAGGAAAAGAGAGAATCTCTTTTACAAAAATCTGTGCAACCTAAGATGCAAAAAACATAAGTGAAGTTATTTTTTTAATAGGCCTATGGTGAAGAAATGTTACTACTCTTTTCCCATGTCAGATGAGAAATGTGTGGTAGAGTTAGAATGAAGCCCAGGACAATCCGAGTTCACTGGCTTTATCAGAAAGGAATAATAGTTCTATGGCTATCTTTGACCAATACAATGATGTACATACACATGCTTAATATTAGTCCCTGAACAGCTTTAAAGAAATAGTTCACTTCTTATGGTTACTTAAAATGACATTTGCAAGATTTCTAAACCAAATACTTCAAGGTACTAAGTAAAGCATAAGCACTTTGTTAGCAAAGTATTGTCTGAAAACCGATTCTGTTTCACTGAGACATATGGAAATACAAATAATGTATTTTATCAGGAAAAAAAAAGGGGTTGCATCTCATTGCATGTCAACATACAGCAGCAGTTAAATACTTTCTATTGCCAAAGAAAGATAATACCTCTACACAACCAGATATTCAATCACAGTATTTTAATGTGTCTTGAGAACACAAAAATTTCTACCTGAGCTGCTACAACACAGGTCCTTTGCTCCAGAATTTCTTCACTTTATTGGTTATGAACTTTTTAAACCTCAGTGCAGATCTTGTAATAGTCAATGTATATGTTATAGTTGCCATCAATTTCCTTCTATATTAGGACAAAAAAATCCACAAATGAGTGCACATTTAAAGGTCGTGAGCAAAAGTTGAATAACTTTTTTTTTATCCTAATTGCGGTTCTCAAATGAACCAGCTTGGAGCATTTTAATCAACACAGGACAAATAAAAAGTTGCCATAAACTTGAAGCAGAGTGTAACACTAATTATTATTCAAGTAATTTTGCATCCAGCAATTAATTCATACTTCCGACTAACAAAGGGTGAAAAAATATTAGACACAAAAATAAAAAATTAGTGATTTTGTGGTCTTTGGTACATATAGACTCAGGGGAAAAATTCAGATACCATAATAGCCTAAGAATATTTTAGTTTTGTTTTTAAAGTAGAAGCTATTTAAACTGATGGGACTCAAAATTTCATTCATTTTCCTAATTGAATTTCATTATCAGGTTGTAGAATATGATAATCAGGATCTTGAAAATGAAGCATACTAAATTCCCTAAATGGAAGGTGGTTCCTAGAATTTGTCCTTAAAAATAAATACTGCCTTCAAAGGAAAAACAGTCCAGAGTGAAAACTTAACAGTTTTCTAGAGCATTTGTAATGTTTTAAGTTTTCCAAATAAGAGTTACGCTGCTGTGTCTAGGATAACACGACAAAAACACATGAAAAACAAATTGATTCCAGGAGAGAACAGGTCTGCAAAATGAGGCCTGCATGAGGTAAGTCATGGTAAACTCAGTTTCTGTTGTGTCTAATGGAAAGAGACAGACAAAATTACTTCTATCTCTCCCTATTTGAGGAGACCTGTAGCACAAGAATTTTTAGATTATTCTTATATTACATAAATTATGTATCCTGAAAAAAAATATGTCTTAAACTTCTTATAAAGAAACTGTACCATGCCTGGTCTGAAATAAATTCTCTTGGTGTTTTTTCTTTTCTTTTTTAACAAAGATGATACCCCAAAAATATTTTCTCTTGAGGCTTTGTTGACTATATCTTGCATCATTTACCTGAACTTCCTGGTGTAGGACTGTTGTCTGGATCAATTTTAAAACTCTTGTGCTCAATATTTTTGTTCTCATCCACTTTCTGAGACCCATTAACCTTAAAGGACACCCCCTTCAAAGCTACACAAGTGTCTTCTCCTCTGCATTCCTTCTATCCTTCTCACTACGTCCCACATAAGTATATGATCTCAGCCATAGTCTGACAAGCAAATGCAGTTAATTCTTAGTTCTGATTATGCAATGATCCACAACTTAAGTGCACTGTGGGCTCCAGTTTTGTTTAATTTGGACTCTTCTATCTGGAGTATATAATACAGTAGATTAAAAAAAATAGCATTCTTTTAAAAAAAATTACCTCCATCCTTAAATTTGATGATATAACAGTAGAAAAAAAGTTGATTGCAAGGAATGATAAAGCATATTTTCATGAGATACTCAGAAATCTAAACAGGCAAGAATGCAACTAATAAAACTCCCAGAATTTATGAAAATACTAATAGTTTTATCTTATGAAATCAGTAAAGATTGAAGAAGAGTAGGAATTGCATGTATACAATAGGAAGAAAAGAGCTTCTTCTACTTATAGATAATCATGATTGAGAACAGGAAAAATGAGAATACTTAAACTGTAATTTAAGCAAGTAATTATTCTTAATACCTCTCATCTTATGAAAATTAGCAGAAAATTCTTTTTAATTAGGTCTTATTAGATAAAGCTGAATGAAATATTTGTCTTTATTTTTGTCCTTGTACTCTTGATAGATTAAGTATCCTAAACTGAATGAGATATTTTGCTTAATGTCCTTTGGTTTGCCTCATTTTTAACCCATTTTGATGGAATTACAGATAGAGCAGTATAAAACATTAGAAATTAGATGGAGTGAGTTTCCCCAATTTCACAAACTGTTAAAAATTTTTAAAGGCCTTTTCAGAGACAAAGGATTTGAAAAAGAAGATGTAAACTAAAGTATTTCAATGCATTTGAATTTTTAACAGCTTAAAATGATCATTCTGGTTGTTCAGTAAAGTATTTGACAGCAACTGGGAGTGATGGTTAAATAATCCTCAAAATATAGTTCCTTGTAGTATGCAAATTGTATTAAATTGAAGGAATTAAATCCCATTATTTACAACAATTCTGAGAAATAACTGCTGCTTTGAGCTTGGTTTTATTCATAAAACATATTTGTAGACATATGTACATACGTGTATGCTTATTTATTTTCTCATGTACAAGGGAAATATCTAAAAAGAGTCTGCACATTTTTTGAAGTCTTTTAGAATAGTCACGACAGGAACAGTACTGCTTCAAAGATAAAATGAGTTTGCCACATATGACTAGACATCTGATATGGGTTTATTCTTGACTGGTTACAATATCTGATGTCAAGGACAAGAAAATTTGAAGAGAATAACCTTGCAATTTAGCCAAACTCCTAAGTATGAAGTATGAATCAGGCACTTGGATATGTCACCTTGAGGTGTTTTACCCATAATAAAAGCACTTACGTAAAATTGTATTTGTTTAGGCCCTGGAGTGTTATTCTGAATTACTTGGGCAGATTCTTTCTTTCCTTCTCAAAAACAGGATTTCTAGCTTTTTGAATATTACTACTTTGGGTTGATTTTGAATTATTATTTTTTAAAGAATAAAAAAAACCTCTTGAACTTAAGATTATTGGAGAACTTTCCCTAAGAAGTATAATTTTACTAATTTTCAAAGAAATATTCTTCCATGAGACCACATTTAGTGCAATTTTTCGAAGACCAGAAGCCATCAGCTTCTAAGGTCCCTAACTGCATTTAAGATTTATTGGTCCAGTTTCATCCAACTGTCCCTCAGTTTGCTGGAACTCATCTTTTGTATTAGCATGTCCATACTGGGGGGCATGAGTCAGCAATGTACCACAGCAATAACAAGGGCAAAATGTGTCCTGGGCTGCATCCACAGGGGCATTGCTAGCAGAGATAGAGAAATGATGATCCCAATCTACTCAGCATTTTTCGGGTCACGCCTTGGAGTAGTGTGTCTGGTTCTGATCTCCACAATTAGAGAAAAACACAGACGTAAGGAGAAGGTCCAAAGGAAAGCCACAAAGATGACAGGGCAGGAGAACCTGTCCTATGAGGAAAAACTGAAGAATCTAGGTCTTCTATCCTTGGAGAAGAGAAGGCTCGGGAGAAAACTCACCACGTTATTCCAGTACTTAATGGAAGTCTACAAAGAGGACAGAGGTTCTCTCTTCACAAGGAGCCCCTTGGAGAAGATAGGGTGCAATGGATGCCAGTTGCACTGGGAGAGGTTTTATCTTGATATAAGAAAGATTTGTTTTGTTGGTTGGTTGTTTTTTTTAAAGTGAGAATAAGCATTCACTGGATCATCAGGGATATGACTGAAGTCCCTATCACTGGAGATTTTAAAGATGCAACTGGACAATGTGCTAGATAATTTCATGTAGGCTCTCCTTCCTATGAGAAATTGGACCAGATAATCTTTCATGTCCCTTTCAACCTGGGCTAGTCTATGATGATTCTAGTATATCTATTGAGAATCAAAAATGAATTTTGTTAGTGTGAGAATATAATCAAAGATGGGCAAGGACAAATTGGAAAACATGCTTTACTAACCTTGCAGCTGGGATGCAGAAAAACACATAAATATGCTAATCAATACCTGGTCTTCTGTGCTTCAGAAGTAGAACCTTTTGTGTTTAGGCAATATAGGCCTGTGACAACCTCCGGGCCATCCCAGAGAACTTGCTTGAAATGTCTGCCCTGCTGTGAGAAAGACCAAAGCACAGTCAAAAACTACTCCATTTTCCCCCTGATAAATACAGGCAAAGTGGCAGGTTTGATATGCACACACTTTCTACCAAGGACTGAGCTCCACAGTGGCTGCAGTCATGCTTGCATTTCCTCTGCCAAAGTTCTCTTTCATAGTTGCCCGCAATCATGCGGCCGTTCAGATGTAATAGAGATATTTTACCAAAATTCCTCTCTAAATAATTTATGTTGTTATTCAGTTCCAACCTTTGCAATAAAAATCCAGAAAATGTGTATGATTTATTTACCATTACAAACAACACACGTCCACTAGAATGCAAGTCTTCAAGCATGGAACAATTATACACCATGATTTATAAGGCTGAGCCCTATGAAAATAGTAATAAAATATTTATATTATCAAGAAGTTGACAATTAAATTCATACCTTAAGAACAGGTGCAACATTGGATGAGGGGACTTCAACCTCTGTTTGTTCTTTTAATATCAAGTATCTCTCCATTCTGCTTTTCCATCCTTAGAAATTACTGAAGGATATATATGAGTAGTTGGTTTTCTGGAAATTCTGCGTAAGTACATATGACATTTCAAAGCTTGCTTAGAGCTACAGTAGCTACTAAACATATGCCTAAAATTTATCATTGGAAAATAAACAGCTCCTCTAGAAGTTTGAAATAATCAATCCCCAGTACCCCAGGCATGTTTTTTTTTCAGAGTACATGCATGTCCTTCTCCACTGAGATTTAATAACTCTTCTGGGATAACAATTTCTAGCGTCACTGTAATTCAACATTTTTTTGGTTTCATTAAGCCTCCATAGTGCTGAATTGTCTAAATAGTATAGAAAACACTTATTATTCAGTGGTTAAGGGCAGAAATCTTGCTACGAAGTTGAAGCAAAAGGTCAGGCTTGTTGCTGTGTAAGTGAAAACAACACAAACAAAGCAAATATAAATCAGAAACTTAGTCTAGTTTCTCCCCTGCTTATGTTTCTAGTGTTACTTATATTCATGTGTATTTCATTTCTTCATGCAGTTTACATGTGATGAATGTTTCTCCTCAGAAGTCACTCAATACTACTGATTTTTAAACCAGTCTCAACATGAAAGGTTTGTGACACAACCTTTGGGATCTGGATCTCTTCCCTTCTTCTTCTATCTGAGGCATACAAGAGCTTTGAGGTCTGTTGGCCTCATTTTCTAGACTATAATCCTATAGGAACTTCCCTAGCTCCAGTGCAGTTTCCTTTCTCATTTCTTCCCAATTGGTTTTCTGTCTTGTAAGCTAGAAGAAATATAGATAACTTTGTCAAAACCTGAGTTTCTTACAGAAATCTGTGCTATTGTCCATGCTATTTAACCTCCCTTTTACCAGCTCCTGTTCCTGGCAGAACATTTAGGACAAACCACTGGCCATGTAGATCTAAAAATATCAAAGAAGAGAAGTACAACAAAATAACCTTTATTTATCTCTTAAGCATGTTCATGACACTTTTTACATTATTAACTTTCTAGTGTCCCTCCTTGTGGCAGGCAGATTAGATCTAGATGAACTTTATGGTCCATTCCACTCCAAACCATTCTATGATTCTGTGATTATGAAGGCAGGTGACATTTTGTGATGAAGCAGTTCTTCCAACCTGCTTCTCCACAAGGAAGTACTATTTTAAAGGCCCTGATATAGCAGCCTAACAAAATAGGACTGCAAGCCCTTGGAAAACTGCTTTTTTGGAGAGAAACTTTTTTGTTTGTTTATTTATTTATTCATTTATTTATTAGCTTAGGTTTTAGCATGAGCTGTATAGTACTCTACACCTCTCTTGTTTGCATTCCTAATTACTAGCAAAACACAGCAGGGAATCCACAGTGTAGTCTGACAATAGCCTTATGGTAATAAAGGATTAAGCTTAGGAAATTGCTGCTTAAAACACCCTTTTAGATACATTTTGTCTTTCTGCTTTATGACGGTGGGAATGGTAACATCTGATGGTAGAAGATTTTTTCTGTATACTTCCTCCAGTAGATATATACACCTTAGAAAATTAGAGAATGCATTGCTTAATTTTCCTTAGAATTCAACTATCTAGTCCATTTAGGCACCAGAAATTTGTTCTCTTAATAGTATATTACTTTTTTTAAAATAAATATTGAAGATGGCATTGGTAATACTGGAATGTCTTTGTAGAAGTAACTGGGACTGCGACGATTTCAACAGTGTTATTATTGTTTGTATCTACTGTCCCAGCTTAACAAATATAATTTTTAACTGTAATTTATAGCAATTGCTAAGTCTAAAAACCTCTTAAAAACATATCAACAGTTAAGCTGGAAAATAATTGTCTTTCATTTTAACATTGTTAATCTTCCAAGTGATTATCTCTAAACTGGTCCAAACTTATATAGATGTTATTAATATTAATGTTCGTAACTTTATATGTTCATTAATATTCTTTAATTTTCTATTCTAAGTAACAGGTTTTTGAACTTTAAAATGTCAAGACTACTCATTAAATTTAATTCTCTAATAGCTTTTACCACAAGGTCAAAGTCTTAAGTAGTTTTTGTGTTATTTAAAATAAAATAAAAAAAAAAAAGAAATAAAAAATAAAAAAGAAATTAAAGTATTGTTTAGCAGATATTTATAACAAATAGTCTCCCAAGTAATCTAAACTGATGTTCAAAAATACCTTAAAAAAAGACAGAGAGGATTAATAGGAAAGGAGCAAAAACACATGAAGAAAAATGTGTTATTTCACTCCATATCCACAATGTACTTGCACCTAAAATATCATATTCAGTTATTATTCCCCTGTTCTCACACAGGATTTAACAGACTGAGAAGGCAGAAGAAGTCACTGGCAGGGGCAAGAATGATACAGAATCGTTAAGGACCAATTAATAGATTAAGGCTCTTCAGTTCAGAAAAAAAGACAGCTGACTCGAAAGATGGTAAAAGTTTTTAAATTTTGAATGGTCTGGAGAGGCTGGTTGAGAAAGGTTTGTTTCTTGTTTCTAGTACAGGAATATCAGTGAGACTTGATGTGCTGTGTTAGAACAAATAAAAGGAGTTATTTCCTTACACAGTGGTGCTCAGATATCTGTTTTCCATAGGGAACGAGAACAGATTTCCATAAGATGAATTTAAAAATTTTACATGGGTTCAAAAGTTTACAGAATGAAATCACATAGAAAAATACAATGTTTGGCTTCTGCTTTTGCTGAACCACAGAAAACTGTCGTAAGTCTGGCAGACAGTACGGATATGGAAATCATTGGAAATCTGCCTTGAACTTCTACTTCTCAGGTGTCACTCTTAATACGTGTCAGAAATGGGACATGGAAGTAGGTCTTTTATCCTGATTTGGCAAAAAAAAAAAAGAAAATTATATTCTTATGCAATATGTAAGCAGAGCACACAACAGATCTTTCTAATATTTGTTTGCTGAAATTGTAGTTAAAAGTTAAGGTTATTACATATAACATTTTTCTTCTTCCCTCAAGTGACTAAGAACTGTATGGAAACATTAAACTTATTTACTTCAACATATAGGTTCTTTTTACACTCTTGTTTTTTTTAACATGTATTGTAAGACATACTTTTTTCCCCCCTATTCTTTTGTCTGTATAATTACTATTAATTTGTCAATGACACATAAACTGCATGGTGATATTGTATTAAAAAGTTAAGTGTTCCTTTCTTTGTGATTTTTTCAATGAAATTGTATTATATTATTTCCTGGAGATGAGTAACTGAACATCTGTTTTCCTATGAGAATCTGATTTGTTCTGTTTTCTTCACATCTATTTTGTCAGTAGTAGTTCAGTACCCAGATGGTCAGGGAGAAAATTTGAAAATAATCTCAGTTTGAACACACATAGATTGCCATAGGTCGATACAATAATAAGTCCTGATACAGAGGAAAAAAAAAAGAGAAAAAACCAAAACATAACTCCACATACATTCACATTTAGCTTTACCTATATGTATAGCCTGAAGTACTTACAGACAGAGAGAGAAACGGGAATTTAGTTCTTTACAGAATGAGAATTACCGTGCATCCTACTCCATAAACATTTTTTAAATGGCTAAGAAGAATTTTTTAAAAAATGCAAAATACAGAAAGTAAATATAGTTCAATCCATATATATATATGGAAGTGTATCTATATAAAAATAAGAAATGAATGAGTCAAAAAAAAGGAAAATACATATAGTGCATTTTAAAACATCAATATACAAAATCAGTCCATTCCCAGTACGTACTCCTGCTCGTCTGAATGTACATATGCAAATTATAAAAAGAAGCAAAATATTTGGTAAAAAATCAGACAGAAATGGGAACAACTGAGAATATCTCTTCAGGCTGTTGTGTAATAAACTGCGTTGCTGAATCTATGTAATCCTGTCAGAACATATTTGAATCTTTCCAGTTAATGTATAGTTGCATGATTGAGTTGCAAAGAGTCACTGCGAATTAGTAAAACTGTGAGACAGTGACTGCATGCTGTATGAGGCACTGGCATGACCCCTCAGCCTAACATCTTAGCCAATGCTGTACTCTCCCATAAATAGCAGAATATCATCCTTGTTTCTATGCAGGCATATTTCTGTAGCTTTTCTATTCCCAAGGTAAGTACCATCCTCGTCGGAAAGCTTTTTGTCAGGGCAACATGTCTTTTGTTTCCTGTGTGGTCAGTTAGAATTAGCACTTTGCTTCGTCATGATCATCCAAAGAGGACTACCCATATATCCTTACAAAGAGAATAGGGGAAGAAACTTTTTCTCTGGCAAAGCCCAGTGATACAGCAGAGGTGGTAGGATGGACTCGCACCTCGGATCAGATCTGCCAGCTTGTTGATAAAGCATGCAACACTAACAGTCTATCCAGAAATTAACACTGAAGAAATCCTAAGTAAATAAACAAATAAAGAACCTTATCAGAGGGATTTCTTACCTGGGTCAGCAGATTTCTGCTGTTCATCTTGGTACTGGGAAAACTTGATCCTCCTTAGTCAGCAAATATATGTAATATTCATTACTTAGCACAAATACACATATATTTAAACTGCTATCAGTATTAAATCATTTTCTATAAAAAATAGTTACTTACTAGATCTAAGCATTTTGCAAAAAGCTATAATTTTAGTGACGATATTCTTCAGTTCTGTGGCATGAAAATTTTTTTAAAAGTCTAGTATCTGATAAAAATATCCTTCATATTGCCTGTAATTAATACAGTCACATCACCTCATTGATTTTTTTTCCATCTTTATTAGAGGCAAACTACTATGTATTCAATGCAAAACAAAGAAATAATTAAAATTTATGGATGAAATACGCTTAGGTGTCTAAAATGACCCTAATTGCCCCTGCTTAGGCAACTGACTATTTTTAGTAGTCCGTAGCATCAGGACTTCTCATTGCACAGTCCACTTAGCTCTGAAGTTTGTCATTGTGGATTTTCTGAATATAGGAAAAGAGTTATGTGTGCTCTCTAATACAACCACTAGTCAAAGCCATCTCTGAGAATAAAAAGGACATGTCAGTGACTAATATTTCCTGTTATATTTTCCAAGTTTCCTATCCCATGTTCTTCCAACAGAAACCACTGATTAAATTTTTAGGGAATATCTACACCATTTTATTAATTTGGGAATTATTAGAATAGAATAGAATAGAATAGAATAGAATAGAATAGAATAGAATAGAATAGAATAGAATAGAATAGAATAGAATAGAATAGAATAGAATAGAATAGAATAGAATAGAATAGAATAGAATGGAATGGAGGAAAAAAGAATAATAAGAAGAAAAGGAATGGAAAAATACAGCTTGGTGTTTGAAAACTTAACAGACATATAAGTTCATTCAGCTTCAGCTTTGCCCCTCTCTTCAACTGCAATATTTTAGTCATATTTTGTTTTTTCCCCTGAAGTATCAAACTGCTTGTGAAAACCTATGGAAGGTGCACAATAGTAAGGTGTCTAAATCTATCTGACAATATTCTGTAGGATGCTAGCTACTGAATCTTTTTCTGATTACTTTTGGTGTGTTTTCATTAAAGTGTTTACTTGATTTCACTAGGAGTTATCCACATATATACCAGAGAGACTATGTGACAAAACAAAATACTTCAGTTTAGACTTTTAAGACCTCTCTCTATGGTTATTAGACTCATATTAGATATCATCTTCTCATCAGGAAAGTCTATATTTAAAATGTTCTAATCTGTAGGAAGGCATAAATAACACAGTAGAAACAGATTTTTTACTCATTTGTTCCCTAAAGTGTGTTCCTGGTTTCTGTATAGAGGACTCATTCCACTGAAAGGTTTTCTTCTGGGTATTGTTATCGTTTCAAAAGAGCTATTTTTTTTAGCCAAGAACAAAAAAATCAATCCATCAATTAATTTGCATGTTTAAATCACAAATGTTAGCAGAGTTGAAAACAGTGTGGCAAAGGAAATGCACCGAACCCAGAAGAATTGAGAGGGGCAGAGCAGGAAAGCTGTGGGCCTTTATAAAAACACTCTTATAAAGATTTTCTTTCCTTCATGTATTCTAATTGTTCTGTGATGGATTCTCATATTTTAAATTCAGCATCTTTATCTGATAGACAGTTCTGTGTATTTATTATTCTACAGGTGAGATACGTTTTGACATCTACTCTCCATTGTTTTTCTTTCATTTCCACTTATGCTCGCTGAGTTTGTCATCTGAAATCATCCGGAAATAGGAGGGGTTTGCTGTTATTAACCACTCCATTTAACAATGTGAGCACTTTAATATGGCCTTACTCTTCTCAAGTAAACTTTTCATTTTTTTGGTGTGAACAGGAAATGACTTTTAAAATCTCTGCAATCACCGTATTCAACAGGGCAATGTTACTGTGGAATTTTTATCTATCTACAGAAACATCACACTACAGCTTCTTATGAAATACATGAAAGTAAAAAAATGCTGTGATGACAAATCACCCTGATTAATCAGAGATATAATTAACATGCTTTCAGATTTACAGCACCCATCAATGAAACAAAGAGGTTTTTCCTGATTAGTTGGAGTTGTTTTCCCCTTGTTGTTATTATTTTGATTACTGATTCTACTAATAATAGATTTCAATCATTAACATAAATAACTATGAAGATAAAAGCTTTTCTTCAAAGACTGAGAAGGGTTTAAAGCATTTAAAACATTTCTTTTATTCTGTTTATAGATAGAAAGTACCTAATAGTATTTGCATGTCAAGGGCAAAATGATTGTAAAAACAGACCTCTGCTTATAAATGTTAGGTGAAAGAAAGGCAAAGCCACAGGGGATTTGAAGAAAAAAATGAAGGTAAATGAAACTCAATTGCTGCGATTGCTTTTCTTTTCTTGAACAACAATAAGCATGAAATGAAGAGACAAACTGAGGAGAAACTGAATCAGGAATGAAATGACTAGTAATATCAACAAAGTGAGGTTAAAAGGGTACATAGTAACTCACGTAAAATGGGACACTTCATAATTAAATAAGAAAGTTTGTAATTCTTCTAGAATATGAGAGAAAAAGAAATTATTCTCAAATTTATTCAATTATATTTTATTTTAAGTTATGCTCCTGCATGCAGTCAAGCATGATGGTAGAATGTAGTTTAACATAAGTGTTAATATAATATGTAATATAATTTGTCAGATTGCCCAAAACTGCTGGGAAAATTTTCAAATTAAAAATTAAGTTTTGATTCTGGGCAAACTAGACTCCATGCTGTATGAAGTATCAGTTTACTCCGCACATTGTGCAAGATTACCATAATGAATGTTCAATATGCAATAATGTTAAAAGCCACTAGAACTAGGAACACAGGTGCGATTCCGGTATTCTGGTTTTAATCATGATGACTGTCAAATTAAAATGCAAATTAGGACTAATTTACAAAAAATTATTGAAGGACTTTCAAAATGTGGAAGAAATCCAACCAGATAGTGTTCCCTCATAAGAACTTATTGAAAAGAAAGGGGAGGGTGAAGATGAAGGGCCATTTAATAAAACTCTCTATGTAATTTCTATTTTGTGTATTTCATCCGATATCTAAGCAGTAAAGAGTTTTTCAAGGGTCAGATTTTAAGCAATTTTACAAAGATTCTTCAAAAGATTTTCTTTGGGGGGGGAACTTAGTTTTAGTGATTCAAACTTTCTCATTTTATAATTTATGCTATCTTCTAGGCTTCATAATGGTTATTGACTGAAAAATTTGATTTGATAAGCAGTTGTGAAATGTTCAATGGGAAAATTTTGCAACTAGTTACCTAAATCATTAGAAATTTTTATCTTTTCCAGCAATAAAAAAATGGATATAGAGTTTTACTTTGGATCATCTAATTGAATTATTATTTAGGTTGCATTAATGCTGAACACAAGAAAAAGTAAGATCTAATAAGTATATTCAATAACAATTTAAGAATTCTTTTTCAAAATCAATAGCAGCCTTACTTATTCCATATGTATTTATTGACTCCTTCATTTTTGTTTATTTTGTCAGTCCTTAGAAAGATTTTGAGACTATATATAAACAAAACTTTTTCTTTGTTTGTTTAGGTTTATTTAGGCTTGCCACATTCCTTTGAAGAAAATGTATAGCTATACTATTTATAAACAGGTGAGAGCTGGCATATGTAAGAGCAGACGAAGGAAACGGAGAAAAAAGATGAAGATATCTTAAATCAGTTTTACCAAAGTAAAAAATATTGCTTCTTGAATCAAAGCCTGGCTTTGTGGAAATGCGTCATCGCCTTGTGCTCAGTTATACGTTGCAGTAATCCAAATAGATCGCAATTAAACTACTTCTGGAGTAATTCCTACTCAGCATGAACAAAACTGGAGGTAACAAGCAACAGCTGTTCTACGCTGTAGATTTTTCCTAATATTATTGTATTTTTAAGACATTATAAATGGACATTTTTTACACAGTTGCACTACATATATTACTGCTACCCTAAACAAAATTTAGTAAGTTGATGCAACTTGAAGTAAATAATACTCACTTAATTGGACACTAATAATATTCTGGTATTTTTATTTTTATGGTTTTTGCATGACTATTTCCCTGGAATGTTCAGGTTCTTTTATGCTGAAGGTTGTTCTCTACATGTATACAGCATTCACTGAGCCACTGACTTAAACGTTTAGGAAATTTAATCTTTAATTATCACTGAAGAGAAGAATTCTTAAGCCACTTAGGCATAAAGTGAGACTCTGGTCTAAGGCAAAGGTAACAGTGTGACAATTTCATACTTAACAGCAGATGATTAAAGTCAAATTTCCTTTTAAGTGCCTGCTATATAGAGAATGTTCTAATTTTAATATTTACGCAAAATATACAATATAAGAAATTATTTTTTTTTTAACAGGACATTTTAATATCCCCTGTAGCGGAAATATTATAGCAACTGTTTGGTAAAAGAGACATTATGTTGTACTGTGAAGTTGAGGAGGACTCCAGAGGTAGACAATATTAAAAGTCCGGGAAGGAATATGCAAGCTTGCTCAACAGAAAAATAAAGTTTCTTTACTGTACATCTGTGAAGATCAGCTATAATCTGAGGTCTAACCAAATATTCTTTCCCGTTTCCAGATTTTTGCCAGTTGTCTCTCAGGGCATTTAAGCTGAACTATCATACAAGCTGAACGAGTCTTCTCCAAACTGTGCCATGAACAACAGCTGTAAAATTTCTTACGTGACAGCACTGTACAAAGGAGAGAAAAATTTACAAAGACTTGCAGGAATCACTTGTTTGAGTGAATCAGCGTAACAACAAATTAATTTCTTTGGCCCAACAATAAGATATTGAACTACTTGTAATACATTGCTTGAAAATTTCTGATCTTTATGACAAAAAAATATGTCTGTTTTATATCGGCACGTTTTAAGAGAGGTTGGACAGCTCTGAGATAAAAACCTCTGAAGAGTTCTCAGCATTTGTAATAGAATATTAGTTGCACACTCATCATATTCTATACCAAAAGAAAGAAATGGATAATGGAAGTGGAGAATTGCATTTTAACAGTTTGACATAAACAAATTGGAAAAAAAGTTGTGCTATGAAGAAGCTCAAGTTGCACAATCAAAATCAGTTTGGAATCAGGCACTGAGGGAAGTTATATTTCACTTAACCTCAGACTTCTGTAGTAGAGATGTCTGCATATGAGGTAGTCAATCGTTTTTTAAGTTGACGTGGGTATAGGCATTTTTAGATTCAATGTGTCATGTATTTTAGGTATTTGCCTTATTAAAATATAATTATTTTATTCTGTTCATTGATTACAAGAAGAATCTATATGTATGTAAGAACTTATATAAAAAGTCAGATTTTTTTAGATATTTTTCAGAACTAGATTATTTAGATTTTTTTTTAGAACTAGAGATTTTTCCAAGTCAATTTCTGTGTGTTAAGTTGTTCCCCAAAAGCCCACAAGAACTCCCTGCTCATCCATTAGCCTATGACAAAGCTTAGTTCAGCTGCACTCCTCAGCTCCTATCTGCATAGAATAGATGACTGCAGGAATAAAATGAGTGAAGCAGTTATACTGAGTGGAAAAATAAAGTTGTTTGAAGACCATCAGAAACGTATTTTAAAAAAAACTTAGACTGAAATAAAATCTAAATATCAGTTATATCTTAAAGTGTCAGGAGAACCACCATAAAACAGATACAGCTAGAGGCGGCTGATGTGTACCACAGATCTATCCAGTTTACCGCAGAGAGTACTAACCTTAGCAGTGTGGTCATGAGCAAGACCTTGATTTTTCTTCTATAGAAAATTAATTACTTTGGGGGCCTTTTTTATCAGATAGCAGAGACCATCACAGCCATTTTCCAGGATGCAACTTACATTACTCTGGCAGATTTTTCCTTCTGTATGGAAGGGAAAAATCCAAAAATTCCATGAGTGAATGAACCTGAAGCATGAAAGAATCCAGTATTCAGCATGCAAAACTTGACTTCACATGAGAAAAAAAAAGGAGGGGGGAGAGGGGTGGGAATAACACTATACATAGTTTTTTACTATGATGAAAAAATAAAAGACAATATTTGGAAGAAGTAAAATATATTCTAGGTTGCATAGCAGTTGAGCAGCATGGAAACTGTAACTACAAAAAATATGGACACAGGATGACAGCTAGTTATTTAGAAGGTTTCTTAAGGGAAAGTGGACACAATCTCACAATAAAATGATAGGACCATAGAATTACAGAAGAGTTTGAGTTGGAAGAGATCCTTAAAGACCATCTAGTCCAAACTCTCTATGGTAAGCAGGGACATCTGCAACTAGGTCAGGTTGCTCAGAGCCCCATCCAAGCTGACCTTGACCGTTTTAAGGAATGGGGCATCTAGTACCTCTCTGGGAGACCTGTTCCAGTTTTCCACCACCTCCACTGTAAAAAATTCCTTCCTTTATCTATTCTAAATATACTCTTTTCCAGTTTAGAACTAGCACCCTGTCCTATCACAGTGAGCCCTGCTAAAGTTTGTCCACCTTTCTCGTAAGACCCCTTTAAGTATTGAAAAGCAGCAATAAGTTCTCCCTGGACCCTTCTCTTCTCCAGGCTGCACAACCCCAACTGTCTAAGCTTTTCTTCATAGGACAGATGTTGCAACCCTCTGATCATTTTTATAGTCCTCCTGTGGACCTGTTCCAACAGGTCCATGACTTCCCTGTGCTAATGGTTCAAGAGGTGGATGCAGGACTGCAGGTGGGGGTCTCACCAGAATGGAGTATATGCACAAAATCACCTCCTTCAACCTGCTGACCATGTTTTTGGTGCAGCCCTGGATACAATTGGGCTTCTAGGCTGTGAGCATACATTGCTGGCTATTGTTCAGCTTTGAATCCACCAGTACACCCAAGTCCTTCTCCGTAGGGCTGTCTGCACGCCCCAGCTTGTATTGATACCAAGCGCTGCCCTTACCTAGATGCAGGACTTTGCATTTGGCTTTATTGAATCTCACAAAGTTCACATGGGCCCACTTCTCAAGCTTGTCCAAGTCCCTCTTGATAGTATCTCATCCTTCAGGAGTATCAATGGTAGTATTCACCTTGGTGTCATCTGCAGACTTGCTGAGCATATACTCAAGCTCGATGTCAATGTCATTGATAAGGATACTAAACAGTACAGACTCCTGAGGGACACCTCTTGGCACTGATCTCCATTAAGACATTGAATTTTTATATGCCGAATCTGCTGGAGGTTGCCATTTCCAAATACCTTCAGGATCTAGGAGAGTTCTTCTGCCCAGTCTGGTGGAATGGAGGCTGTTGCCAGCTCCCTATCCCCTTCGTGGAGGTGGTAGAAAGACAGTTCATTCCCATGCACAAGTCATTGTCTTTGGTTATCCCGAGAAGCTGCCAACTCGAAGTCCTCAGTTCACCAGGCCGGTCATGGGGTTTCCTCCACGTTACTTTCTCTCTTACCCCTGCCATGCCTTTGTTTAATGTAATCAAGCTTTTATCAGGTAACCAGACAAAGGCTATGAAACATTTATTCAACATTTCAGACAAATTGTGCAAGCCAAAGTGGGAACAAAATCAGCAAGGTTATTAATAAACAATTAACAAGAGAGACATAAGAAGATTGGAGTGTTGATAGCCATGACTTTTGCTGTTACAGTGGCAGAGAGGAGAAGGATGACTGATAGGAGGAAAAGGTTGAGGAGATATAAAGTACATATACATACCGAAAATATACTGAAAATTGAATGTCTTTAATGATGTGTGGTGGAGGCACTTTTGGTCATAGAACATAATAAGCCATTTACATTCTAAAAGATACTAAGGATCAAAGTAAACCTTCATAGAATTTAAAGATTTTGGTGTATATTGTAGGGCTGAAATATCCTAATGAACAAAATGTTTATTCTTTTAGGAGAGTTTCCTTCTTATAGTAGAGGGTAAAATGTTGTTAAATAATTTAATGATTGAGTGAAACATTTCATAAGTAGACATATTCTCTGATTAATAAGGAGGAAAGGAGAGAGTAGCACCATTTTTTCTTATGTAACTATACAATATTTCACAATGCTTGCATATGACAAATGTTACAGATATTCATCTCAAAACCAAAGGACATAAATTGGCTTTTTACGTTAATTGTGTATTATATGATATTAAAACATTTTTCACAGTACTGGATTTGTTTTCTTCATTTTCTCCCCTCCTATGATGGACTTTTTTCCCTCAGAGACACTTTTATAATTTTGTAGGTGATAATAGTAAAAATAAAATGAAATAGATATTGTTAGACTTAGAAACCACTGAAATGGGAGCAGTGCCTCAGGGTATAACAACTTGTACCTTTGATTATTTTTTTTAATTATTGTCTTGCTTTCTTTCAGTTCTGTCATGCGAAAAACATACTTTTAAATGAAGCATAAAGAATTACGATAGCATATTAAGAATCCATGTAACTGCACTAGGTTTTATGACCTTTACTCAGGGAATTCCAGCAGAATTTATGTACAGTCCCTTTAGAAGAGGAATGGAGTATATATGAAATGCTGAAAATATTTTAACACAGAAAAGAATTGTAATTAAGGGAGCGTTAATTCTTGTTCAAAAACATAATTTCTGTATTTTGTACATTTTGTAGAACTTAGCATGATGTCATATAATATATCTTTGGAAATGTTCATCTAATAAAAAAGTTTATGTAAAGAAAATGACACTGTGTTTAATGTGTAAAACATGCAAGCAAGAAATAATCTGCTTAGAAAAGGATTTTTTTTTATGAACCATACAAAATCTTTTCAAATAAGAAGAAAAATCTCTGCAGCAGCAAATTTCTTCTGATAAACATTAAATGAAACAAAGGAAAATGAAAGGAAAAAGCATTTTCTTTTATTAATTCTACTACTTACAAGAAAATTTCAAAGGTCATCTATTTCAAAACTGTGGCACAGTAAAGAACACAGGCAAGATCAATTATTTATGCTTGTTCAATGACTTAGTTGCCAATAATAATTAATAACAACATATTAAACAAAAAATTGAAATTAGGCACAGGCATTATCCTCTATCATAGGTGCAGCAAATTAGTCTAATGATTGGTAATTAAAGAGTTTTCAGAGTACTGTGTTATGTATACAGGTGCAACTTTCTTTAGGGAATTTTATTAAAATTTTGAGTGTTAAATCGAAAATAGCTTTATGCATGAAAGACTGAAAACAATGCAACACAACAAATAACTTATGTTAATGTAACAAGTTAAAGACTGTGATGAGAAGTGCATATTTTGTTACTGATAAACATTCTGTCATAGACTGAATTTTCAGGTGTTGTCAGGTAAAAATGTTGCTGTGTCAGGAAATGCATAAATCTGCTGTATCACTCACAGTCACAATAATTTGACCCTAAATCCTTGATATTTATTTGGCCAACTCGAGAAGTTAGAAGGCTAATGAGAAACTGAATAGTAAGTTAACATTGGAAAGATACATTAAAACTATACTGTAAAAAAACCCTGTTCACTTGGTTTTACATTATGACACCAAATTTGCTGTGATTTTACAGTGACATTCCTATTCACCAGATTTCGGCATCACAGATGTTTTGAAAATTCACAAAAATCTGAATACAATTGCTGTTCCAAAGTACTGAAAACTCTTAGTTAAACAAGCATGGATCACTTGGACCATTGTATCATGCTTACAGTGATAGTAAGTATTAATATTAATACTGAGATAACAACTTCACAGAAGCCAATTGCAAAGTATCACCCCAGCAGTTCCCCATGACTAGCCAATAAAGTCAAGTAAAAGTACTCAATGGCAGCCCAAACCTAGAAATACTGAATCTATCTCACAACAAGACCGAGACAGAAGGTAAGGTTTTCTGCCTGGCGAGAATCGTGGAGTCCTAGCACAAAAATAGGTAGCCAGCAAACAGGGGCAGAACAAAGCTGGATAAACACATAGTACAATGGGTGCACAGTTGGCTGATGGGTTGGCCTCAAAGAGTCATAGTGAATGGAGTTACATTGGATTGGTGCCCAGTCACTAGCGGGGACCCACAGAGATCCTTCCTGGGGCCAGTGCTCTTCAGTATCTTCATAAATGACTTGGGTGAAGGACCTGAAGGTTTATTGACAAAGTTTGCTGATGACACAAAACTGGGGGGGAGCCGTTGACACTCTTGGCGGCAAAGACGGATCTTGACAGATTGGAGAGATGGACAATCACCAACAACATGAAATATAACAAGGGCAAATGTTGGGTTCTGCACCTGGGACATGGCAACCCTGGATATACATACAAACTGGGATGTGAGAGGCTGGAGAGCAGCCCTGCAGAGAGGGACCTGGGGGTTCTGGTCGACCACAAGTTGAACACGGGCCAACAGTGTGCCGTGGCAGCCAAGAGGGCCAACCATGTCCTGGGGTGCATCAAGCACAGCATTGCCAGCTGGCTGAGAGAGGCGATTGTCCCACTCTGCTCTGCACTGGTGCAGCCCCACCTCGAGTACTATGTGCAGCTTTGGACACCACAGTATAAAAAGGACATAAAACTACTGGAGAGTGTCCAGAGGAGGCCACAAGGCTGGTGAAGGATTTAGAGGGGAAGTCCTGTGAGAAACAACTAAGGTCACTTGGTCTGTTCAGCCTGGAGAAGAGGAGACTGAGAGGGTATCTCATAGCTGTTTACTGCCTTCTCTCAAAGCAGGGAGGTGAAACAGATGCTGATCTCTCTTGCAACCTATGGTAGAACTAGAGGAAATGGCCAGAAGATATGCCAGGGGAGGTTTAGACTGCATAGCAGGAAGAGGTTCTTCACCCAGTTGATGGTGGAGCACTGGAACAGCTCCCCAGGGAAGTAGTCACCTCACCAAGTCTGCCAGCATTCAAGAAGCATTTGGACAATGCCCTCAGTCACACTGTGTGAGTGTTGCGAGTGTTCTATGTGGGGATTAGAGTTGGACTCGATGATCCTTCTGGGTCCTTTTCAGCTTGGGTGATTCTATGGTTCTATGATATTTTTAATCAAATTCAGATATGATAGTTATTCAGGGGGAAAAAAAGTCCACCTTACCTTCTCATACCCACCTTCTCAACATTTATTTTATTAATAGTTTTAACCTTGACTCCAGACATCAAGGTTAAAATACATCTTTCCTGAAAGTTTCACTGAAATCAAGCATCTGCAAATTCCTTCCCACCATCCAGTCTTCAGTCACTTTGTTGTCCTTCACTTTCTCATCTTACTTTTGGTTTTCCCTCTGTTGTTCAGAAAATCCACAGAGGAGCTCTTACATCTTCATTATTTTGAGTACTTTGACATTTGCTGTCATATTTGACCATTCAGTTGAAAAATCTATTTGTGTAAAATGAAGGATGCATTATGGATTTTTTCACTACTTCAGCCTTGAGCCTTATCAACTTCAGTTTCATATTCTCATTTCTCCTTTTTAATTTTCTCTTTTCTCTCTATCCATCCTGTTTATTTTTCTTTAATAACAGCCTCCATTCACATAACCTTGTCCTACTTCTCACATAACCCTTAAATCTAGTGGTTTTTTTCTTTCATACTTGTAGTTATGTCACTGGGGATTGTCTTAGGGATCTATTTTGCTTTTAAGTAAAAAGAATATATAAATATTGACTTCACCGTAAAATCTTATGTCTCTTTTTTCTGTTTAATATCTTTATGTTCTTGTCTGACCTTTACTATTGTTTCCTGCATTCTTTTGGACATGTAAAGATATCTTCAATATTAGTCAATTATGGTTCCACAAGACTTACCAGAGATGCTTCTCTGAGAAAAAGGAGCTTCAGTAAATGTCTATATATGGAGAGACTTGTCAGATGTCAGAATCATGAGAATTTCACAGGAGAATATCTCATCTAAGCCCCCTACCATTTCGCAAATATCATTTAAACTTCTTACAGGTTTTTTTTGCTTTTCACAGTGAAATAATACATGGCCCCATTTAAAATGTGCTTCTATAGATAAGAAGAAAAAATTACATTTCTGAACTCAAGGACAGTCAGATACTTTTAAAATTAACTAAAGAAAGGAAAAGGTAAAATTAAGGAAAAAAGGTAAAATAAAGAAAGAAAGGAGGAAAGGAAAGGGAAAGCAAGGCACAGTAAGACAAAAAGAGAAAAGTGTAAGCTGATGAGTCTCTTGGCTCTCATGTCTCACCCTCTTCAGAATTGTCACTAATCAAGTTCTTCAAAACATCATCATCTCTCCTTTTATTTTCCTCCTGGCACACTAATTATCATCTGTTACAAATGTAAATCAAGATTATAGCACTGAAGTATACTTTACATGTTGCATATACATGAATTGCAATATTTTATCAAGGACGCTCACTCCTAAAAATAATCTGCATGTAACATTTCAAACATGGTCTCGGTATTTTAAGTTCTCATCTTCAATAAGTTCCACCGAACTCAGTAGAGAAATGTAACAACTGGGGAAAAAAAGTAATTTTTAATGAGGATATAGAGAATATCCTAGCAAGGTACCATGCTGAGAGCTGGAAGAGAGCGCTGTTGTGTAACAATATTGTATTTCTTCACAGGACGCTTAAAAAACTGTTTTTCAGGTTTTTGTTAAGGGATTTCTCAGGCCCTTGATAAAAGAACAATTAGCTTTAATCTTTATAGTCACAACCATAAAGTTTTCCATATCATGGATTAAGCAGAATTGTCTCAGTTCAATGTCATTCAGGGACTGTAAAATACATTCCTTGCCATCACTGCAGAGGTTCTGCCATCTTACCTAGTGATTTCAAAGTCACCAGGATCATATTTCAAAAATAGTCAGGCATGTTTAGTTAGGGAACAGTCACTTATTTCACCGTTCAAAATATTATTTAACTGTGTCTTGAAAAAATTCAGTGTCCTCGAGAATAATTTTTAACAAACACTGCTGAGAAGTATTAAACAATACACTAAATTACTTTCTAATTTTTTTTTAGGTTTTTCTATTAGTGGGCCATGATTTATTTCTTTTGGGTTTTTTCTGCTGTAGTTGTTAAACAGAACCATTTATTATGATTTACTGAGAGATCCTTCTTTCACAATCCAACATCTTTGAAATGCCTGTGCTGAAATGATGACAGGATGTCATCTTTTTGCCATAGAGAGAAAAAAGCACTTTTGGGGATTCATTTCTGTCAAAAAAGAAAGATGGTTCTAAGATCTGGTTTTATTAGCATGATCTGGCCCAGACTTCCTGTCTGGCCTTCAGCAAATCTTGATGAACTCCATGGTAGTGCCAGTTAAGGTGATAAATCAACATAATCTCAGCACAGCTCAGATTCACTGTCTCAGACAGTGAAGCAGAAAAGCCTTGTCTTCACCGAAACTTCTTAATAACTGCTGTTTTAAACAATGTTTTTCATGACTGTACAGGTTAAACTTTGTTTTTTTCACACCATCTAACCAGTAACTCACACTGGTTTAGGTGAAGTCTCCATTATGCTATCCACCGCCATACTACAGACACAGATGTGTTGTCACTGATCAAAATTCAGAGGGATATAAAACCTTCCATATTGTTAAATGAATGGTTAGCAAATTCACTGGTTAACGAGTCCACTGCTTGACTAGGCATTTAGGGAACAGGATTGACCATAAGTAGTCTTCTCCTGGCCTTTTTTCTGAGCTCCTGACTACCTGATGTTTCAGGATGCCACGCACCTTCCTCCTCACTTTTGTGAACTACCACTGTGACCAAATCGGAGAACCTAGGTATTCGGTCTTTCTTATCAGAGTGATTGCAAAGCCACAGGACTGACTTTTTGACAGAACACATTAATCAGCTGATTGGAGGTGAATTCAGACTAGAGGGAGGCCCTGTTTCATTCATTTAGGACCCAGGTGACCAAAGACAGGAAGACAACTTTTTTTCTGCACACCTTGGAAAGGAAGACATGTGGTGGAGGTTTTCAACTGCCTCCTCCTAGGAGTACTTTTGCATTTTATCCACACGTTTATGAAGTGGAAGGTTTAAAAAGACTATAGAGCAGAATAAAAGAATCATTGTGCTCTTTGAGGAGACAATTCATTCTTGAAAGGGGAAATAAAGCAAAAAAGAGTAAAACATTTTCCTTGCATCATTTGTCACTGGCAAACCTTAATTTCATTAAGACTCAGTTTCTTTTTTGAGGAAAGGGTCATGGTTGATGGAATGTCCTTCCTCAAATGACAAAGGCAGTTCTAAATGACAAAAGAGACCAAGAGGTCTGGATGCTCCTCAAGAAGGAAATCCTGGCAGCTCAAGAGCAGGCCATCCCCAGGTGCCGTGAAATAAGCCAGCAGGGAAGAAAACCAGCTTGGCTGAGCAGAGAGCTTTGTATCAATGTCAGAAAGAAGAGGAAAGTATATGAGCTTTGGAAAAAGCGGCAGGCATCCCAGGAGGACCACAAGGATGAGGTGAGATCATGTACAGAGAAAATTAGGAGAACTAGAACTTCAATTAGCTAGTTCTGTAAAAGATAATAAAAAAAGTTACTATAAATATATTAACAACAAAAGGAGGGCCAAGGAGCATATCCATTCATTATTGGATGCAGGGGGAACAACAGTGACAAAGGATGAGGATAAGGGTGAGGTACTTAATGACTTCTTTGCCTCAGTCTTTAACAGTAAGGTAAGGTGTTCTCTGGGTACTCAACTCCCTGAGCCAGAAGACAGGGAGAGAGAGTAGAAAAAAACTCCAGTGATCCAAGGTTTGATTACAGACCTGCTCGGCCAATTAGACATGCACATTAGTCTATGGGGTGGGATGGGATACACCCAAGGATATTTAGGGAGCTGGCAGAGATCCTTGCCAAACCCCTTTCCCTCATCTAACGACAGTCCTCGTTGGCTGGGGAAGTGCCACTTGACTGGAGACTGGCAAATGTAACTCCCATTTACAAAAAGGGTCAGAGGGAGGATCCAGGGAACTACAGACCTGTCAGTCTGACCTTGGTACCGGGGAAGGTCATGGAGCAGATCATATTGAGTACTATCACACAGCACACACAGGACAACCAGGTGATCAGGCCCAGTCAACATGGGTTTAGAAAAGGCAGGTCCTGCCAGACCAGCCTCATGTCCTATGACAAGGTTACCCATTTATTGGATGAGGCAAAGGCTGTGGATGTGGTGTACTTGGACTTTTGTAAAGCCTTTGACACCATTTCTCACAGTGTTCTTGAGAAATTGGCTGCCATTGGCCTGGACAGGCACACCCTCTGCTGTGTGAAAAACAGACTGGATGGCCTTGCCCAAAGAGTTGTGGTAAATGGAGTTAAATCCAGTTAGAAACCAGTCACGAGTGGTGTTCCCCAGGGTTCAGTGCTGGGTCCAGTGCTGTTCGATATCTTTACTAATGATCTGGATAAGGGGGATTGAGCATACTCTTAGCAAGTTTGTGGATGACGCTAAGTGTCGATCTGCTTGAATGAAGGGAGGCTCTGCAGAAGGATTGGGACAGGCTGGATTGATGGACTGAAACCAATGGGATAAGGCTCAATAAGACCGACCAAGTGTCGAGTCCTGCACTTGAGACATAACAACCCCATGCAGCATTACAGGCTTGGGGAAAAATGGATGGAGAGCTACATGTTGGAGAAGGATCTGGAGGTGTTGATTGACAGCTGGCTGAATATGAGCCAGCAACACGCCCAAGTGGCTAAGAAGGCCATTGGTCTGCATCAGAAACAGTGTGGCCAGCAGGACCAGGGAAATGATGCCCTTGTACTTGACATTGATGAGGCACACCTCAAGTACTGTGTGCAGTTCTGGGCCTCTCAGTACAAGAAGGACATTGAGGTGCAGGAGCGTGTCCAGAGAAGGGTAACAAGGCTGGTGAAGGGGCTGGAGAACAAGTCCTATGAGGAGCGGCTGAGGGAACAGGGATTGCTAAGCTTGGAGAAGAGGAGGCTAAGGGGAGATCTCATCACTGTCTACAACTGCCTGAAAGGAGGTTGTAACGAGGTGAGTGTCGGTCTCTTCTCCCAAGCGACAAGTGATGAGACAAGAGGAAGTGTCCATTAGTTGTGTCAGGGGAGGTTCATGCTACACATTATTAAAAATTTCTCCACTGGAAGGGTGTTCAGGCACTGTAACAGCTTCCCGGGGGGGTGGTTGAGTTGCCATTCCTGGTGGTGTTTAAAAAATGGTTACGTGATTTTCTCAGAGATATGGTTTAGCAGTGGACAGGTGCGGTTGGACTTGATGATTGCAAAGGATTCTACGATTTAAGTACTCACTACACATAATATGGGTGTGATTCTTGAAGAGATTAGTCAGCTCTATTAATTAAAATTGGGTACAACAGATACGCTTATTTTAAAATCCCTTAGGAAGTTATGCACAGTTGGTTCATGTCCACAGATCTCTAAGTACTTATTTGCTTCACAGCTGCTACAATATTTATTTCCATTCAGCTTTTTCTTTCATAATAAAATCCAGCTTTTAAGGTAGTTTGGTAAAACAATAAGATGTAAAAGGACTGTAGCCCACATTAAAAGTCAGCAATATTAAAGAAAATTACTGTGAATGATGTTCTGTCATGTAGGTGACAAAACGAAATTAAAACCAAGTGGCTCATTGGTTGCTAATATTATCCCAGAATCATCACTATGCACTCTGGCATGTAAGAAGCTGGCATTCTGATTAAACCAGTGCCATTATACAACTATTATTTTCACACCTTTATATGTGAAGTAAATTAGTAAACACAACTCTAGTTTAAGGCACCAAGACGTAAAAGCCAAAGGATGCAGGAGGTTCCTAGTGCAAAACTTGAGATCCTGTCTCACAAATGAATCTTTGGTCTTGCAGAGGTTTCCCTTCTGGCACACCAACCAGCCAGACCCCTTCAACATCTCTGACTCTTGGAGTGTCTTGTGTAAGGAACTTGTCATTTCTTGACAGTCTTGGGAGAGCTTCAAGCTCCTAAGTCCTGATGGGTGCTCAGTCTTGGCTTTTTTATCAATGTGACAGTCAGACATGCAGCAGCCTGTCACAAGAAGGGACTCTAAGTAGGCAGGCCACATCAACCACACAGTGTCCCATAGCCAGAGTCCAGATTAGGTGAAGTGTCCCAAGAAGTTCAGAACTGTACCTGAAACGGACTTCCTTGTTGTTTGGCAGATTCCTTGCCCACTGACTTATTTTCTTGTCAGAGTAGTATAAACTTCCGGGGAAGCTGAAAAGTCTTACTGAGAGAAATGCAAACTTCTTCATATGACTTAAAGCTGGTTTAGCAAAATTACTGGAAAGCATATCGTACATAGTGCAAGATAAAAATTCTGCATTTACAAAATTTTGGTCTAGACATTAAAACAGGTCTTTCTTATCTCTTACCTCTATGATACTGAGAAATGGGATTAAAAATGATAGCATTTTCCTTTCTAAACTATAAAAATTGCTGAATTCTCCCATGTTCTCCACTAAAGATGTACCTCAGCAATAGTAAATAATATCACCTAGAGGGCATTTTTAAATTACATTAAATTGTAAACTTTTTTTTTCTTTTTCATGAGGGAATATACTCAATTTTCTGTATAGTAAGAATTTTAGGAACGTTCCTTCTGGGTTATCCATGGTGATCTACTCAATGTCATCACTAAGGGCACTGTTGTTTAGAGAGACATTGTTTTCAGATTTGAAGACTCTGTAAATATAATGAGATATTTAAAAAATACAGAAGAACTTGAATTTTCTTGATATATTTTACTTTAGAAGTGATCATTTACATAACCATTCAGTTTTTACTGGTGTTTGTCTCTTAAAATAAATTACTATCAGCAAAACAATTTCATTAACTGAGATGAAATCGCATATACTGCGTTTTTAGCTACTGAAGTATGTATCTCACAAGTTATATGGAATGTAAGTCAGAATCTCTCTAGCTGTCTGCTTAGCCATATTACTGTGTTGTATGGTGCTTATTTTATAAAATGAGGGTTTTTTTTATTATGATTCATTTTTCCAGTTGTTCAACTAAAATTACATTAAGAAGAACTCTAATTATCTCTCCCTCTTAATTTGCCTTTCAAATGACCTAACAAAGCATAGAAACTTACATCAGGTGAAGTTAATGGTCATTATTGATATTAGTTTAAGCTACAAAAGAAACATTGCACTGTTTCTTAAGTAGATGGTGTGTCTCTTGAGTGGCCAAATCAGAAAGCAACAAGCCAAAAAGTTAACATTTTTAAAGGAAGTGGATTATTAATACCTTGTCAGGCTTTTGGCATTTCTGACTTTGCTACTATACTACAAGCCTGAAAAGATTAATGCTGAATAAATGTGTGAAACTTTATTCCAAATCTTGTACACTGAATGTGACTGTTTGACAAGAAAGTGAGAATACAATGAAGATTCATAATCTTAGAAATAACACTGTTTTGACTTTGAAAGATAAAACAGGTTTTCAAAATAGGTCAAGTGCCTTCACAGTGAATAACTTTGTAAGTGCAAGGGGTTGTGTAGCAGCTGAAAAGAATTGTTTATGACATGCCATTTACTACCTTAGAATCACCCTTAACAACCTATGATAACTGGACAAATTTGAATTTACATTAAAAAGATGAAAGGTTGCCTACTATAAAATTGTTTAGTTTTATAGAAATGTTACAAAATCAGTATGAACATTTCCTGATTGAAATAATTTGAAACAGAATCTGAAATTTTAAAGAAATTTTGGCTGTATAAACTAAACCAACACTAAAAACAAAGTGTGCTATGTCTTTCCATTACAACAAACAGCTCAGTAAAACACAGTAAAAAACCTCAAACTTCCTTCCTTCTTATACATGACTTTCAGATTTTGTTGATAAGTCCTGTTTATGATATGGAAAATATTGCATACCTCCTTGAATATATGAGTGCATTCACTTTGTCTTTGACAAGAAAAAGAGAACTTTTTTTCTTCTGTGCGTTCTGATTAGAAACAGACATTGTATTGACCTCAAATATCTCTAAGAGTTATTCTCAAATCAAGTCAGTGAGTATACTTTGATAACAGGGAGGTTATGTCACTCTTCATGCTCAGTGCAGAAGTTTTATTATGACTGTCATTTGTTACAAACCCAGTATGGGACAGCTGAAAACTTAACTCTTCATGACCTCTTAAGGTCTCTGTGATGGTAACTGTATGTAAGACCTCATTTTTAATGGCAGGGTATTCATATCTACTAAGCACTATTTGAACACTTGTTGATAGTCTGAACAAACACAATGGGCACATTTTCTTCCCACTATAAATGTCTTAGACCAAAAGACCAGACATCAGTAACGTTAATTGTGTAAAGCCACTAGCATAATTCCCCTATTTTTTTACTCATTTGCTATAAGCCAGTGGTATAGAGTAGTGGAAAATGTGGAAGGTATCAGAGATACTAAAACTTACTGTACAAAGACAATCATTGAAGAATATCTTCACTTTTTTCCTGGCACAACATAGTTGTTTTTGTGGGAGATTTATGACAGCTAAGTACTCTTTATGTAATAATCTTCTCTAGGGCTTTGCCTCTCTTTGTCTCAGTGAGGGGAAGTCAGGCCTCTACTAGGGCACTAGATATTATCAGAGGAGAAATCAAGTTCTCACCCCAACTCCAAAACTGAAATTCTTAGAGTGTACCCTAATGAATGGGGGTAAAGTTTGCCTTTGAAGGAGTGATGGGGTTTGTTTAGAATTTTGCATTTTTTTTTCAGGGGGATATTTCCTTTTGACTGTAAGAGTCCTCAGTGTAACAAATTTTTTTTTCTGTGTGAATAACTGAGTCCTCACAGCATTAAATATTATATAATACAAATTTTATTAAGGGTCCTTTTCACATGTCTACTGCAAATTCATGGTAACTTTAAGGTAAAAAAGTAAGACGGGTCCCTTATAATCACTAAAATAGAAGACAGCATGTCACATTTATTTCTGTTTATGGAAAACTGTGTTATGGAAGATTGCATCGTGTCAAAGATTTTGCGGTTTTGAGCAGTGTGGGTATAAGTCTGTTTCCTGTCTCTTTATGCCTAGAGCATCCACTAACAGGAATATTATCAATTTCAGTTGCCTAAAGGCAGATTATAAGGGATGCATTTGCAAAGCAATCTGGTGCAAAAAATGGGAATTTTCATGCTGTATCAAATCATATTTATTCAGTTTTATTTTAAATTCATTTATCATTCACTAGAGACAATGCAACAGTCTGAGAGTATGATCTTATACAGAGTGCAAGATAATGAATAATATTTGTAGTAGAAATTCATTAGCTATTTTTGGTATTTTAGCTTGCTTTTTTTTGGTTTTTTCCTCTACACATTTTCCTCCTGTAATCAAGAGTATTACATAAAAGGACTATTACATTCAGGAAAGTTTTGCTAATTTTTACGAAGAAGACATTATATTTGGCCAGAGATGGAAATACTCAATACACGCCATCCAAAGGTGTCCATCCAGAGGGACCCAGACAGGCTGAGAGAAACGGGATGTGAGAAAACTCGTCAAGTTCAACAAGGATAAATGCAAAGTCCTGTCTCAAGGAAGGAAGACCACTGGCAGTGACACAGACTGGACATTAATAAACTAGGGAACAGCTTTGACAAGAAGATCCCGGGAGCCCTGAAGGACAGTGACAAGCCAGCAGTGGGCTCTGGCTGAAAAGACATCCAGCAACATTAATGGGAGCACTAGCAGCAGGTACAGGGCATTGATTATTCATATCTTTACTCAGAGCCGATTACATCACACCTTAATTACTGTGTCCAGTACAGAAAAGACATCGCTTAAGCACCAGGATGTTCAGGAGTGGAACACTTGCCTTATGAGATGACTCTGAGGGACGAGGGCTTGTTCAGCCTGGAGAAGAGATATCTGCAGTGCTCCTAACTAAAGCACCTCAATGCCTGCGGGGAATCAGCAAGAAGACAGAGCCATACCCTTCAATATGCACCATGGAGGGAAGATGAGAGGCAGATAGTATAATTTGAAGCAAGTCGGTTTCAGAATGATTTTAAAGAGAAATTTTCTCTCCATGAGAACAGTCAGTCAGTCATTGGAGCAGGTTGTTCAGTTTGCACTGTCTTTGTCTTTGGAGGCTTTCAAGACCAACCTGGACACAGACCTGAGCAGCCTGGTCTAAGCTCAGAGTTCCGCCTGCTTTGAGCAAGAGGCTGAGCTAGAAACCTCCTGAGGTACATTCCCACCTGAATTGCCCTTTGATCCTGTGAAATGCAACTTTATTTTTTCGGGAAATGAAAAGTCATTGGTACTACATTTTCCAAGATATCTTTGCTGATACATCTAGATGAAACGTATTTGTAGGACAGTATTTGATACTCTCGTTTGGCTGTTGTTTTAGCCTACTTCTGCGAAGCATTCACAGTATCACAGTATCACAGTATCACAGTATCACAGTATCACAGTATCGTAAGGTTGGAAAGGACCTTCGAGATCATCGAACACCAACACTAACACCATCATCTAAACCATGGCACTCAGTGCCTCATCCAGTCTCCCCTTAAACACCTCCAGGGTCGGCGACTCCACCACCTCCCTGGGCAGAGCATTCCAATGGCCAATCCCCCTTACAGTGAAGAACTTTTTCCTAACATCAAGCCTAAACCTCCCCTGATGAAGCTTGAGTCCATGCCCTCTAGTTCTGTCACTGGTCACCTGAGAGAGGAGACCAGCCCCTGCCTGACTACAAGCTCCTTTTAGGTAGTTGTAGAGAGCAATGAGGTCTCCCCTGAGCCTCCACTTCTTCAGACTAAACAGCCCCAGCTTCCTCAGTCACTCCTTATAGGGTTTGTGCTCCAACCCCTTCACCATCTTCGTTGCCCTCCTCTGGACACACTCCAACACCCTGACATCTTTCCCAAACTGGGGGGCCCAGAACTGTACACAGTATTCAAGGCGAGGCCTGACCAGTGCCGTGTACAGGGGGACGATAACTTCTCTGGTCCTGCTCGCTACACTATTCCTGATGCAGGCCAGAATGCCATTGGCCTTCTTGGCCACCTGGGCACACTGCTGGCTCATGTTGAGCTTCCTGTCGACCAGCACTCCCAGGTCCCTTTCTGCCTGACTACTCTCCAGCCACTCTGTCCCCAGTCTATAGCTATGCATGGGATTGTTGTGTCCAAAATGAAGTACCCGACATTTGGACTTATTAAACATCATCCCATTAGAATCAGCCCATCTCTCCAATCTGTCTGTAGGGCCATCCTACCCTGTATACTGATCAACCCTTCCTCCCAGCTTGGTATCATCTGCAAACTTGCTGATGATGGACACAATCCCCTCATCCAGATCATCAATAAAGATATTAAACAGGATCGGACCCAACACCGATCACTGAGGGACACCACTGGTGACCGGCCGCCAACTGGATAAGACACCATTCACCACCACTCTCTGGGCTCGGCCATCCAATCAATTCCTAACCCAGCACAGAGTGCTCCCATCTAAGCCACGGGCTGCCAGCTTCTCTAGGAGTCTACTATGGGAGACAGTGTCAAAGGCAAGTTTAAGTTTGGACTTCAAATTTAAAAATTTTGATTAATCATGAAAGGATTTCTTTACTTTTACTAATATAATATATTGAAATCAGAATGAATCTAAAGGGTTTATATGTTAATTTTTAGTATTAACAGTTTCATACAATTACCTCTAAATTTCAGTATTGAGACAGTGATAAACATAATTAATGTAATTAGTGTTGTACATAGGCCAGTTGAACCATATATGATCTGATCAAAGTGACATAAGTTATCAAAAAGCCACATTCTATGTTGCACTGAGTAGTGTAGAAGTTTTGCTTTTCTTTTCTTCGGGTGAGCACAGCCTGCGTGTTTAAGAACTAGAAAAGAATAACAGAGAGATATTTGTTGCAAGAAGAACATGGAACAACTAGCATATATCCCTGTCAAGTTTATCCAAAGAATGTTATGCATTCATAACATCTTTTGTTCATGCCCTGTCTCTTTAATTGTTTCACAGCTGTAATATATGGCTTAGATAAGATGCACATACCGAATTAGTTGTCATCTGCACACTAAGAATTGTATTTCATACCACACCAAACAATTTTAATAACCTTTTTAATGGTATTGTATGCTTTTTGAACATGAAGAGTGATAGAATTACAGTTTGTGAAATCCTATGAAACCTTGTGCTGCACATGAGCCCAACATAATCCTTTGCAGTCCTTCAGAATGAAGCAAGTAAAAAAGAAAAAAAAAATGAGGAATGACTCAAGACTTTTCCGTATCCAAGATCTGGGCATCAGCAAAGTTATCAAGCATAAAATTGTTAAGATAATGACTATGTATGACAAAAGCCCCCGAAATATATTTACTTTAAGTAGAAAAATAAATTAATTAAAAAGAAAAATAATAAATAAATAGCACATTCTTTGGTAACAATAAAGGTCTCAGGTGCTCATGGTCCACGGTCCTCTTCCCAGTAGTCATCCTCAAGAATAGAACTTTATGGCAAGATATGAGATGAGAGACTTATTCATGTTCATACTCATGAAATAATTTCTGTTAAATCTATGACATTAGAATTTCCCTAACCATCTTCAACTCCTGTGGAAAAAATAGCAATAAAAAAAACAGAGGTGAAAAATTAAAGTGGTAACCTAATTAGTTGAGAAGGAACGCAGAAGAGAGTGCAGAAAGCACCAGGGAGAAAATGATCCTACTGAAAAGTTCCTTCAGTCCACTACTAATACGCCATTAGAATAAAAATAACTGAAAACCTTTCCGGCCCAGGAATGGGCTGAGAAGAACAAACAGATTCTGTTTCACTCTTCCTTCTGGGTTGAGTGGTTAACTGGTCCCACATGCAACTTGGGGCCATTTCTCAGTAAACACCTCACTCAAATTTCTGCATAAGATTGAGCATGGCAGAATCAACTATCTGTTTAATGTAAATCAAAAACAATCAATGTAGGAACGAGATCAAAGTCTTCTAATAACTCATACAAGTAACCAATGAGCTATTATTTGACACAGAGTTGTTTCAAATGTCAAATATTAAAAAAAAGTGAAAATAAATCGTGTCAAGATGAAGTCTTCCACTTAAAATCTTTTACAGAAAATTTCTAGTTTTCCTATAAAATATTTCCACTAAGATTCTAAAGAAAAAAGTGTTGCTTAGAGAAAGAACTCTTAGTAGCAGAACTAAACAGCTTAAGAAACTCTGAAAAACAAAAGCTAACTGAAATTCATAATGCTTAAGAATATGGATTGCAATTCCTTAGTTTTAGTCTTTTTTGAGGTACTCTTACTTAGACAGTAAGTCAGAAAAATAGTGTCATTGTAATTTTTGTATTAGGAAAAAAAAAAAGGAGGAAGATATTCACAGGTTCTTAATTAATTCCTGTGAAGTTTGAGCATATTTATTTCTATGGAAAGGTCTTTTTAGTTAGCATGATCATCTGTCTGAAAAATTATGCTGTAGTACTGGTTTTGGATGGGAATTAATTTTCTTCATAGTAGCTAGCATAGGATTATGTTTTGGATTTGTGCTGAAAACAGTGTTCATGTTTTAGCTATTGCTGAGCAGTGCTTACTTAGCATAAAGGTCTTTTCTACCTCTCACTAGCAAGCAGACTTGATGTGCATAAGAACTTTGGAGGGTCACCACTGTGACAACTGACCTAGGCTGACCAAAGCGACATTCCATACCTTATGATGTCATGCTCAGCAGTAAAATCGGGGGTGAGAGAGGAAATGGGAAGTTTTGGAGTCACAGAGTTTGACTTTACAAGTAACTAACTGTTACATAGCAATTTGAAGCCCTGTTTTCATGGAGATGACCAAACACCTGCCTACCAATGGGCAATAGTGAATGAATTCCTTATTTTGCTTTGCTTGATCATGAAGCTTTTGTTTTCCCTATTAAACTGCTTATACCTCAACTCATGAGTTTTCTCAGTTTTAGCTTTGTGATTCTCTTCACCAGTGAGTGAGAGTTTAGGTATATATCTAAGGGTCTTAGGTATATACCAGGTTTAAACCACAACATAAAAGTCTACTTTAGCCAAAGGAAAAAATAAATCCTGGAGAGAGTTTAAGTGATCTCTGAATTATGAAAGCATCTGAATATGTGGAAGATCTAAAATCTGTGAGAAAGATGTGTGAGAAAGATCTGAAATGCAATTATTTCATTCAGAGATAATCCTTTCTGGGGAAGATGAGAGAAGAAAGCAAGATATATCTATCAATTCTCTTTGACTCTCATTAACCTTGTTTATGCTTTATCTTTTTAAACTTCACACCTCATAAATGAACTAAGTACTTTAGAAAACAACAGTATATAAGATGAAAATTTTTGGAGGCTAGGAATTTCTAGTTCAAAATCTTACATCTACCATGAGAAAAAAAATAATGGCAATAAAGGATTTAGACCAATATTCTGTAATCGAAACATTTATGCCTTCATTTATCAGTACATTATACTTCAGCTGTGGTGTTTTTCTTAATTCTGGTTCAATGCCATAGAATACTTGATACAACTAAACTCACAAATGAATAGTTTTATTCTCTTTTGTAAAACAATAATTCTTTTAAAGGTGAAAGTTAGTTACAGATTATAAAGAGACACTAGAGATGTTTAACTGAAGTCATAAAACATATATATATTCACCGGTTTCCTTGCATTTAAAATCATTTTATAATTTTCTTAGAGGGCATTCTGGAGAAAAACATTTTAATAACTTCAGATCTTGCCCATATTACTCATCTGAAGTTGTGAAAACCTAACTTTTCTGAGTTCTGTATTTTATTTATAAAACCTTTCAATATTAATAGAGTGATTGTTTTTGAAAATTAACTGTCTTTGTCACATCATAAGGTTTCAAAATCTTTGAAAATATTTCATCTTGAGAAGTACAGTATTCATGGGTGTTAATAATAAATAACAAATGCTAAATGATAATAAATGCTAAAAAGAAGACAAAGAAGAAAAGGTAATTTTAAACACAATGCATTAAAAAATGAAAGAATGATGGAAGAATGCTCTAGTAAACAGGCAGGGACAAGAGGGAAGAATGAAAGTTGAAATCAGAGTTATGTAGATAGTTGGATCCACAGCAAAACTACTTCTCTGACTAGAATAATATAATCTATTCACAAGAGACTTCTAATGCTGCATCTATAAGATAAGAAATATCATGGTTACATATTATACCTCTATGCTTACATACAGTGCTAGTTTGCAGACAATAATCTTTCTGCAAGGTTTTTGCATTGCAATGAGACTGTCTTTCGTTACACAGGAAACTAGTCAAAGAACTAGAAATACCTATTGTGGTCTAAGAACTATTTCAGAAGCTTTGATAAAAGTAAAAAAAGTCTCAAGATATACAAACTGGAAAGCAGAATTAGGTGGACTCTAAAAAGCCAGAATGGGGTTTTCAGAATCATATTTTGCAAATCCAAAATCTGCAGTTAAGGAAAAAAAAATTGGGGGGGGGTGGTTTTATTTTTGTTTGTTTGTTTAATACTGCATATAGCTGTTTACCATGATTCGGTTTTTGGCAGTTGAGGGACAAGGAAGGTTTTCAGCTCCCCATCTTTTTGTAGTCTACCATCATAGACTTAGTCCTACATTTCTGATAGCTCTGAGAGTTCTGATATTGATTTAGTTTGGAGGAAAAAACAACTTAGATTCTAACTTTGCGAAGGTAAAACACATTTTATTCTCAGAATGCAAGTGCTACCACAAAATGCACAAATAATATTAATTCATGGTAGACGGAATATAAAAAAGGCTCCCACAAGAACCGTTCTGTATTCCATCTAATATTATACCCCGTGTCTGACCATGGTCAGTATCCCATACAGAAGAGGAGGATGGAATACAAAAATCAAACAAATTGTCATAATTAGCTAATGCTTAACATTCAGTCTTGCCCTTGAGATCTTCATTTTTGGTTTGTTTGGGTTTTTTTAACTTATTAAAAAAAATGTAAAATGTGATAGCCCAAAATTCCTGACAGCTTCACTTAACATCTCATGTGAAAAGAAAAAAAAAAAAAAAAAAGCAAACCTATATATTGCATATATACTTGATGGCAAACATCGGGGTGGGTTATTTCTATTTGACTTCAGGAGATTTCAATATGTATTTGAAGATTATTAAAGCTGTAATTTGATAATCTCGCATACGTAGAATAATTGCATACTAATGTTTAAGAACAGGGAATACAGAAAAATTTCCTAGTGCTCTGGAAAGGGTTGTATACTGTACATTTTAAGTAAGGTAGAGATAATTGTAATGAAGGATAAATACTGTCACATTATTTAGTGTTTATGTGTACTTCAGAAACTGAGACCATCTCTATTTCACTCTGTGTGGATAATTTTGTATATAATAAAAATTATTATTCCATACACTATGTGTACAGTCTTTACTGGTTTAGACAGATAGCAAGTATGCAATTCCAAATAAGTAATAAAAATATGTATTTAGTTAGTTATATACATGCATATTGATATGGATAAAATTATTTTCTTACTGAAGAGAGCAAAGCACGAAATAGCTATGAAATAGGACGAAATAGTTTGAAAACTATGGGTTCTCTATTGTATTTTTATTAAATATATGAGTTCCTTCAGTGTTATTTATGCAGAAGAAAATGTGATTTGAATTTTTTTTAATATTTTTGCTGGTTTTCAACAAATAAGAAACTGAACAAACAATGTGTAAAATAATTATTGTTTCTCTTTTTTAATAAATTTCAAGTGCAAATTACTTTTACAAGAACAAAGTGAATTAAATGCATTAAAATGCATTTAATAAGTGAACAAAAAGCTTGAAAGATAATTAAATTTCATTTAACACCTGATATAATGAAGTAAGTATATTGATTCTAGTTGCTAAGTTTTCTTGGGATAAAGGGTGATAGAAATGTAGAAAACGGAAAGAAAATGTTTTGCAGGAATTGGTTTGAAAAGTTTGTGAATCCTAAAGGAGATGGAAAATTAAGGACATTAATAGTGTTCTGAGTTGGCACACAAAAGCGAGTTTTGTTATTAGTTTATCAGTAATTATCCCTTCATTAATGGAACTGCAAATAATTTTACTTGCACAATAGAAGGTCTAATAGGAATGAACTCGATTTTCTTCAGCAATAATTCAGATGCCTTATTAGGATAAGGTATTCAGCCCTTGGCCTCACAGTTTATTCACCTGGGAACCAATTATTGACTTCTAAAATGAAGCACCCTTCCAATAAATTTTAAATAATTCATATCCTAATTTCATGTACATGTATCAAACTGAATCAAGTATGATCATAAATTTTAATGAAAAGTGCAAGATTCTCTCCATAATGGTTCATCTCACAAAAATTACCAGGTTTCATTCTGCTTACATTTTTTAGACAGCAAAAAAATTTCTTCAACTGTATTAATCATGGGTCAGTGATTTTTAAGCCTTTAATTCTTGCCTATATTTCTTATACACAGCAGAGGACGAGAATGTTTAAAAAATCCTGTATGAACGTATTCATAAAGAGCATAAAAAAGAAAAGAAGGTGAGTCGGAATTCTGATAAGTGTATTACAGAGTTCAGAAATGTTCACAATTATCTGTAATTGTGCATGAGTGCTTATGTATAATGCTGAAAGACTGTAATTATCAGTAAAATTTTGCATTTACTTTATATCATTCCAATGTGAATCACAACTGTCATAAATATTGTGTACACTAAAAATTGCCATTTGATTCAAAACAACTTATATTCCTTCTATGAGAAAAAAATATTTTCATGAACTCCCTTCTAGCTATTTAGTTATTTCTTTCCTTTTCCTACACCATTTAAAAAAATATCTGAAAACAACATTGGTGCCATTCATTATAACTGAACACTCACTGCTGATCCTTCATATTCACTTAGTTTTAAATTATTTGTCATATTGATGTAGTCAGTGGAAAGATAGTATTTTCAGTTACTAGGAAATTGTGCAATTTTGTACTTCTAGACTCCTATTGCTACTCACAAGGAAGAATGGTTTTCTGTTCACAGTAAGGAATGTGTAATGTTTTGCTTTAAAATGTGATGTATTGATCACATTATTTTGTAAATACTAGCGTGCTGTAGAGAAACCTTAAATGAACTGGGTGTTGGTCTTCTCTCCCAAGCAACAGTAGATAAGAAAAAAGGAAATGGTCTCGAGTTGCTCCTGGGGAGGTTTAAACTACATATTAGGAAATATTATTTCACTGAAAGGTTTGTCAGGAGTTGGAACAGGCTGCCCAGGGAAGTGATTGAGTCACCATACTTGGAAGTATTTAAAATACATATACATGCAGTGCTTAGGGATATGGTTTACTGGTGAACTTGGCTGTGTTAGGGTTACAGTTGGACTTGATCCTAAAGGTCTTTTCCAACCTAAAAGATTCTATGAATTTCATCTCACCCAACAGTAGATATCCCAAATGCAGAAAGCTCATTTTCAGTCAATGGCAATAAACAGGCTGCTTTAGGTGTTCAAGAGATTCAGTAACTAATATGTTAAGCTTCAAAGGCAGGGAAAATATGTAGTGAAGAACATAACAGAACAATAAAATCATTCAGTTAAAAAATGGATTGTAAGCAATGCAAACTAATAGATGCAAGTAATAAGAAAAAACGGTACAAAAACTTCCAGATACTTTATAATTAATAAATCTAAAAAATTAAGAAGTACAGAACAAGACAATTCTAAAACATCCAGTGCCAAACATATTAGTGTCAGTGGAAAAGTATTAAACAAGGAATATCCTTGGTGCTCTGTTTAAGTTCTGTTGTAACTGTCATTGGACAGGCAGAGCTAGAGACATGGGCCCCTAAAGAGATGATAGAGGGAAGGATTTAAAGAACTTGTAATTACTTTAAAAATTAAGATTGAAAACAGAACTCACAGAGGGACCTAAACAAACAGCTGGAACTGATACAAACAAGTAAAAGGCAAACACAAGAGGCAGATAGTAATAGGTACAAATTAAGAAAAAAGTTTCATATGCTGATGCTTCAAGATGAGGGTCTGAAAAGCATATGGGAAGAAATTAGAACTATGTAACAAAAAGAAGATTATTTGAGGAAAGTATGTGTACTGGAGTGGTTCTAGATATATGATAAGAAAGATCAGACATAATGAGCCTTGAGGTTCAGCTAACTGAAGGGCATGTGGAAGACTAGAGGACGTGACAACTAACAATGTGAAATGGTGCTGAAATCACCAATAGTACCAAGCTTGTAGCTTAACTTCAGAGACGGCTGAGAGCAATTGTATGAAAAACAGATGAATGTCATAGACAGCTGAAGGGGATAGTTGAGAGATCTTTGCAGAGCAGAGACCAGTAGTGCCTTGGTAACTCCATTGGTAACAGCATGAAAAGAAGAGATGACTTGGATAATAGTAGCAGAAATACCAAACATGATAGTAGTGGAGAAAAAACATTAGAGGTAAGCTGTTTATTTGAAAGTTGAATATAGAAGAGAAAATGAGGCAGCAAGCAGCAAGACAGCAAAAAGAGAGTGAAGAAATGGGAAAAAGGATAATGAAGTATGCACACTAGCTGACTGGGACTACTAAGGGGAGCCTGCAAGCCAGCCCTGCCTTTTATTCAACTATGAGCAAATGATATGTGCAAATGTTATGAACAAATGATAGTGAGGATGAGATTGCTTTCACTTAACTCTGGCTATTGTATACACATCTGATGACAAGTTCAATGACTCTGCCTGTATTTATCTTTTCCCTCTGCCAGTCTGTAGGCAGAGAGAGCCACTTCAGGTAACAGTTTCTTAGATCAGTATTTTTTGTGTGATTAAGGGAAATCAAAACGTTACGAAAGTTTTTAGGAGGCGAAAAACTGAGATACAAATTCATCTTATTTAAACCCATGTAGGGCATAAACAATGTAGTTTTAAAATATGGACTGGCAAGGTGGTAGGGTTAATTTGATATAATGCAGCTTATGAAGAAAGAATGAAAGGGTTTCAAGACTGTTTAATAAAACCTGAAATGACTATGAGATCCACAGATACTCAGTTAATTTTTCTGACCAGATTTATCTACGGATAGAAGAAGAATTTCACTAATTAAAAGCCTATGCACTTTTTGGGTCTCGTACGATGTTCCGTATTAGTCAGTCTGAACTGTAATAAATCCTTCAAAGCCTCAGAAAAAGGTGGGAGTAGGAAAGAGAGGGGAAGGATCTTCAGGTTCATTGGTGCTTGTTGTCATGTGTGCCGGGAGCTTGCATTTTGATTTTGGGTATTAATGTCACTATTATTTGACCTCAGTCAGTCTACAGTCATGATTCTTAGCAAAAATAATTGAAAAAAAGCAAGAAGAACTGGTAAGTGACAGGCTTTCCACATATAAAGCTGCGAAAAACTTTGTCTTATCCATACAATCTTCAACTATGTTAACCTAATAGATCAAGTTCTTCCATACTTCTTACCTTCCATTCTTTTTTAAACTTATTGATTAAAAGATGATTTCTAAAATGAAATAAAAATATAGTACAAGAAGTAGAAAGAAAATATAATTATCAGAGGTAACCTTTTTTTAAAACTCATAAAAAATTCACAGAGGATAAAAATAATCTGTTTTATATTTGTTCACTTTACATGTTGCTGTAAAGAATCTTCATCAAAGTTTCTCATTTCATTATCTAATTCATCCAATATAGGAAACCGTTCATTCTTTAGTTTTAGTTCTGTTACCGAAGATGAAGGATTTATAGTACATTGAGTGAAAGAGCATTTTTTAAAAGAGGAATTAACTTTTTAAAATCAAATATATACGACAGTTTGATAAATTGGAAAAAGAAGTTGTGATTTCAAGGACATTCCTTTTTGCTTTCATTTTCCAAATACTGTAGTATTTTTTCAGTATAAAAGTCATCCTTTGAAGAACACATAAAGAATATTTGAGCATATTTGATAATCCAATTGTGAAAATTCAACAGTACTTTCAATTAAATTATCTGGAAGTGGAAATTATTATATTTGCAGCTGAAATATGTAAATTCAGGGGACTGTGATGTCTCTAAAATTACTAATGATGTTGCTAGCTAATTATACAGCCCAAGTCACTAACTAAAAATTATAACTCTTTTTTTTGATCTATTTTGGAGACTGGATTTTAGTATTACAAAACTTAATAATTTTATTGATTTTTCTCTTAAGGATAGTTATAACTGAGAATATGAACTGATTATTCCCATATTTCCGTCTTGGGCATAGTTTAAATACATTAGGAAGTTATTTACTGCTGAACTTCTGAGCCAGTAGTAGGAACACAGACTTTTGGAGGCAAAAAAGCAAGGTCAAGTCAGTCAAGTAACAATATGTAAGCACAAATTCTACAAGTATTGTAATTTAAACTCAGAAAGGGATAAACTCAAGGTTTCTGGTTATATACCTACCAAGACAGATGAGGCTCATGGGCTTAGATATGCATCAAGAAATTCTTAAAGCAGAAAATGCTTATTAGAGATATAAGGAATATTTTAGTTTCATTGCTATTGTCTCAAAGCTACTTTCTTTTCTCATTACTTACCAATAGCAAGTACCTAAATTTCCATGTACCTTGCCTCTTTACAGTGATAAAGTATTTAACGGTTTGATACATATAATCCAGTGTCCAAAAGATCTGTATAATGATTGAATTTTCTTTTCTGAAATGAATGTGAATGCATAGATCCTTATATTTTGATAAAAAAGAGATCACTATGGTAACGAACCAGCGACACAATCATCTCTTCATTTGGTGTAATCAATCCATTCCGGAAAGTATTGTTTCATTCTAAAAAAGGCACAGAAAACTGAACACATCTTGGGCACAACTATACTATATTAATGAATCTCATCAAAGTTCAAAGATAATAAAGCAAGGCGAAACTATACAAGCAGGGGACAGTATTTGAATTTTATGGCCCAGACCAATAAAATCAATGGAGCAATGCCTATTTATATCTATAGATAGCCAGTCCCAAAGTCTACATTAAGGTCATAGTTTTATTACTTCTAACAAATTCCAATTTATCTATTTTTCTCAATTAATTGTGAAACATGAAATTTAAATACATGCATTTTATTAAAAAATTATGATTTATACAGTATACATTTTAAGGAACATGTTTGATGAGACAAGTATGTTCAGAACAATAAACATGAAACAAAAGGGAAATAGTTGAAAAGCTTTGAGGATCCAAGTATATACAAAAAATAACATATAGAGAGGTTTTTTGTTGTTCATGAAGCCAGTGAAACACAAACTGTAACAGAACAGTAGCTTCCATTGTTTTATATATCACAGTATTACAGTATCACAAGGTCAGAAAAGACCTTTGAGATCATCGAGTCCAACCTATGACCCAACACCAACACCTACTTGTCATCTAAACCATGGCACTAAGTGCCTCATCCAATCTGCTTTTAATTTTATAATTTAATAAAAGGATAAGTAGAAGGAGAGTGTCCGCTTCCTTAAGGGTATCTGGTCAAAGGAACCAAAAATCAGAACATGTAGAGACAAACCTGAGGGACAAATGATCAGAAAGATCACAATAATATAAAACCTGGTCAGCTGCACTAATTCCTAAGGATATGTGGAGTGTGAAAAAGTTTATATTTTCATTTGAGAGCATAAAGAAAGGGAAACAGACAAACACACAAACATAAACCTTGGCCAATTAGCATTAACAAAGACAGTAACAAGAAACAAACTTGGTCAGTCACACTAGTTGTTGGGCTACCAAGAAATTGTAGGCAATCAAGGACTTTGTAATTGATAAGGATGCAAACCCAAGGGTCCAGGATATTGGAAGGAGTTGTTGGCACTGTGCCAACTGAGAAGGCAGGAGAATGACAAGCACAGAGGAAAAAAGATGAATAGAAAAAACAAGACTTAAAAGGGGCTGATTGCAGGGTAGCTGGAGCTGATGAGTACACTACTGCAGCAGAACCCTGCACCTGACCAACACAGTCTGTGCCGTCTTCTCATATATTCTTCTTAAATGCTTATTATCTCTGTCTGCACACTCTCATTTCCTATCCTGTCTGTGTGCAAGTGCTGCATGGACTCAGTTTCAGCTGCCAAGGGGACTGGCATTGCGGACACTGAGCGCCAGCTTCTGGAGTCATAACAGAGGCGCAGGCCTCCCTGGACTGGAGCCAGTGGGGTATCAGCATCATCTGCTGGAGCCAGTGAAAGTCTTGAACCTCCAGTACTAAAAAGTCAGAAAGTTCCCCAAACCAGCTACTGAAGGGATTGATGAGTGATGCACATAAAGGGCTCAGCGCTCGCAGCTAAAGTGGTATCACATATCATAGACCATGTTCCTGGTGCCAGTTGCTGGAGGCAAGCATCTCTATCTTCCCCAAATCAGGTGTGCATGGGGTATGCATATATATTCCCTGAAAAACTCCAAGCTGGACCAGACAGTGAGTTGGAGGCCTCAGATTTGGACGGGGGTATCAGGTGGTCAGAGGACCTGTGCTGGTATTTTGAGAGACCTGCAAGTGTGGGGTGCCTGTGGGACAAGTCAGTGAGTGCCCACATACTTGCAGCAAGTATCATGCTGGACAAGTCAGTGATTCAGGGTCCCACGAGACAGGTAAGAGAGTGTGGGATCTGGGCAAGGCTGCCAGGAAGGCAGAGGGGCTGTACCTGTGCTGAGGGGATCTACGGGTATGAAGCTGAAGAGAGTGAGATATGTGTGCTGCACCAGTGTCCTGCCTGTCAGACCAAGAGCAGGAGGGGATATGGCTGTTTGGGTATGGGTGCTGTTGAAGGCAGCGCCTTAACTGTTGCCATCTGTTTAACTAGCAGTGTCTGCGTTGTCTGTGTGTTTGTATCTGTGTCTGTATGTTTGTGAGCAAAAAAAAAAGGAAGAAGTGTCAAAGAATGACTGTCATGGTGAAAGGTTGCTAACACAGTAAAAAATGAAAGTAGAGTAAGTTCATTTCAAGATTGATACATAACCACTTGGTGACATCTGATATTTGCCAATCTCACCTCCCAAAGCTTTTCCCCATTAGTCTGAATTTAATGACCCATGTGTGAAAGATTCTGCCTTTGACATAGTCCTGCAAAAATGAAAAGAGCTCTCTGGCGACAGACCATCAAAATAAGAATCAAGGAAGAATTTATTCCAGGCAATATTCCCAAGCAATCTCTTCTAGATGTCTCAGTGGAAAACAAAATTTCCCTTGACACTTGAAGTTAATCACCAAATGTGCTTTTTCAAAACAATTACAATCTGGAGACAAGGAAGTGATAATACATATTTAGCAAAAAATATAATGTACATAGAAACTTTTCAAAGGAATGGAGAAACCTGGTTTTAATAGTTTATTTTTGTGCATTCTAGACCATTAAAAACCTGCTAGAAACTGTACACGAACATTCATATAAGCACACATAATGCCATAGACGCATGTAAGTTTATCCTGTCCTTACAAAGCTCATTAAAGCTTTTTGTTTCAAATGAAATAGAAATGTGTGTCATTAACATAGGATTTGATGATGATTATACACTCTGAAGCAGAGAAGAGCACAAAAATAAGGAGCTGGACTTAATGATTGTTATGGGTCCCTTTCAACCTGATGTATTCTATGATTCTAGGAAAATGCAGAAATCTTTCAGCAGAAAACAGCTTCTGCTGCCTGACAATGTTTTTTATTTTTGTTAATTTTGAAAGCTATGTGATACTTGCATAGTTTATGCATAGGGTTCCATTCCTCTTTATTTCCTTCACTGCTTCCCACAGACATACATATACAAGCCACAGTTCTTAAAACATTTGAAAACCAAATCGCACAAAAGATGGCCAAAATAAATTGTATCAGCCTTACAATCTAAGAAGAAATTAAGTTTCAGTGTGATTCTGAATAATGGATTTGGTTTCAGCATTCATTAAAGAAAATTCTTCAACATTTCATATAATCACTTGAACAAAGAATGTACTTTATTGAAGAGTGACAGAAAATAAATATGATTGCTTTGAGACACAGTTAATAATTTAACTAGAAAATGGCCTAAAAGTGAGATACTGACTGTAGACTCGTCCATTATTACATTAGAATAGAAAATGGTAGGCTTCCAAAGAGGCAATGTATAGGAAGAATAACCATGGGGAAAAAAGTTAGCTCTGGAGAAAGTAAGTAGTCACTCTTTTGCTGTCCCAGTAAGAGATATTGAAGGAACAGTATCCTTCTCTCAGAACAAAGGCAAAAACACACAATACAAAGGTCTTAAAGGATGGTAGATATTTGCTTTTCTTTGAGCCAGATCTTGGTATGCCATGGTCAAAAATGGTAAGTATTCAATGAATGAAAAGAGAGCCATGAAAATATATTAATTTAACTAAAAAGACTAAATAAACTCAAAAGAGTTATAAAAAATAAAAGTAATCATATTGTTGTGATTTATCCTTGGCTGGCAAAATAATGAACTACATTGAGTTTAGCAAGCACAAAAGAACCTTACAGCTGCCCATTCCCACTTCCCACTCCCAGACGGAGTAGGAAGGAGAATCAGAAAGAAAAGGCAAAACTCTCGGGTTGGGATAGAACAAAACCAAAACCAAAACCAAAAACGTTTAACAGAGCAGAAAAGCAAGAGACATTACAACCACCACAGCAATAAAAGAATATACAAAATGAATGATAAACAATGTGAAACACTTACAGCCTGGGAACTGACAACTGCAGGTGTTCCCACTCTGGGAACCCACACTGAAAGTACAGGTATGAACGGATATAGATTTCAAGATCTTCCCTTAAAAAAAAAATATATATTTTCACTTTCAGAATGAAAATTATTTTATCTTTTTGTAATATCCAGAGCAGTATAACATTCTGCTCTTATTTAAAGATATCTAACAATGCATATTTTTTTTCTTTTTGCAAAGGGCTATTGGGAGAAGATAAGTAAATTCAACCTCTCATTTGTAGATGTGTTACGTTGATATGTATTTTCCATTTGGTTTCATCCCTGAAGTAAACATAACCCTGCTGATATTTAAATGTGTCACATAACCCAGCACTTCTCAATAATATAGAATGGAAAAGCAAATGCTACATGTTTATCAGTTACGTTTTGCTTTTTAGATTGTTTATTGAAACTTTTCTAGTGGTGAGTGCAGAAAACAGTTTCACGTCACTTGTAGAAGTTAGGAGATTTTTAAGTACCTAAATAAGAGAGTAAGAGATACTAGAAGAAAAACTGGGATAATGAAGAAATAATCAAGAATTAGATGAAACTTAGTTGCACTTCCTCCTCTCTTTGAATTTCAAATGAAATTATTCTTACTTATGTCCCAGTGTAAAATAATCAGAGACATTTGAATGATTAAATCTCAATTAACGATGTTAAAATGTTTAGACATGTACATTAAGGTTTTCAGGGCATATTTAGGTTTATATGCCACATATTATATCACAAAGTAACAAGTTTATAATCACAGTATCACACAGTATCACAGTATCACAAAGTTGGAAAGGACCTCTGAGATCATCAAGTCCAACCTATAACCCAACACTAACATCAACCCATCATCTGAATCATGGCACTCAGTGCCTCATCCAGTCTCCCCTTAAACACCTCCAGGGTCGGCAACTCCACCACCTCCCTGGGCAGAGCATTCCAATGACCAATCCCCCTTTCAGTGAAGAACTTTTTCCTAACATCAAGCCTAAACCTCCCCTGACGAAGCTTGAGTCCATGCCCTCTAGTTCTGTCACTGGTCACCTGAGAGAAGAGACCAGCCCCTGCCTGACTACAAGCTCCTTTTAGGTAGTTGTAGAGAGCAATGAGATCTCCCCTGAGCCTCCTCTTCTTCAGAATAAACAGCCCCAGCTTCCTCAGTTGCTCCTTGTAGGGCTTGTGCTCCAGCCCCTTGACCATCTTCGTTGCCCTCCTCTGGACACACTCCAGCATCCTGACACCTTTCCCAAACTGAGGGGCCCAGAACTACACACTGTATTCAAGGCGAGGCCTGACCAGTGCCGTGTACAGGGGGACGATAACTTCTCTGGTCCTGCTTGCCACACTATTCCTGATGCAGGCCAGAATGCCATTGGCCTTCTTGGCCACCTGGGCACACTGCTGGTTCATGTTGAGCTTCCTGTCAACCAGCACTCCCAGGTCCCTTTCTGCCTGACTACTCTCCAGCCACTCTGTCCCCAGTCTATAGCTATGCATGGGATTGTTGTGTCCAAAATGAAGTACCTGACATTTGGACTTATTAAACATTATCCCATTAGAATTGGCCCATGTCTCCAGTCTGTCCAGGTCCCTCTGTAGGGTCATCCTCTCCTCTAAAAGATCAACCCTTCCTCCCAGCTTGGTATCGTATTTAGGAATAAGTTGAAGACATAATTTTACAAATGCTCCAGCTTAATAAAATATTCAACTTCATTGGTAATGTTGAATATTAAAATGAAAATTCTGTAACTGGAAGCACAAATTTATCATTGTACCATTAAGACCAATTTTAATTATATACTTCTATAGTAAGCAAATGAAACTGAAAGTTACTTTAATAAACCTATATTAACCTTCTGGACAAAATCAAGCTGTTTTAAATTATTTATTTCTCTTTGTATTTGATATTTTATTTACAGTGTTTGAATAACTTAGGTAGGGCTTTTTATGCTTTTGTCTAAAATAACCTTAAAAATTAAATTTATGTGCATCTCAGGAATTATTTCATTTATTGCGAATTTGATATAAAAACCCTCTGAAAATTAGAAAAAAATGTTCACCTGCAGTTACTACGACAATTTCTCCTTTGCCATCTGCAGAACGCTTCTGTCATGAAATTGATACCAGAAATTTCTAGGAAACTGGGGAAAGAGGTCACCCATTTTAGTAAAATGATTGGAAAAGATAGTGAACATGGCCATCGCAAACAACGAGAAAGAATTTTTTAGGTTATTGAGAAAAAAGGAAGAATATCAACTCACTGTTTCCAAAAAATAAAGTGCATTGCCATTTCATTCCATTGTCTTTTTTTACATTTTGCTCAAAGAGATGAAAGGGAAGAAAATCATAGTTTCTTTATGATGGCAGAACTCCACAGCTTCAAATGAATGGCGGTATTATTTTTTTTTTCCTGAAAACAATCATAGAATCTTCTGGTTGGAAACGACCTCTGAGATCATAAAGTCCAACCGTACCCACATCATTCTAAAACTCATGTACCCGTTTTTTAAACACCTCCAGGAACAGTGACTCAACCACCTCCCGGGGCAGCTGTGCCAGTGCCTGAAAACCTTTTCGGTAAAGAAATTCTAATATCTAGTCTGAACCTCCCCTGGCACAACTTATGGATATTTCCCCTTGTCCTATCACCTGTCACTTGTAAGAAGAGATCAACACTCGCTCTGCCACAGCCTCCTTTCAGGTAGCCGTAGATAGTGATGAGGTCTCCTCTTAGTCTCCTCTTTTCCACTCTAAACAACCCCAGTTCCCTCAGCCATTCCCTGTAGGATTTGTTTTCCAGCCCCCTCACCAGCCTGGTCGCCCTTCTCTGGACATGCTCAGAACTGAACACAGTACTCAAGGTGTGGCCTCACCAGTGCCAAGTACAGGGGCAAAATCACTTCTCTCGTTCTGCTGGCCACGCTGTTTCTGATAAAGGCCAAGATGCTATTGGCCCTTTAGCCACCTGGGCACACTGCTGGCTCATGTTCAGCCAATTGTCAACCAATACCCCCAGGTCCTTCTCCTCCAGGCAGCTCTCCAGCTACTCTTCCCCAAGCCTGTAACTCTGCATGGGGTTGTTTTGTCCCTGGTGCAGGACTCAGCATTTGGTCTTGTTGAACCTCATCCCATTGGTTTCAGCCCATCGATCCAACCTGTTCAGATGTCTTTGCAGCACTCCCTTCCTTCAAGCAGATAACACTGCCACCCAGCTTGGTGTCATCTGAAAATTTGCTAAGGGCGCATTCCATCCCTCCGTCCAGATCATTGGTAAAGATATTGAACAGGAGTGGAGTCAGCATTGAACCCTGAGGAACACCACTCGTGGCCGGCCTCCAACTGGATTTAACTCCATTTACCACCCTCTGGACCTGGCCATCCAGTCAGTTTTTTACCCAGCAGAGGGTGTGCCTGTCCAAGCCAATGACAGCCAGTTTGTCCAGCAGGATACTGTGAGAAACGGTGTCAAAGGCTTTACAGAAATCCAAGTATACCACATCCACAGCCTTCCCTTCATCTATTAATCAGGTAGCCTTGTCATAGAAGGAGATCAGGTTGATCTGGCAGGACCTGCCTTTCCTAAACCCATGTTGCCTGGATCTGATCACCTGGCTACCCTGCGTGTGCTGTCTGATAGCACTCAAGATGATCTGCTTCATGACCTTCCTGAAGCTGACAGACCTATAATTCCCTGGGTCCTCCCTGTGACCCTTCTTGTAAATGGGAGTTACATTTGCCAGCCTCCAGTCAAGTGGCACTTCCCCAGTCAACCAGGACTGACGGTAGATGATGGTAAGGGGTTTGGCGAAGGACCTCTGCCAGATCCCTTAATATCCTTGGTTGTATCCCATCTGGCCCCATAGAGTTGTGGATGTCTAATTGGCTGAGCAGGTCTCTAACCAGGTCTTCTTGGAACCATTCCCCTTGCATCCAGTGAAGGAGGGAGATTCTCCTTGGTCCTCCTGTTGTTGTTAATATACTTGAAGAAACATTTCTTACTGTCTTTCACTGAACTGGCCAGTTGAAGTTCCAGTTGGGCTTTAGCCCTTCTAATTTTTTACCTACATGATCTCACCTCCTCCTTGTAGTCCTCCTGAAATGCCTGACCCTCTTCCAAAGCATTTATATTTTCCTCTTTTTCCTGAGACCAACACAGAGCTCTCTGTTAAACCATGCTGGCCTTCTTCCCTGTCGACTCATTTTACGGCACACGGGGATGGATTGCTCTTGCACCTCCAGAATTCCCTTCTCAAGGAACATCCTGCCCTCATGGGCTCCTTTGTCATTTAGAACTTTCTCCCACTGGACTTTATCAAGAAGCCTTCTAAACAGTTCAAAGTCTGCCCTCCGGAAACCCAAGGTGGTGGTTCTGCTGACCCCTCTCCTTACACCTCCAAGAACTGAGAATTCTATCATCTCGTGATCACTGAACCCCAGGCATCCTCCACTCACCTTGCCCTCAAGGCCCTCTCTGTTCAAAAACAGCAGATCCAGCGGGGTACCTTCTCTAGTCAGTTCACTCACCAGTTGTGTTAGGAAGTTGTCTTCCATACACTTCATGAACCTCCTAGATTGTTTCCTTTCTGCTGTGTTATACTTCCAGCAGACATCTGGAAGGTTTAAGTTTCCCACAAGAACAATGGCCAGTGATCGTGAGACTTCTCCCAGTTTCTCATAGAAGAGCTCAACAGTTTCCTCGTCCTGGCTGGGTGGCCGATAACAAACTCCCACCACTATGTCTGACTTACTGTGGGTTCCAGCGATTTTAACCCACAAGCAACCCTATCATTAGCATATTTAGTTCTACACAATCAAAATTTTCTGTAACACAGAGGGCAACCACACCACCTCTCTTTCCTAGCCTATTCTGCCTGAAGAATTTGTGACCACCCATGGCAGCACTCCAGTTGTGTGAATCATCCCACCACGTTTCTGTGATGGCAATTACATCATAGTTTTCTAGCCTTACAGTGGCTTCCAGATCCCCTTGTTTGTTGCCCAAAAAAGAAAATCAGGAGCATATGTTTTCTGTCAAATCTTTAATGCAAATTGTTTCAAATATACTTGAATACATTCTGTCATTTTATGTGAATGGCTAAAGAGATGAATGTGATATGCTGTGTTATCAAAAAATGTGCCACAATATGCCACTAGCTAACGTGGCAGATAGAAAGGGGCAACTATGATAAAGCACAGGTGCTGTAACAAAATGTAAACAGATATGCAAGTTGTCTACCTTATGTTATACACTTTCTCCTTGTTGATAATATCCTCAAAACAGCAGTAAATCTCATATATTTTTGAAGAACATTTCACCATTTAAGGAACTTCAGAAGGTGCTTTAATAGCTCTAAAAGCCTTTTTTTTGCCCACATAATAGTCACAGTAATTATATTGTCACTGACCAGTCATAATAAAAACTTGAAGTCCCAAGTATTACATGGAGTAGGAATCACTGATTTTGAGTTTTGAACAGTGTCTATGTTCCTATCCCTGATTATTTGCAAGTTACTACTCCGAACACTGGTAATGTTGCTATGCTATTTTGCCTACAATTCAACCTCTTCACTGACAATAGTGGGGTCACATCAGCTAATGCAATGCAAAAGTGGCTCTTGTTACTCTCAGGATCTCCCCTGGCAGTTTCATTACTGCCTGCATGGAGGAGAAGCATGGGAAAATAGTCCCCAGAAAGAAATAAATCTCCCTAGATAGCAAGTCAGGGAGGTAGGTGTGGGTCTCCACCATAGCACTTGAGTTGCCTATAACCACTACCCACCACTTCACACTGGTGTACATGCACAGTTCAGGTACACTGTGGTGTCTCCTCAGGCAAAGCTTTCTCCTCTGCATGTGGTACTAGGGCACTGAACTATTCTACAGATGCAGGTCTATGGACAGAGAAGACACCATCCTCCTGCTGCCAAAAGTCATGGTCCCAGTCTTCTCCAAAGTGGCAGACAGACACCTCCTGTGGTGTTAGCAACACAACACTAGTTTGTACAAACTGCCCTAACATGCTATACTTTCTTCTCAAGAGGTTGTTCCTCTAGCTCCCATTAGAAACCCTGGTAAGTTAGTAAAACCCATTTACTTCTATTTGCAATTCTACATAGAGTTGCAACATGAGACACTGTAAAAAGACTTTATGTTCCTCTGAATGCCATACACAGGAAAAAAATTCACACTGAAGGGCATATAGATGCTTTTTGTATTCCATGTTCAGCAGCCAATTGTTTCCTTTCTGTTTCTCCTTACAATATCGATGTGGCTAGCACAAAAAAAGAAATGTTTCTACAGCTTTGATCATAGAATCATAGAGTCATAGAGTCATCTGGTTGGAAAAGACCTCTAAGATCATCAAATCCAACCATACCTGTCCTCTTACTAAACCATGTCCCTAAGAAACTTCTACCAGCCTTTTAAACACCTCTAGGGATGGCCACTGAACCACCTCCCTGGGCAACCCATTCCAATGCCTGACCAGTGAAGAATTTTTTTCATGATGTCTATTCTGAACCTCCCCTGGCACAATTTATGGCCATTTCCTCTCGTCCTATCACTTTTTGCGAGAGGAGAACAGCACCCACCTCACCACAACCTCCTTTCAGGTAGTTGTAGAAAATGATGAGGTCTCCCCTCAGCTTCCTCTTCTCTAGGCTAAACAACCCCAGTTCCCTGAGACACTCCTCATAGGTTCATTCTCCAGTCCCTTCACTAGCCTCATTGTTCTTCTCTGGACATGCTATTATCTGGAACAATTTCTCTGTGTCTTGCTACCTCAGTGACTTTTCAGTTCATTTCAGATGTTGGTGGACTGCATTCTTCTACTAAATTACCTCCAAAAATTTCTGTGTCTCTGTTATTGTATATCCCCATAACTATCTTGTTTATCTGCGGAACACAGAGGAACCCAGTGTGAGATATGTGGTATATTAGTGCTGCATTAGCATGTGCTGCCTAGAGAAAAAGATATAAAGAGAAAAAAAGCTTTCATTCAGAAGTGACCTTTTCAGAGGTTTAGTTTCAGCTCTATCCCTGAATAAAGAAATTAAATCAATTAAAAAAAAATCAAATGCAAATTTATGTTAGGAAAAATTCCAAAGAAATATTGATTAACACTATGTGCTCATCAGGTCAATATGGTCAAATTGCCTTTAATTTCACTGGTGCTCCACTGATTTGAAATTTACCATTGCTCCTTTCAAAATCAGTTCTCAAAGTAGTATCCAAAATCTTACAAGACTTATATACACTGTTCTTATAAGACTAAAGTTACATAGACTGTACTAATATATGCTCCAAGACAAAAAATCATGTTCTGGATTGGCAAGATATTTTCACTATAAATCATACACTCAATATTTGCATCATCCAAAATACCAATATTTTCTTAGAATCATAAATTAAGAATTTTTTAAGACAGATCTCTAAAAGTAAATGTAAAGAAAAACATGCACTGAATATTTATTTTCTAGCAGAGTTCCTCAGGGTCTCATCTGTTCTATGTTAATGTACATAGTGTGTATGATATTGAGTTTGTGTTCTTCCTTTATTTGTTTTAAGTCAAAATATTGTGTGAAAAACTTTCCTGTGCTTTACAGAAGTTTGCTATACAATTATCATTATTTTTATGAATGGTATTGTTAATTCAATAAAAAATGACACTACGTTAACATAATAAGATGTATTTATGATAAATCTTATTGATTGCCACAGATATGAATTTGATGTTTAATTTTTTTTTTATTTTAATAAGTTCAGTATCCGAACTCCACCTTTTTTTCTGGGAATCAATACTAATGTAACAAACATAATTACTTCAACCATATTATTAATTCTTTAAAATGTCAAGTTTTCTACTGTCTGACCAGTATGCTGTTTGTTTCCATTTTTTTCCTTTCTTAACTTGGGAACTTCCAGAAACTCTTATGAAAAATTAAACAATCAACTTTCAAAATCTAGCGAAGACAAAGGTGCATCAAGAATTCCTAAATTTCTACTTGATCTGATAATTTCAAAAGAAAATCTAACTTAATTGTGTGTTGTTTAACACACAGCTCAGTTATTAATATCATGGATGGACTTCTGGTACGTACCATGGCATTTTTCAGAGATGCAGAACGTCAGTATTGTTGGGACTTTTCCTTCCCTTTTCTTCCTATATCGCATATAACCTTTATAACTGCTGGGCGAATTTAGGTATAAAAATATGTCTCCATAAGTCTAACAATCACTATATCATTTTCAGTTTTATCCGTTCTTCAATATTCAATGAACAAACTTGGCTTACTTAATGTAGCAAGATGAAGTTATTTGGGGATATTAGTTGAATGGTTCCGCATCAGTGTCTTCTAATTATAAAACTGCTTTTCCCATAAGATAAAAACAAAATTACTACTACAGAATTTTGTCTCATGGTAGTGTAAAATCATTATGTCACAGACCAAAAATTTTAGAATGTTGGTTTTTTTCACTTTTAAAGACTGAACTTGCAAATGACAGCACATGGTAAGGTTGGGCAAGAGGCAGAGAGCTGAGGGGGTGGGAAGCCAGAGGAGCAGAAGCTCTCTAAGGGGCACAGTCCCGCGGTATCTGACCAGGAGAGAAGGACTGGGGCAGGGATAGAGACCAGGGCACCTGGTCGCGCAAGTCCTCGGTGATCAGGCAGCCCTGAGGCCATGTGGGAAGTCTATGTCTATGGGCCTGGACCAGGGTCAGAAAGATACAGCTGTAACCTAACCCCAGCCATGATCCTGAGTCTGCACGGAAATCCTGCTCCCATGAGAAGCAGAAAAGGTGTTGGACAGGTTTGGTGCAGCTCCTTATCCAGAGGGTCTCAATCACCTGACTGTGGTTGCATAGCTGCCGTGTATCAAGCATTCATGAGAACAGACTAATAAGCATTGGACACATGGAGTGCTCGAATCCCAGGTCTGGGATTTGGTTTTTAGCATTGCCTAGTCACAGAAAGAAGGTAAGGTTTCTTGTGAGCGTGTTTTTCCAGAATATTACATTGTACAATGTAATAAGATGTGACATTATTACATGACAAGATGCTAGCTCCCTGACAAAATATATTTAACAAAAAGCTATTTGCAACTCAGGAAAGAGTCTATCAATTCATACATACAAACTGAAGGTATCAAGCGCTCCTTATTGGTGTACAAATATGTTACACCTGTTCTTTTAACAGGTACAGATGAGAACAGTGGGATGCTGGCTCTCAAATGCAGAGCAGAAGGTATTTACCCTATCTAATACAAATAAAAAACTGTAGGATTTTTCTTAGGATTTAATGTACAATTCAAGATTAAAAAAAACAAACAAGCAAAATCTTTAATGTATTATAAAATATTTCCTTTAAGTAAAACATTTGTTTTCAGCCACTGAACATTCTTTCATTTCCCCATCTTCCTAAAAGCACAGCAAACCACTTGTTACATCATGGTATTAAGCAATGATATACTAAATCATATCTCTCACTAAAGGGAACAGAGCAAAGAGCAAACATACACAATGAGAAAAAAAGAAATTACATATACAAGAGCAGCAAAATATATGACAGTAGAAAGGAAGGACACAGAATAGGATTTTATCCTGGTTGTATTATTTTAATTTATATTGCCTACAGGAAAGATGGGGAGGATCTCTTTACCAGGGAGTGTAGAGACAGGATAAGGGGTATGGTTTTAAGCTGAAAGAGGGTATATTTACATAAGATATTAGGAAGAAATATTTTACTGTGATGGCGGTGAGTCATTGGAACAGTTTGCCCAGAGAAGTCATGGATGCCCCATCCCTGGAGGTATTGAGCCACCATGGCAGGAGGTTTTGGACTAGGTGATCTTCAAAACCCCTTCCAAACCAAACCATTCTGTGATTCTACGATATTTACTTTTAGGTATTTATATTATCCTTTCAATATTCCTTTCTAGAGCTTTAGAGAAGTTACATATGTCTTTAAACTCTGCTTAGAAAAAAATATTTTTATTTGAAATGAAAAATATTTGGGACACTACTCAACTATAAATCTTAGGAAAATTAAATAGTAAGAAAAATGGATAAATATTTTGAGAAATTTCTTCAGATTTTGAAGCTCTGTCTTTCCTAGGCCTGTGGTTGTTCATCGATGTAGAAGTGTTGCACAAAGTCCTCAATGACTGGTTTGAATTCAGTGTCAATCATGCTTGAACCAGGTGGTTCAGCTCTAGATAATTCCTGGGTTCCCTTCAAATTTCATCAATTCTATGAATTATGAATTAAAAAACAATCTTTCATCACCATCGCTATTAATTTGGAGTCCAATTAATTTGTCTATTCTGTGAGAGTTTTAAGGTTACCAAAATCATGAAGAATTCTTTAGGATTTTGTTTTTTTCTACAGGGAGAAAAGGATAAAGATGGAAGCAGTTACTAAACTGTTTGATTTTTCTATTATCATGTTTTTCATGTTGTCCTTAAACTTCTGAAATCTCGCTTGCAGATATAACTTTACGTCTGCAGTATGCTCAGTCGCTAAAATTATTTTAAAATTGACATAGAAATTAAAAGATGAACTTTCCATACAAAGCAAAGTGGCATCCTAAATATTTATTTATTTATACCTGTAATTTGGGTCTGTGTTTACTTTTCTTAAAATTGATATCATTATGGATTAAGTAGAACTGGAAAAAAACCTCCTCACATACAATTAGATTATTTAATTTGTTACTGTTTCTGTTGCAGAATTTGTTATGAAGCTCTTGTTTTCATACATGTTTTCCTTTACTTGACAAGTGTTTTGTGAGAAAGAATGAAACAAAACACAGTACAAACACCCTATGGTTCACTAGGTAAGTATCTCTTTTAGGTGTTCTGTGTTCAAGAGTTGATATTCTGGTTGCATAATTTAATACATTTTCCCACCTGAAATACATGTATGTAATTAAATGAATCCCAGCTATACATTTGGCATTTGTCTGAACACTCAAGTGAATAAACATTCTCTTTCACAAATATTTGCAAATGAAAATCAGAAGAGGTTGCAAAGCCAGTCAAAATGAAAAGAAAATAAATCTAATAGTATTGAGCACTAGAAAAGTCACAGTATATTGGAAAAATAAGTCCCTGTGAAGACTTCTCCAAACCTAAGGATGGGAGGATTTTAGAACAGGAACAGACTTAGACTCCAGATGACGTATACACATTTTTTTTCCTTTGTCTAATATTGGCTAGTGGGTTACAATGGCATAAAGTTGGGAAATTTAGACAGATGTGTGAGGCAGAATAAGGAAAGAGTATGTTACTTAAGTACCTTGAGGTGATGCATGTCTGTACTTCAAACTGCCCAATTTGTACTGACTAGATTAATTCAGCATCTGCTTGCAAACAGAGAAGCACAAGTGAACTTGTACTTTTTGTCAGCTTCACTTCCTTCTGGTAGATTCGAAGATGGAGACCAGATAGTGACAGGAAAGCCAGTAACAACCTTTGATATTTCTTAGATAAAGAATTTGTCCCAGGACTTGTTAACTTGCAAGATATGTGCTAACAGTCTATTTGGAAACAAATAAAAACTTTCACCTCTTGTGGTGGAAACTCTATACTTGGACTTTCAACTGCATCCTGAAGATGAAAACCAAGGCTGAAACTTTATGTATTGAGAATGGGACTCAACTGCATTCACTGGTCAGCGTGTCTGGTTCCTCTGGATTCATGGTGCAGGTACAACCTCAACTGAAGGGGCTGGGGGGGTAATTAGAGTGTGCGTGGGAAGGGTTTGTGCACCGTTAGAAAGGGAGTCTTGAACTAGAAATCATTCTCCCCTCCCTATCCACCCGGTTTAGTAAATAATGTTAGATTAAATATCACAGTTCTTGCAGCCGCTCCACTCACAATTCCCCTGTGACATTAGGAATGCATCTGAGGGACTATTAAGATCTGGAGCTCTCAGCTGATATGCAATACAGTACATAATAGAGTCGGAAGTTGTGTCCTGGCCTTGGAGAAACATGACAAGAAGAAAATATGCCATTAAACTCTTTCCCTTTATCCTTTATCATAAATATTATAGAACTAGAACTTCATGATCAGGTAGTTTATTTCAACCATTTATAGAATTAAAGAAAACAAATGTTCTGGGAAAAAAAAAAGAACAAAACCAAGCAAAAAAACAGGGTGTTTCAAGGAACAGACACAAACTGAAAGAGAGAATAAATGAAAGAAAATAATAAAATAGTGTAATGAAGTCAAAACACCATGTATAGTATTGGGAACCACAATATCAACCACATCAAAACAATTTTGAAGGAAAGAAGATAAGAAGAACAAAATTATTTTTAATTTGGGAAAAGAAATTAAGTTCTGACAAGAAAAAACAGAAATAAATCACAAAATTTAATTAGAGCTTCCTGGTGCCTATTAAAGGGTGTCTTATTAAAGCTTTTTACATAATTTTTACATAATTTTCTCAATAAAATGAAAGAAAGTAAAAGATCATGTTACAACTTTCATTTTGTATAGCCCAATTGTAAGAGAAACTAATAAGAAATTAACTACAACAGTTAAGCCACAGATGTGGGGGACACCTGGAAATAGGAATAACATGTAGCACAGCAAATTCTAAATAGCAAATAATAATTTTAAAGATACATATCCTTAAGTAGTTACAAATTGGATATTTTTCCTGAAAAATGACATTTAGTTTATATTTTTACTATTAAGAGATATTTCTCTCTTGATATTTTAATAACAATTTTCTATTGATATAAATTGATTTCATGTATAAAAAATACACAATTCAGAGTCTGGCTTGAAGTTTGTCTTTAACTGAGTTATGTAACATACACAAGAGAAGAAGTATTACAAGAAACACAGAATTTTGTTTTGAAGCTCCTCTTGCGAACTAATTAGACTCCAATTTGATTTTAAATGATTATGCATATCATTCTTCATTAAAGATGTAAGCATCTAAATGACTAATTCTTATTACAAACCTGTTAAAGGAAAAAAGATGATTCATCATGGTGATGGACAAGCCACATTGAGAATTTTGACAGGGGCCTGTTCTAGCAGAATGCTTCTCAGCAGGGAAATACAGGCATATTGGAAGAAGAAAATCTGTTCCAGCTGGTCAGGATCCAGATTTGTGTCATTCCAGTCTAACAAGAATCATCCCTGACTCCCCCCGAGGAAGGGATCAATTACAACTGGTCATTTCTTCAGCTGCATACATGGTATCTTGGTAAACGTAGCTAATTAATAGGCTGACTCAGTGAATAGCTACTCCTTGACATTACAGACAAATAAAATGTTTTTCCTTTCCATAAGAAAAGTTAAATCACATATTTCTACTTTAAATGTTTTGTTCCTATTACCATTTTTGCAGTAGCCCTTGGCAGAGGAACAATTTAATTGCTACTCCAAAGAATCTCTGAGATTTTTAAAAAGACATTTTTAAGTTAACTAGATACCACAAATCCAAATTTTAGGGTAATTGTGTTTCCTAATTCGTATTTTGTGTCAGTTCACATCTGTAATCACCTAAACAAAATATATTTATGCTGTCAAGAGTCTTGACTGTGTTTATGGGACTACTGGTATAAGAGGTTTCAGACCAGTTTTATCAGAGCTTGAGGGAGTTTCAAACTCCTTTCCATATAGAAAAATGAGAAGTTATATACTTTACGCCCATACAAGTATCTAATTATATACACAGTTACACATACACATATAAAAAAAATGCAGTTATATATAGCTAGGCACATGCATATATATAACTGTCTAGATAGTTACATACTGTGTCAAATATCCTCATATTATATTATTTGAACTAGATGCTGGAAGGCTAAGTTTATGTCTGAACTCACTTCCTAGGGAGAGAAAAATTGCCAGCATTATTAAATGTATATAGGGTTGGGTATCAACAGTGATATATACCTGCAACAAATGCTAGACCATACCATGTATGCCATTACTTATGTCCTGATAAAAACCAACCCAAAAACTCCAGCAAACAGACCTTTTCCCATTTACCAAAGAATTTAATTTTTTTTAAATTATCATAAAAAATATTGTCTTAACTTTTTCTGTCCTAAATCAAATATATTATCAAGAAGGTTCTTTTCCTCTTACTGTCCACTACACTATTCTAGCTCTTTGTTAAACTGTCTTCTCAATGACCCTTTACTTGTCCTCAAACTGTCCCCGGGGGAAGTTCTAGAATGGTTAATTACTATATGACAAGAGACACTTAACTTTGCAATGATTTAAGTATTTATAGGAAAATGGGTACAAGCCTAACTCTTCTTTGTAGTTATAAGTCAACGCATTTGAATCTTTCTGTTTAACCCCGTCTTGTGCCTACTTTTCATTTACAGTTTGGTCCTAGTGTATATTTGGAGTGTTTTCTTATCAACTTATTTTAAAAAGCATAATGCTATAATTTAAGCAAAAATGCAAAAGCAATATTGAAATATCAGTGATATATCAGAAATATTAAAAGCACCAGTATATTCCAAATTATTAAAAAAAATACTTATGCAAAACTACATAAACATAAAGAGTAATTGTTTGGACGTTATCGCTGACAAATAATGAAAACTCTATGTAAGGCCCAGTGTATGTAAATTTAAATCTGTAACTAGGAACACCTTTTCAAAGGCTGTGCTTTGAAGATGTGTAATGGTCTTCAGAAAATAAGTATTTTTTCTAATTAGAAATTTTTATGTTTGCTTTCTCTAGCTGCCACCTACTTAATGGGAATATTTCAAACCTTTCACAATTAAAAAAATTATTTTACTCATCTGGCTTAAGACATACTAATTGAAAAGCAGATTCATAGAAGCATCCTAGTCTACAGAATACCTAAGTCAAATAATTTTTTTAAAGTTGCACTTAACTTCTGACTCGTGTAGCCCTTTAGAAATTCTATTCCTAAACTTCTATCACCAACAGCATTCCTCAAATGACGGAATACCAATGTCTGAACTTGTTTAACCAAACATCATAAAAAACCCCTGAGAAGTTAGAAGTTTTGCTGACAAATAGTATTGGGATCCAAAAAACTTCTTTCACTTTTGACAATTATTCCTTTCCCCTTTTGCAGTGAGTTTTGGTGTAAAAAATCATACTTCTTTTGAAGATGAGATGGCAGGCATGTGGAGTAAAAGAGATCGGTCAGTAATTTGGGTAGGAGTTAATGTGTGGGATCATACTGTCCCTGTGTTAGAGTTACTTGAAATGTTTCAGATTAGTTCAAGATTAAAATGCTCTTATGAACACGTACACAAAAAAAAAAAACACGGAAGAAGTAGTTTAAGACAAAAAGGAACGTTTTTATTTGTGTGTATACCTTCTACCTACTAAACAGTGTATGTAACTGTGGTACAGTGACACAAGTATGCTCTCAGTCTAACCAGTCTGTTTTATAATTCTACTCACGTTTGTCATAATACAAATTTTTATCTTGGCCTTTAGACTTTCCCTGAAGTTTTCTTAATTTATTTCTAATTCATTACTGAAGTATACTATTCTCTGCCTTCCCATGACTTTGATAGTTGTCCCTGCACTTCCCACATACTACATGCTGTTTTTCTTTCTTTCATCCTTTCCCTGCTTGAGTCCCGTTTTCTTTCACTTGTCTGCTCCTTTGACTCTGCCCAAGCCTTTTCAGTTCTGGTCCTGGTTTTACTTACCCCTCCCTGCTTAGTCTACAAATACTTGCTAATATTTGATATTACAACCTTAAACATAAACTTAAAGAGGCTGTATTCTTATGTACTAAAAATAAATAAATGATTATTCCTGACTTGGTTACTAAAATGCATTCCAAAAACCAGAACGGATGTTTAGTTCAAGACAAATAAAGATGTTGGTGACATCAAAAAAGTAAAATGGTGTTTATGGTTCCATGCTATCTGGAAGTATTTGGATGTCCCCAGTACAAAACACCCATAGCTGCTCAAAATTCCAGTTCAGTCTGTCTTAGTTCAGTCAATCTTATTATGGTCCATAACGTTACTATATAAAACATTTTTCACTCTTAGCGCTGGTAATTTTGTAGTGTTTTTTTTTTTTTCCTTCCGGAAGAAAGATATGAGTTTGACTGCCACCGTAGCTCGAGAAACAAACTCTTTGCAGGATTAAGTAAAATATCTAGATGATTGATGCCAACCATTAAACTGAAAATCTTGCTGCAAGACTGGTTTTATAATTATTCAGATTTCCTTCCAAGAGTATTACCATAGGGAATACTTTACTAGATCAAGAAAAGTGCTTTTACTATGTTGCTATTACTTTTTGTTCTCCTACTTTTTTAAGACTACCTTACTTTGTAATATTACAAATATTTTATTTATTCCTCCTACTATTTCAGAAGAATGGACTAGATAATTAGCACACATAGGTTTAATCATCTTCAATAAATTCCAGTTTAAATTTTAAAAAGAGTTTTCAGTTCAAATATTTTTGTGTACTCATGAAAAATTTTTACATCTTGCATACCAAAGGAAGACTACTTGACATATAAAATATCTGCAGTCAGTTCTTCCCTTACTCACAATACTTATGTCAAGAGGAATAATTTTTGAAGTTAGTAGAACAGTGGTTGTATAACATTAGACTAAAAATAAATTTACATTTTTTGTCTCTTTATTAGAAAAGTATAAAATTTACTATCCTAACAAAATTATTTTATGTTTACCCGATGCTTTTTTCAAGGTTTTTCTGATATATTTTGTTCCAATTTTAGTATTTTTGTTTAGTTTAATCAGAAAAATAACATGCTTCTCATTCTTAATACTTTATTTGTTACCACTTCAAGCGATCTTTTCAGTAATTAGAATAAAAGACTTGGTAGGTGAAGAGAATAGAAGCATGAGATGACGAAATTGTACCATGTAACTGCTGTGTAATGTATCCAATCCAAAAAGATCATGTCTACTTTCTAATGAAATACCTTAGATTATTTTAAAAGGTTTTTCATCAAAACCTATCAGATAAAAGTTATAATTTTTAACTCTTGTAACTGATATATTTTTTCATTTTTAATGAATTCTTTCTATATAAAGATATTTGTAAAATTGAAGATGTCATCATCTAAAATTTTTATGGCAATAATAACAGTGCCATTTCTTTGTCAAACTGAAGGGATTTACACTATTTTGAGGAACTGAAAAAGCCTGAAATGTAAACTTTATTATTAAATTGTATATTTGCTTCTGTTTATACATAAATTAAAAAAAATTAAATACACTGAATCTATCAAAATATATATATTTTAATTTTATGTGGTTTTATTAAGGAATAAAAATGAACTCCTTTTGGAGATAAATTAAAGTCCTATACTACACTTTAATACATACTATTCTAACATTATTTTGATCTGCTCTTCAAGGTATTTAAGATAGGAAAACTTTAATTTCACCCCCATTAGTTATAGTTTCTTTTTCTTATATGCTGTAATCTCTAACTCCTTTTCTTATTAATATATTCAACTGTTCTTATACTGAAGCATCGATGTTGTATGATGTAAGTTGTTATGAATAGAAGTTACTCTTTTTTCCTCATTTTTTTGTAATTTACAGGATTTGGAAAACCTGGAGTTATAGTTCACAATACTTTCGTCACTCTGGCAAAAGTAAACTATTATGAGATAATTCTGCAAAGACACAGCTCAAAATACTAGGACGTTTTGGGATGCATCAGAATACTGTATCCAATAACTTAGGCCTTCTGTATTTGAAAATCACAATGACCTCTGTGACACAAAAGTACATACCTGCTAATTACTTAGTTTTCAATAAGCAAAGGATGAAAAATCAGGGATTGCTCTGTAATACCTTTGCTGGCAGAAAAATCCTCCAATAACTGCTGCTTGTTATGAAAACACCCAGATTCTGATAGAAAAACACATTTTTCTTTTTGATATCTGCTGCTGCAAAGGTGTATAATCCAACCGCTAGAATAGCATGGATGCCATGGAGAAATTACCTAATGCAAAAGGAATAGGGCAAAACTGCTCGTTGCGTCCCACCTGTGGGCAATGAAAAGGTTTCTTGAAATTAGTTCAATAACTCAGTCAAAAAGAAAATTTTCCCTTAAATATTTTAGTCTTTTTTATTATTATTATTATGCTTGTTATGAAATTGTGATTAACTAAACATAACAAGAGCTCTTATTTCATTACTATAATTAAGCTAATCCTTTGTCATATCAATCACACACACAAAAAAAAAGCCATCTTTGCTGAGTAGAAGGAAATAAGGAAGAGACTGAGAATAAAACCTTTCCTATTTTTCTTTGGAAATTAATATGAATGGAGTTTATTATAGAGCTCTCTTGACTGTGAGGGGCTTACAAGTCAAAATGTTGAAACACCTTTTTCTTTTAGACTATATTTGGAATGTGTAAAGCAGTATAAAACTTGGGTTTATATTTTTTTCTTTTAATTGCCTAGAAGTTCTGGGTATAGTTCTCCCCTCCTCCTCTCAATATGAATACCCTAGTAGTTCATTAAAAGATTTATGCTGTTAATTATTATTGTATGAAAGTTTTTCTGTGATTAATGTATAATGATCTATGGTATGTAATTATTTTATAATTTTAAATATGAATACAATTCTAAAATTATAATATTAGTTTTAGTATTTAATCTTGCTTAGGGAGAAGTCTCTGTGTTTTTCTATGTATAAATCCTTATTTAGAAACAAACAGATTACTGAAAATTTTCAACCCAATCAAGAAATTCAGAAAAAAAATTTCAGTCATGTATTCTACTAAGACAGATAAGGCAAGAACAGAGACTAACAGAAGATATGAAAATTCAATCCATTCTTTTCATTTCTTCTAGAAACTCATTGTGATTTCTAGTTGATATTTATTCTAAATTCCATTAAGTGGATTGTGGATTCCATTAAGATGTATGAATCAAAAAAAAAATTCATGAATAAGCTTCTTAAGTCTTTTGGCCTACTTAAGTGTATTAAACAAATACAAAATAAATGTGAAGCTTTAATTGACTTAAAACTCCTCTTTTATATGTGCATATAATTGTGATTTGTCAGATGCCCACTTCTCAGTTTTACAGAGCTTATTTTATCCAGTTTTATGGGTGAGTTTTACCAATCAACTGTACTGCTGTGCATATATAACCAATTACTAAAGCTAGAAGAATTTTTTTAAGTGCTCTTTTACAATTGTTCACAGTGACTTTTCAGTGTTTCATCCTTATTACAAAATGATAATGCTGTATAGGAAGTCACTTTAATAATATTTTTCTGTTATATCTGTTGCATTCCATATCTGTGGCACATAACGAAGTTTATATGAAAGAGAGAGAGAGAGGAAGTATTTATTTTGGAAGAGTATATATAAAAATTAAGTGCTTTTGTTAAAGAATTTTTGGTAGTAAAAAGTCAGAAAGAAAACAAATAAAGGAATGATACACTCAGTGTTTTTTAGAATATTTTCTCCAGATAGTATAGAACAAGAATCATTTTTATTCCATTTTATATATTTTAAAATACTTATCCATCAGAATATAACTATTGAAGAATAAATTTATAGCAATTTGACCTTGACACCAAACTTAATAGAGTATATTAAAAAGTGTTCTTGAACATTTCAAGGCAGTAGCGGACTTGTGCAATATAGAGAATTTTTTTGATAAATGCAAGAAGTAATTCATCCTTCTAACATCAAAGAGGATGCTAGATAAAAGAGCATTACAGGATAAACAAGAAGGTCAGATAAAATGTTAACGTAGTTTAGTATAGTGGTTTTCACTCTGTGCTTCATGGTCACAGGCGACATTGCTGATCAGATTTTTTTAACTTGCTTTCTTATTTCTTCTGGATTGCTTTAATCGCTAAAAATATGTTTTACCAGCAAGCAGCGCTTGTAATTAATCTGGTGATGTCATATGATAATGAAATAAGTGTCATTTTAGCACACTTGAACAGCAGAAACCATCTATCACAAAGTTTGATAGCTCCAGTCATAAAAGCTCGGGGGTTTTTTGATTCTTCCTTCTGAAGTTTATTTATTTATTTATCATCCATTATTACTTTTATACATATTTCTATGTATTTAAAATAATACAGATGACGTGATAATTCAGGAGACTGGCCATATATTATGGACTTACTTGACAATTTGTTTTGCTGCTAAAGTGCATTTCTTATTGGACTTTTTTTAAAGAGTTCTTTAATACATAACCTTGGAGTATTTTTCTTCCTTTGGAAAACTGTCATTGTTTTCATTCTATTTCAAGAAAAGATATGTCTATTTCACAGCCAGTAATAAGGTAAATTTGTTCCTGATATCTTTAAAAAGAGACTAGCATCTCTGGTTCTGATTCTTCCACTGGCACAAGAAGAGCTATAATATAAATAGATCTTGCAGAAGTATTTGGTGACTTCAAATGCCTGGGAAATCAACTATCTCTTATAGTAAACCCTCTCCATCCCTGCCATACTCATACACTTACAAATAAGAAAATACCTCCTTCTGGCATGTTCTCAACTGAAAATACTTTGAAATAAAGGACAGATTCTTTCAACCTTAATTTCCCTGTTTCTACTAGCAAAAATCAGAGAAGCCGTGCAGACAATTTAGATACTCTGTTTGAATCCTGACGGGCCCAGAATCAACCCTCAAGGTCTATATAAAATCAAGAAAATACAAAGTATTTTAGATTGGAGGACACCTCTGGAGGTCCCATGCTCCAATTCCTTACTCAAAGCAAAGGAAAACTTCAGAAGTAGATCAGGTGGCCTGGAACGCTAGCTAGCTAAGCTCTGAATATCTTGCATGCTGGGTGTGTAACCTCCTAATTATTTTGGTGACCCTGCTCTGGACTTGCACCAGTATACCAACATCTTTCTGGTACTATGGGAGCAAAAGCGGAACCTGATAATTCACAAGGTGTCTCACAAGTTGCAAAGAGTCGAATAATCATTCCCTTGACCTGAAGGGGACCTTATTGCTGGTGCAGCTTTTTATAGGATTAACCTTCATTGCTGCTGTACTAAATTACTTTATTTCTTTGAAAGGTTTTTATGATGATTTCTCCAGTAAGTGGGCTGGTAGATAAGGGTGAAAAATATTCTGTGAAAGAAGTTTTTCTGGAATTTAAAAGTTAATAAATGCGGACCATTATTTTAAATCTCGCCATTAATTTTTGTTGACATTTTGTTTCCGATTCAGATAACCAAATTCAGGTTTACAAATCACTAATAGAGGTATCTGATTTTTTTTTATATGCCCTAAACCTGAGGCCTGTCTCCATCTGCCAGAAGAATGCAGGCCTCTCATAAGTATTATGATGTACTGTAGCCCTGCATATATGGCCTGGATAAGCTAAGGGTTAGTTCCCATCTAATTAGTGACTAAAAGACATTGTATTCAGATCAATTTTCCAGTCTAAAACTGAAGTACTCAGTGCTAACTGTCTAATCAATTAAAAGAACTAAGTTCACAAAAAGAATGTTTCCTAGCTCAGATACTTGTGTCAGGATGGGTAAATTATTCCTTCATTAATAATACTGATTTCATTGCAGTGCCAATAGGGAGGACATCAACAACAAGATACCTAACTTCTAGATGGCTGAGGCAGGTAAAATAAATCCCATCCTGAGTGACCTACATATGTCAGTATCATTAGCCTGGAGTCCTATCCATGGCATTGAAAAATCGTCCTGAAAAATGACATTAGGCTAGCACATATTCTCTTTCTGCTATGGATGTATTTATGTTGATAGTTTTTGTCTAGGTCTACATAGGTGACCAAGATTTATTTATGTATTTATTTATTGATTGATTGTAGGTAAAAAACATGCGGTAGTCTGTGATAAGATTTGGGGGTTTAATTATTAATATGTACAAATAATTATGAATTATATAACCATAGCAACATCTTACAGAAGCTTTTAATTAAGTATATGAATACTTTCTCATAGATTGCATGTATCTACGTGGGTTCTTTTTAATAGGAGATACAAAACATTTCTACTTTAGTTTTTTGTTTTCAGATTTTGCTGTTCTTGTCTTTTTTTCTTGCATGCTTATATGTATTTAAATTACACTTTCAACATCTTGGATACACTGCCTTGACTGAGTGAGCTACTTTAAGATGATTTAACCATTTGAAAATTTAATTTGAATAATGCATGAAATGGTCTGCTCTTTAAACTCTATTAGAAACACTGTGTCACGGTTCAACAGCTCCCTCTTCTGACCACGACAAAAGGTCAGAACGTTAAATTTTCTTGAAGAAAATCTGCTCTTATCCAGAAAGGTGATTTAATGTTCCTCCACCTATAAATGTTTATTATTTGCCACTCTTTTTTCATGTGCAGATAAAAACTAAGATTCTATACGGGTTTTTTACTTTAAAAAAGTACAGATACACACACACCCCCTTTTAGTTCAATAATTGTTCTCCTAATAGGAAAAAAACTTCCTATAGGAGCACCATTCCAGTATATATTGTTTAACCAGAAAATATTATATATAATTTGTATATGTTGTGGGGAGGAATGAATGTGATGTAGAGTGGAACATTCAAAAGCTTAAAGTATCACAAGCTTGCATAACAAGCTTCAATTTGTTGAATGCCAATATTAGGTGAGATTTTTCAATTTCACCAACAAATTTGTTTCCCATTGATGTTAGAGGGAGTCACACATTATTAAGTACATGAATTACAAATTTTGCAGTATAGTTTTCCCCAGGTTAGAATCTAGAATACGATATTAGAGCTTAGACTCCTGTTATAACACGCGTCAGGACATATCTGTCACACTTCAGAATGACATCCAGGATCAGTAGGACAGTTCTTGGGAGTTACCAATAGCTAACATTTTTGTTGAGCTGGATACATCCATTCTTGTAGCAACTGGGAATGGATGACATAAATTCTCCTTCAAATCTCCACAGATATGTAATTCACTCAGAAGTGCTCCACTATATATCCAGTGCCCAGAAAAACAGCTACTAGCTCTAACTCAAAGAAAAGTAGAAGATTCTTCTCACCCTAGCACCCAATGAATCTGGAAATTATCATATTCTTCTGTTCCTACATATTAGTTATCTTTTTAATAGTTAAAATTCTTCTCTATTATGTAGGAGATCACCACTCAATTCTTTCTTCAGTAAGGCCTGAAGCAAGAGAAAGTGAAGAGCAATTATATATACCCTATATGACTTCAGTACTAAATGCAGGAAGAAGCGTCAGCCCCTGCAAACTGACCAGAAATTAAGTACCTGACTCTTGGAGAGATTTCAAACCTCTCTTTCTCTTTCTTCAGCTGTTGTAATATTCTTTCCATGAATGATCCAGTTCTGGAGGCCTGATTGGGTATTTTCTCATTTTCTGTATTCAGAATTAAGTTTTATGTGAAACCTCACCTGTAAACAGGCAGCCATGAAGTAAGTGGATTGATGCTTACTGGTGAAAACTAGGAGTAGATTTGCTCTGATAATAATTTCTTTCATGGCAGTGTCTACATGATTAAATAGAAATAGGTGTCCATGTTTCCCCTTTCTGTCTTTAGAAATATGTAGGCTATTGATAGAGGAAACCTACCACATTCAATCCATTCAGTCAAAATAATGATACAAATGACTTTTGAAATTGTAGGCATGACGTGTGTGTCACATTTTTCAGCCACACTAGGACCAAAGCATCTTCACACATTCAAAAAGAACTCTCTTTTGATTTAAACAAAGGAAACTAGAAACCTGTGAGATAAAGGAACCACTAGAGAAACTACATTTTTTTTTAAATATAGGGTTAGATTGTAAATTTTGTTTGAAGCACTATTTTAATCATGTAGGTCTTTTTGATCATTACTGAGTGACTCCAGTTATTCTATTAGTCTTGCAAAGTGCTCACCTCTGTCTTAAGGTGTCTTACTTCTTACCAACTACCTTTAATGTAAGATATATTCAGAATCCTTTGTCTTTCTTTTTAAATTTATAGCACCCATTCTTCCTTAAAATGATATAAAAATCAAAAACCTATGCGTTTTCTAATTAATACTGAATCAGACAGTTCTCTCAGATGCATGCAACAATATATGCAAGGAATGCACACCTTTTGCATGTGTATATGTAAGCATACTAAGCCAAAAACCTAACATTATTACCAATGTGTTTCCTCTAACCACAAATATTAATTCTATTTGCACTCCAAACAATCAGAAAAGGGTGCAAAGTAGTCAAACATATTTATGTACAGAAGGATGAAAGCATATGCAAACTTACTTTATTCATTTGGCATGTGTAAGCAAGATTGGATCAAGAATCTGTATTGCCTTGTTAACACAGTGTTATACCTCAGGAAGCAACCTCTGCTTATTAAATCACTTGATTTCTAGAAAGATATATGAATTTTTTTAATAGTCAGAATCACAGTCATAGATAATTTAAAATTAACCAAGTTAGTTTTCTTGCAGAGTAATATATTCTTAAGTATTCCTTACTCTTGGTATTCTTGGATATTTCCTTATCTGATTCTCAGTCTAGAGTGAACATTGTTTCTTCCCTTTCTCTCCAAAGATTCATTCAACATCTTGTTTTTCATATATATATTATATATATCTGTTTCTCAGGGAAACTTCCAGGTCTATGGTAGGATTCTCCTGAAAGTCTTTTTCTTTGAAGTAATCTTAGTTTCCTCCAATCTAAAGATTATTTATCTTATATCTTAAATCCTAACGAGTCTAAATGGGCCTGCCCACCTGCTCTTAACAGAGAGTTTTGGGACATAGTTTCATAATCATGTTGTTATTAGGCTGTTGCTCATCTCTTAAAGAATTCAAGGTTTTTTTAAATCACATAACTCCAGTAGACTTTCAAAACATAGGTGAAAAAATCTCTGAGAGAATGCCAAATGTATAACAGCCAATCTCAGTGAGTATGAGCTCCTTTCAACATGCAGTGTTTATCAAGAGCCTCACAGAAACTCCAGCAACGAGCAGATAAAAGGACAAAAAGACAAACATTTTAATCCATCTTTTGGTGTAATATTCTGTCTTCCATCCCAGTGAGAAACTGAAGTTATTTCAGGTGTTACCACCTTCTGAGAATTAATCCTAGATATCTAGTGGGAAAGAGAAGGGTATTCAGAATGAGAGTAAGAAAATATAAAAATAGGTCATAAAAAGCTTGTTATCTGGGAACACTGTCAAGCTATAAAAAAATAAACACAAAAACATGTGTGAAATGTTTATATTTGTATTTAAAGAATAGTTCTGAAAAAAGAAATATAAGCAGGTATATTTCCTTTAACTAAGTCCATTACTTACTTATTTAAAATTAATGTTATCCACTGAAAGACCAATATGACAAGCTCGAGCATGCTGATTTAGAGATCCCCCACCTAAACCTCCCTATCTAGATTTGAACGTTAATGAGTCCAATGCATGAAGTGGTAAAATTTCATAAGAATTACTTTATAGGAATATTTTTGTTAAGAGTAAATGGTCATTGACAACACATGCTTTATGAGTAGGACTCTTCTGGTCTACCAAAATAAATTTTCTTCATCACCTTACAGAAAATGTTCCGCTTTACAGTGTTTTGAGCATTAGGAACCACTTCTATAAATTGGAACCTAAAAGAAATTAATTTTATAAGATATCTTATGCAGGTTTGGTGAGAGGTAGTACTTCACTTGAACTGCCAATGGCTCCTTTGGGGCACTGCATAAATCTATTACGAAGCACCATAATGAATAATAAAACTATATTATCAGACTGAAAATTATTAGGAAAAGTTTATCACCTTCTTCTACCTAAAAATGTATAGAAAATTGCAACATCAGCATGAAGTCTCAAGAATGCCATATGGTTTGAATTAGAATGCATTATTCAGCCATTTAAAAGTTGAATTATCCAATTATTTTAAGTTTTGCATAGTTATTAGTTCTACAATTTTAGTCTGCATGCGATACATTGTATTATATGCTGTTTAAGCCTGTTTCTTAAAGCTGTGACTATAATTGTTCTGTACTTCACTGATAGCAAGAATGGACAAAAACGGTGTTGACAGCTGTATATTATGTTGCAGTTATGTTCAAATTCCTAGTGAAGTTTTAAAGCTTAGTCCTCAATAGTGATAATAGTCAGACAGCAAATATCTCTAGAGTCTGGACTAAGATGATAATGGTCATGGGGATATTCGATGGGGAACATAAAGTAGACAGTGGTCTTTGTGAATTCTCTCTTCCAGCAAATCCTGACATATAGAGCGATTTCATCCTTAAGCAATACCCCATTTCAGACATTTAAAGTCTTCGAGTCTCACATAAAATGCTTACACAAGTGAAGACACATGACAGACATTTAAAAACTGTTCTGGAATAATGTGTTGTTCTTGCAGCAGAGAAATACTTCTGCTTACTGACATATTATTAGGGAAGATTCCTGCCAAGAAGTGACTACTATTTAATGCAGAAATTGAGAATAATGTAAAGATCTCTTACTGAACTTCTTCTTCCATTTTACTTATAACTGTGATGCTGAAGTTTCACCACAATCAATCAATAAACAAGGAAAATATCATTTGAGTTTTCTCTCTCCTCCTAGTTAAATTTTAGTAATTCTGCTAATATTCGGTGTTAAGGCAGTCTGGCATGTCTCTCCCAAATCTCATTGTTTCTTGTCACAGGGAAACACCAGTCTGTAGCTGACAGAATTTCTCCTCTCAATTGTAAATGCGGTGATAAATGCAATTTTGTAATATAAACAAGTCATCCTCTAGCTCAGTGCCAGACTTTCCCTTGTCTCATCTTAACTGAACTACCTATCCTGTGTGTATCCATCTGATTAGTTGCCGGAAAAACTATGGTTCTTACATTTTTTCTCATTTATAAATAGTGCAGTGCTAAATTACAGCACTTTTATGATGATGGAGCTATTAGGCAAAATCTGAATATAAAAGTTAGCAGATTTTCTCGTACCCTAATCTCTCCCAGTCATAACACCTGCCATACAAATACTTTAGCACCAGCCTTAACAAAATCAGAAATGCATTCTTTGTGAATCTATCAGAAAAGTTATGTTTTGGGATTGGAGCCAGAAAAAAAAAACTTTAAAAGTAAGTATAATAGGAGGTCTCTGTTCTTTAAATATTTGGAAAAGTGTTGGTGTCTAGATACTACAAAGAGGAAGGAGAAGTAACCTGAGCCCAGAATCTTCCTATTGAGATACTAATACAAAAAGGACAAAGAGCTTACTACTACGCTTAATTCTTCACTAAAGGTAGTGTGAGGATTTGACCTACAAATATATTGACATACGTGTGTGTGTATTAGCATTTTAGTTTCATACGACATAAACACACATCAATTTGGTAACATAAGAGATCATATTGTAGCAAGATGTCTCATCATAAAAGAAGTAGTTTAGGTACTATTATAATTCCACCATATTTCTCTATTTCTTATTTTCAGAAGTCTGCATTTACAGCTTTCTTTGACACCTGTAAAATGGAAATCTCTAAATAGATCTCTTCTTGTAATTTTATTCAGAACTACTAATTCAGAGAAGAAAAAAAAAGAGTGCAGAAGTAGAAGAGCTAATGTACGGTCAGCTTATCTTTATAACATAAAAACCAAAAATGACACTGTATACAGGTTTTTCTTCCTAATCAACTTAAGAAACCAATTTCCTGTAGTTTTATCACAGAGTGCTCCAAAAATGTTAACAGGAATGTTGAATTTTCTTTCTCTTAAAATCGTTGTTGTTGACCTTCTTCACGTATGCTTGGCATTTCTATCCATCTGCCTTCAACAGTAGTACTAACTCACTGGTGAGTCATAGAAATGCTCTAAAGCAGCCCACCTGCCAAACTGTTGGGTAAGAATATGTAGGATTTCTCTTTTTGCCATTTTTTCTACTTTATCTCATTTTTGCCAAATGAACTCTCCGTGGGACCATTTCATTCTTCTTCTTCTTCTTCTTCTTCTTCTTCTTTTCTTCTTCTTCTTCTTCTTCTTCTTCTTCTTCTTCTTTTTTTTCTTCCTCTTCTTCTTCTTCTTCTTCCTCTTCTTTGCCTTCTTCTTCTTCCTCTTCTTTGCCTTCTTCTTCTTCCTCTTCTTTGCCTTCTTCTTCTTCTTCTTTGCCTTCTTCTTCCTCTCCTCCTATTAGCATTTAAATATATTTTAATATTATTCTATTCAAGAAAAATATATTTCTTTGATGTTATTACTATATACACTATATATATTTTAAAACTTACTAGTCGTATTCATATGGGACAAAAACCAGCCTTAGTATTTGGAAAAGTCACTTAAGACAAACCTTATGAAATTTATAATTTTACAGCATGTAACAAAGTTAAAATGTTGGTGTATTAATAGTGGGATTAAAAAAAAATCTTATTTCATCTTTTGGTTTAGAAGAGAAGAATAAAGGATAATTTTGCACTGGTTAAACAAATAATACCAAAACTCAAGATATAATTTATTCAGAAAATTTGTTTTCAGATAGATTCTGTTTCATATCATATATCATAGTACAGTGCTAAGTTTTGTCAGAGTAAAGGGACTGCTGTTACAATACAACTACTTTTCATAAAATATATATTTATTTATTGCATTTATGTAAATATGTGTATTTAAATATATTTGAAAATTAAATCATGACAGATAACCTCACTAGTTAATAGAAAACGATAAGCTTGGCTTTACTACTTAGTCTTGTTCAGAGATAAAAACTGTTAAATTTTGTTATTGTGTGAGACTTCTTTTGTAAATGCTTCAATAGTGTTATGGACTCATTAGAAACTATTGAACAAATTTTAAACTGGAATATAACATATCCTATGGAAATATATCATCCTTATTTTCAGTGAGGATGCTGTATAGCCTAACTTTTGTTTTCAGATCATCCTTTAAGCTGTATTCTGAAAACATAGTTGAATGATATTAATAAAGTCAGATTCAGTACAGGCTGCCTGAGGAAAGAAAGGTTGATTCTTTCAGAAAAAAAAAATTATCATCTGCAATTTGCAACATTGCTAAAAGTCTTTTTAAAGTTTTCTTTTTAAAGCTTCCCTTTTTTAAAAAAAGTCATTTAAGAGAGATGATTATACACTTGTCAAAAGAAGCCAAACCCAGTATCTTTGTTCTGTAAAAACTTACAGCACTTCAGTGTGATAAGGCAATGCAGCTTTAGAATGAGTTCTTGAAGAAATTATTTTATTTACCAATGATAAAAAACACAATTTCTTTTTCCTTATTATATATTCCCTGTGTACATTGCACAATTATTAATTTGACTCTTCAGTGTTACCTGAATTTTTACATTTCAGAGGAGTAAATGCAGGGTTCCTGTAATGAGGAAAAGACTGGCAGCTTTTTCAATAACTGTTTCTTAAGCTTTCAAATAAATGGCAAGAGAAGTTAAATAATATTTTAAAAATGTCAGAAACTACCATAAAATGTAGTCAGTGTTGTTAGTTTTATTTTATGACTGGTTTGCCAGTTGCAAAGCAAAAGTTTTGCTGCTACAAAGCAAAATGTGTTTTGCATTACAAATTTACTCTAATCACTCAGTTCCTCGAACGAGCCATGGCCTAGCAGAATTAAAAGGTTTATGTGACTTTAGAATCTCAGTAGCTTCTAATTTTAAGGATTCTCTTTCTGAAGTTATTGGCAGGCTATAGTCATTCTGTGGTTCATTACTCTCCCAAACTCAATCAATTGCATCATTGCAAATTGTAATACGTTCTTGTTGACTAGTATTAAGTCAAAAGACTCATAATGGCCACCTTAATTTCTTTACATGTACTGACATTCATTTCAACTCTGGATACATTAAAACACTGTAAAATATCACTTCTGATCTGTTTACCTGTCCGTCATAGCTAGGATGTGGTATTACATAACAACAGGGATGCCAAACCTTATGCTTACTAGTTTGTCATCTATCTACTGTCTGACTTAAGTCAATATTTTTTGTACATCAGCTTAAGATATCATCTTTTTCCCTTTTACACTGTTTTATAAAGATGTGGTATCTGACTATTATAAAACATTTTTTAATTATTATTTATTATGAACTATTAAAAATATACCAAGGGAGATATCCCCTAATCCTTATTATATAATTTCATAATTAACCGGTATTAATCAACCAGAGTAATTATAGAGAAATGCATGACTAGTTAGAGCTATCATCTAAGCCCATTGAGGTGAAATTTAAAATAGAACCTTGTACCATTACAGCACCTTTTTGCTAACAGTTTGGCACCTATGAAAAGGGTGGGGCAGGATACTTGTGTCTGAAAGAGATTCTGAAAGCTTAATCCATGGTCCAAATAATGTTGCCTATAAGTTCCCTGAACCTTACCAAAATTTAGCCTAGCTAATTGCTGACTAAGAGCCTTTGTAAACCAGACCCAAGATGAAATTAAAATAATTCTTTTCCTAAACATTTGGAAATTTTTTAAAAAATTCAGAAAAGGCTTGCACTCTGTGTGAAGGGTGCCTGTGTTACTGAATTTGGGAGTCTTTCCAAATTTCCATACCAAGGAATATAGTGTAACTGTATCTTGGTTTTGTGAGAGAATAAAATTACAGCACAAGAGCATACCAGCTCATAAACTTCTCCAACACCCTTTTAGAAAGAATTAAAACCTAGGCAGCCTAGGAAAATGTGGTGGCCTCATTGATTACATGCCAAGGTCAGAGGATCAAGACTACTCCGTACGATATGACATGAAAAGCAATCATAAATAATAAGACTAAAGATCTATTACACTGTGGGGGGTTACCCATGTTAGTACTACCTAATTTCATGTAAAATGCCTCATAGGCATAGTTCTAACTATGTGAGTAGTCATACACAGAACTTTCCATTGATTCAATTGTTTATTAGTGAATTGTGCATGTGATAGATATTTGTCTTCATTTCCAGTATCCTTTTCTGAAAGCAGAAAAAGGCTAAACCCAAAGATTCACACCTGGAGAAAAGGAAGGCTAGTTGTAGATATTTGCATCTGACGTGTCTACCAGAGAATCCCTTCACAACATCAGCTTCTATCTGTAAAGAGGCAAAAACATGTGTAGACCACCTACATTGTAGAAATCTAAAATAGTTTAGATAAATGGCATCATGGATGTCCTTGCTAGAAACGTCTTTCAAAGTATAAAAAAAATATATATCAGCGTATGTTTACAAATATTATTTGAAACATTAATGTAGGAAGACAGTAAGAAAAAATAAAGGCAAGCAACAGAGGAGAAAAGAAAATTCCTTGCTAGAAATGTCTTTCAAAGTACAAAAAAAATATGTGTATATTTACAAATATTAGTTGAAATATTAATGTAGGAAGACAGTAAGAGAAAATAAAGGCAAGCAACAGAGGAGAAAAGAAAATGACCAAAGGCTCTCATGAATGTGGCGCCAGAATGTAGGCTTTACTTTTGGGGACAAAATGAAAGGTGCAGGCAACAGTACAAAGTGGTGGTATATTCCTTTAAAAAGGGAAAACAGAAGATGAAAGCGGAACTACAAAAGATAGGAAAGAAAAGATGAAAAAAAGACCTGAGGTGACAGGAGGAGGATAATAGGGTGGGCAAGCAGCAGTCAAACCATATTGTGTAAAGACAGAATAAAAGACGATAGGACAGGAGAAATAAGTTAGATCTAAATAATAAAAAAGCACGATTACAATGATAACAGAAAGGAATATTTGACATGCTGCAAAAACAGAGGAAAAAAAGGAGTGAAAGAGAGCACACTGCTTAGTATAAGAAAATAATACTTATTCAAGAGAATCTTGTTTAGAAGCTGATGAGCTAAAAACAGTTTAAATATGTTATTTTAAAAATACAAAGAAAAATATTACACCTCTTTTAGCTATGAATATGTTTATAAAAACCTTGTGTGCTCAACTAACTATGATGAGTTTTTGGTTTAATACATAAAGTCATGCTGTCATGCAGACATGAAAGTGTTTAAAATGTGTGGTTTTCATATATTATACAGAAATATAAGTGTGAAAAAGATTAGAAAGAGGAAGAAGAAAGATAAAACATTAAACACTTTCAAGATTATATGAAAAATGTTTTGAATGTCAAAAAATCTTATAAAGCAAATAGCTGGTGATTTTGACTTGTGGAATAAAATAAACCAATTTTTTTCATTTTTCTGCTTTTTCTCCTTCAGCTATGCGTTGAGTTTTGCCACACCACTGTAAAAACTACAAGCAATACCTTATACATCCTTATCTCTGAAAGTCTCTTCACAGTGCCTTTACTTTCTTATAGTAGCAGCAGTCTTACCTTATATCTCAAATATAATAAAAATATCAGAAATTCCATGCTGTATAGACAGCATCAGCAGCTCACATGGAATTATAAAAATATCTGGTGTGATACAAAATTGAGTCTGCTATATTAGAAAGGTGAGATTGAATAGGATAAATTTTAAACAAAAATATGATCAATGTTTTGTTCATTTATTGTGCCTCTTCATGACTGATTATTTAATAAAATCATTGACTTCACTTTTTTGTGTTCCTGTTCTGATTTTTTTCATATTTTCTTATTGATTTATGTTTAGGAATTGTGATTATGCACTGCCTTAACACCACAGAAAAACACTGTATAATCCTGCTTATATTTGTATCTGTGACCTGGTGCTGGATTTATTTCTGAAACATGAATAAAGCATTTGGGCTTTGCAGAATCACCTCATGGATTTATCTTTGCGACTTATATCAATTTAAAAATAAACATTGAATGCTGAATGCTGCAGATGTCATCTTCCACATTCTCTGCCTTTTCATTTGGGAGATTTATTTTCTGAAGAAAATCTGCATGTATAAAAGATGGGATAAATACTGTATTGTTGTTCATGTAAAGTGATGTCACAGTGTTTTACCAATCATACTGACAGTAGCACTGAATTGAAGGAACTTCCAACCATATCGTATGCTTGATAAAAAACACTGAATAAAATAAAGTAAAAAAAGTGTATTTAAAGATAATCCAATAAAGAAGTAAAAACATACACACATTTCTCCTGTGTTGAGGCTATTTCTTTGGTAAATCTAAGCTTGATGTCCACATAAGGAACAAAGAAGGAACAATCTAAAAAAAGATCTAAGGCTTGACATATTTTCTGAGAAGCATCAAGTCAAATACATGGAACTAATTGAGTCAGGCCTGGAAGACTGTCATCCTTCTGGCTCCTGTCTAGGCAATACCTGGTTCCAAAGTGCAGTTACATCGTCAAATCTAAGTCTTTTTAGGGAAGGATCCAGGTTTACCTTAGCCTCTCTCACATTCCAAGCTGTATACATGAAAAGAAACATTATACTGCATCAGAACAGTAGATGACACAGAAAACAAAAGCACCAAAATCGCAGTGGAAATGAAGCCAGTGTCTAAGATCCTACACTGTATTCATAAGTAAGAATCTTATCTTCACTGCATCATTACACTAGCTCCTCTGATATCCAGTTATTATTCTTTTCCCTTAACGTAAAGGAGATCAGAAGGACTTGCAAAAGTTCTGCTAATGTTTGTCTTAGAATATGTTTGCTACACTGAGTCTGTTTTCAACAACATTACAAAAAATATCTGACTTGCTCAAAATCAAAAGGACAGTGAGAATCTCAATTGGTGCATAACTTAGGTCAGATCTGCAAAGCAAGAAGTTCAGATAAGCGTGTCCAAATATTCAAAGTTTGGATAACTATCTGAATTTATTAGATGAGCAGGATAAACTCAATATAATTCAAAGGACAGAATGAACATTTAAGAGAAAACTAAGTTGTTACGTCTCATCCTTCAAAGAGAGTTAGTTGCTTCATAGTTAAAACAACCCATCTCAACATTTATCAGAAATGTACTGAAACTCATTTTTCTCCTTAATGGTTGAGGTACACAGTCTTGTGGCTTTTATTTCAGTAGTACAATACAGAGTAGACCAGCAGTGAGCATGAAAATCTAAAGCATTTTGAAATAGACTGGGTTTTGTGGATCACTGAATTATAAATGAAAACAACTACAACAGCAAATAACATTTAGCAGTTATATAGCTGCAGGTAAGACCTATTTGCTGAAAACAACCCCCCAAAACTGTAGACTATGATGATGAGGAAATCATCACTTTTTCAACTTAAAGTATGAAACTAGAAAACTACTGTGTTAAGATACCAAGTCAGCCATAGCTTTCTTGGCGGTAAACAGTGTAAAATATTATTAATTTCTTAATACCATTATCATATTGCTATGCTAGATTAAATATGTTATGGAGAGACAGGACTCTCATGATCTGAAACACACTCTGAATTTTTCAACTTATTTAATATTTTATGAAGATGTTCTGTTCAGACCTTTTTTTCCTTCCAGTTGAACTTGATATCCTGCTTTATAATCCTGAGAACAAAGTGATGTCATAGGACACAAACTGGAATCCTGATCTCTGCTTTAGATTGAATCATGGTCGATAGTTTCTCCATCTTAAAACAGAGTACTATAGTACACAGTGCTCTGTTTGCCCTGTATCTGTCAATCAAGTCAGTCGTATCTGTCATTACAATTCAAAACTCTAAGGCTTTTTCACAGTGATATAAACAGGAAAAGGATTAGGAAATTTGTTTCAATTTAAGTTACTGACCAACATAGTTCTTTATAGGAGTCACAATTGTTTCTTGCTAGTAAAAAAACCACGCCACTGGATGCTCAACTATAAAGCTGTGTCAGATGAAACTACTACCCTGCTCAGTGTCATAGCAGGCGTTTATAGGAAGTGATGCTGTGACAATTTCATACAATATATAGCAGAAGCAGCCAGTTCTGTTTTATCTTCCATTAAAAAAAAGCTATGTGCTCTAAATACATACAATATTTTGCAAGGGGTTTTTTTTGTTTGGTTTTTTTTTTTCATTTTTAGACCTTCTCCTTGAGAATGCATGGTTAATTTAATCCCAAAAAAAATTGCTGATAGTATTTCCCTCCTGATTTTTAAAATTGAATTGATTTGTAACAATTATCAGGTAAATATGGTCCCTTGACTAATGTTAACTGGTTGTTAGAAAGCATATGATTTAGCTTTTTAAATAATACCATGCTAGTTTCAAAAGTAACACAGACAGTCAAAGAACAAAGGTTTGTCAGGCTATCTACAGCCTAATATCCTGAAATGCTACAGGACATAAATAATCCTGTATATTTAATTTGGTTGGTTTGTAGTAATTTAGTTGAGGTCTGACCTAGTCTATTACTTTGAGAAATCGTGCATGTTTTCTAGTATAGTTTTCTTTTACAAAGTCAATATTTCTTTTCTACAATGTGAGCTGGCTTCTGTGTTCTCTTGCTACCTTCCTCAGTAAGCCAAGGCTATTATTATTTTTTATACTGCAACAGCTGACTCCTGCCCAGCAGCCCCTAACCACCTCAATTCCCTCTGCTTCTCAAGGCCTAGGACTGGAAACTGACATTGCTGCAACTTTCACAAGCTTGCTGAACCCAGAAGGCTAAAAAAAAATCTTGTTAATGTCTCAGAAGTAGACAAAGAAATATATAAAAAAAGATTGGAAATGTAACACGAAATCCATGATCACTCAATGCACTAAGACAGGAATCAAAACAAAACTATGAAACAAAAATGACAGCAACACAGTGCAAGAGGTCCTATACTACTTTTACGAATGGAAATCTCAGCACAACAGGAATCCGAAAGACATGACTATCTTAAAACAACTGTATAACACATCACCCTCAGATTGTTACATAATTTCTACACTTGGGGAAGGAGATTGTATAAATTTAAATTATTGGTTCAACTACAGAAAAGTAAAATTGTCATGAATTGTTGATATGTTTAGGTTTGATCTTCTTGCAGCTACATTTTAGAAACTTTTCTAATTATGTCCTATCAGTTATTGGAAATAAAGTACTTGTCTAGGACGTACAGAGTTTTGTCTATATTTTTCTAGTGCCTGTCCAAAACCAACTAGAAGCGGTTCTGGCTTTAGCTGGGGATCAAGATTAAAACATCCAGATTCAGGAATCTATATGTTAGTCTATACAGTTCACTACAGATTGAACTTCCTTTTATAGACAATAAAAGAAAAATGACAGTTAAGATGAACAGTTTTCTAGACTTCATTAACTTTATTTTCTTGGTCATGATATTCCTGAAGTTGTTGAGAAAAATATTTGAATACAACATTGTCACTAGTTTTCATGAAGGAATGTTATTATTTACCTGTTTTTCAAAGTAAACTATTGTTTACTTTGTGTCTTATAAATGTCTCAACTTCTGTACTCATTTGTTAACTCCAGTTATTAAAAAAAAGGTAAAATAATTCATTCCTAAAAAACCCATGAAAACAGTGATTCATTGATTCATTAAATGCTCACAAAGCTTTGGATGCATTCCATGGAGCTGAGGCATTCTGTCCAAAATTTCAAGGACAATTCTCATATTAGTATTTATATAATATGCCACAGCTTAGAACAAAGTGCACATTTATTTGAATGTTTTTGCCAAGTATCAAGCTTCTTGATCTACAGATGTTTCCATCAGACTGATTAGAACAAAAACTTACAGCACTTCTGTATTGTTATGCACTCATTTTTGACATGAGAAATCACAGGTCTGTTTTCTCACAGGAACTGGAAAAGGATCTTATGACTCTTCTGGTGCATCTGCATCGTAAACAATCTTTGTGTTAATACTAACCACTGATGTCAATATGAATAATTGTTTATGCTATTGTCACCTAAATAGGTAAGTCTTTGATAGGTTGCTGAGGGATGCCCTCCCATTAAGTCATGAGTTTCAGGACAGACCCCCTTCCTTCCTAAGCTCCTCCTCAGAGGGAAAGCTTAGGTTTATCTGGATCCATTCCTAGTCCCAGACTTGTTCAACATACTGTGAACTAAAGGATTATGTAGATATGAATTATGTAGATATGAGAAATTTCCCAACTATAGTATTCAGGAGAAAAATGCAAGGCTGTTATACAAAGACTATAGAAGGCGATGGTGACTTCCTGTATGATTCTTCAGAATAGCCTAGATTCCAATATCAGGTAGGATTCTTTTAAAATTGTTCCAGGAACATAAAACTCCATTCCGTGAAAACATTTTTCTTCAATATTAGCAAGTAAACATGTATATTGACCTTTTGAGATGCTGTGGAGCTTATTTAGCATGTAAACAATTGCTTAAAAGTATCAGAGGCAAGTACATTTTTGTTAAAGAAATAGGAACTTTTGCATATAATCTCTTATGCTGTATCTGTTATATATCCAAAGTGCTGAGAATATGTTGTTTTATTTTATAGTAGTTTGAAGATTCATTTTTAATTGTAAATTCCGAAGATATCTTTTTTAAAGCACTATTATATTTTTGGGGGTTAATTATTTCTTGAAGAAAACAACTAATATATTAGTAAGCCTTCTGATGTCTTCAGCTTTTCATAGTCATTACATAGTAGTGCCTAAAGTCTCATTTATTGGGAAACACAAAAATCAACTGAAATTCTTTGGTTTCTGGAGGTATAAGGAAAACAAAAGATATTCATAAATATTATCCTGTTGTTGGCTTCTGCACAAGTGTAAGATTTTACTTCATCGTATCTATATGAAATATGTGGGAACATTCATCTTCGAAACTGTTTGTCTCCTAGGCACCTCAAAGTTTGTACTGTAGAAATAATTAATCATCCAGCAGTGTCTCCTCTGCTCTTGTCATAATCTATGAAAACACATATTTCTAGAACTGAAGGTGTATGTATCCTATAGAGTTGAATTCCTACTTTAACACGAGGTGAAAATGACAGCTGTAACAAAAACACTGGTGACATTACTCGGTTGTGATATTTTTTCTTCAGTAAATTATATTAAATTAAAATCATACAGAAAATCACTTCTGATATTAAGACATAAGTTACAGAGTTTCACCCGCATATTAGGAGAAAATTAATTCAGGGTCTACTAGGGTAATGCCTTTACCAAAATTCTACCCATTGAAATAATATTGTCTTCTAACATTGTGAAGAGAATGAGAGAGCTGCCTTGAAAGCCCACCATATTTATACTTTTATAGCATGGCACTAAATTTTTGCTTTGCACAAAACTTCATTGAAAAAATACTAGGAGACTGTTAAATGTAGGAAATAAGACGTGAAATCTGTTGCAGTTCTGTCCCCATTACTCATTGGAGTATTCCTTAAATCTACCAATATACAAAAAAACCTCATTCCTCTATGACACAGTCTCCCACAACATCCTTCACTCTAAATTGGAGGGATATGAATTTGATGGGTGGACAGTTTGGCACTTGTTCTTGTGTGGGACTTCAACCTTTTACATGTCTGATGGAAGTATAATACAGTAGAAAGGAAAAAATCATTACATGTAAGGTAAGGTGTTCTCTGGGTACCTGCTTCCTGAGCCAGAACACAAGGAGGGTGAAGCTCCAACGATTCAACAGGATTTAGGTGGAGACCTGCTCAGCCAATTAGTCATTCACAAGTCTATGGGGCTGGACTGAATCCTTTGTCACTAGGAAAACTCGCAGAGGTCCTCACCAAACCCCTTTCCCTCATCTACCAGCAGTCCTGGCTGATGGGGGAAATGCCACTTGACTGGAGACTGGCAAATGTTACACCCATTTACAAGAAGGGTCGGAGGGATGATCCGGGGAACTACAGGCCTGTCAGTTTGACCTCGGTGCCAGGGAAAGTCATGGAGCAGATCATCTTGAGTGCTATCACATGACAGTCAAAGGACAAGCAAGTGATCAGGCCAAGTCAACAAGGGTTTAGGAAAGACAGGTCCTGCCAGACCAACCTGATCTCCTTCTATGACAAGGTTATCCGTTCAATGGATGAGGGAAAGGCTGTGGAATAGGTGTGCCTATTAACATCATTTCTCGCAGCATTCTGCTTGAGAAACTGGCTGCCATTGGCCTGGACAGGCACACCCTCTGCTGGGTTGCTGGGTAAAAAAATGGAGAAGTAGGCTTGTGTGGACTTCATGAGGTTCAACAAGTCCAAGTGCAAGGTCCTACACCAGGGTCAGAGCAATCCGCGGTTTCAATACAGGATTGGGGAATCTGTGATTGAGAGTTGCCCTCTGTAAAAGAACTTGGAGGTGCTGATCGAAGAGAAGCTCGACATGAGATGGCAATGTGTGCTTGCAGCACAGAAGGCCAACTGTGTCCTGGGCTGTGTCAGAAGTGTGGTCAGCAGGTTTAAGGAGGTGATTCTCCCCCTCTACTCTGCTCTTGTGAGACCCCACCTCTAGTATTGTGTCCAGTTCTGGAATCACCAATGTAAAAAGGATATGAAACTTGTCCAGAGGAGTGCTATAAAGATGATCAGAGGGTTGAAACACTTCTGCTATGAGTATAGACTGAGAGAGTCAGGGTTGTTCAGCCTGGAGAAGAGAAGGCTTTGGGGGGACCTCATAGAGTCCTTCCAGTACCTCAAGGGGGTCTACAAGAAAGCTGGGAAGAGACTTTTTCCAAAGGCATGTAGTGATAGGATGAGGGCGAATGGCTTTAAATTCAAAGGGGGAAGATTCGGATTAGACTTGAGGAAGAAATTCTTCACAATGAGGGTGGTGAATCACTGGAACAAGTTTCTTAGGGAAGTTGTGGATGCCTCCTCCCTGGGAGTGTTTGAGACCAGGTTGGATGGAGTTTTGAGCTAGTGGTAGGTGTCCCTGCCCATGACAGGGAGTCTGGAATTAGATGATTTTAAGGTCCCTTCCAACCCAAACAGTCTACAATTTCATGATTTTGTCTAGACTGAGATGTTGTCCTACCACGGAAGTAAATCCAAGGGCAATCTGACATGAGTAAGTGACTAGTGGAACAGGACCATGGAGAAATGCATGGTATGATCCAGGCTGACACTATGTAAGTATTCACGCAGCCAGGAAAGGAACAGAGAAAGAAAGAACTCAAGTAATAAACCTAAGAGTAACTGCTAAAGCTGAGTTACCAACAAATAACTTTGAAACTGAGGCAAACATAAACATCCAATCTTTATTATTTTTCTGTTACTTATAATACTTGCCAGTTTGGAAAATGAGAAACCATCTAATACTATAGTTGCTTTATTTTAGTTTTCCCTCAAAGAAGATTTGACATATTACAAGAAGTGAGATGTTTTAGAAACTTCTGATGAATATGACAATTCAGTTATCAGTATTTAAGAGTTCAAAATGGATTTTCTTATTTTAATTTAGTTGTGAAAATCAGAGAGATACCTTTAACAAGGACAAGTTATCAGCAAAAAAAAAAAAAGGATGCTTATGAACAACAACACGAGGAATTAAGCTCATTCCTTTCATAAGAAATTTAAGTGTCTTAGTTACCAAGCTAATGTTTTAGTATCTTGTTTTCTGAAAAAATTTAAACCGGCTAGGTTTCATCAAAGCCATGCGGAATTGGAATTTTTATATTTTATCACTTTTTACACTACAGAGAAAAAAAAATTCTATCCAAATTTGTTCAAGAGGCAGTCCTTTAAAACATTTATTTCATTTTTTCTTAATCTTTGATTTCTAATAATTTTCATTTCTACATGACTTAAGTGTCAAATTTTAAGAAAAACAGTATAGTTTCAAGTAACACAAATATTGCAAATACAGTTCTAGAATTTTTAGAGAGATTTTTATGTATCTCATTTTTTTTTATCTTTCCTAATTTAGATTAAGTAATATGAACATCAATGTAGACTGTGAAAATATCTACTATCTACTGATACTATCTTTTTCTTTCTTTCCTTTTCTGTGGTGGGTCCTTATTGCATAGCCATCAAAGTGTTGACCAGATCGCTGTCTACTCTTGCATTTTCTTCTTATATGTCTTATATATATAATTGTGCACCTTTGTAGAGTATAGCCCCCAGGCTCAAATCAAGAAGGGTAAGCATGACAGGGACAATTGAGGGACAAGGCGAAATAGAGGTTCTGGTACTATTGGTCAGGTACTATTGCCCCACACCTGCAGAGGGCTGATAAGTTATCTCTGTTGCTACATCAACACAAGACATTGTCACCTGACACATAGGCTTCACTCTGGTCAAGATCCTGTTTTCATAGCTGTAAATCCTGTTAAAGGAGGAACTTCTATCTCTGTTTATTTCTGTAAATAAGACAAACATGGGAAGATTTAGAGTAAAACAAAAGGTGGAAGTTTTATACCTGGAGGGTTTGTTTGCAGTCGCATGACTGTGCAAGCCAGGTAGCGATCCAAATGACTGAATCAGTGAGATCAAGCTCTATAGAATGTAAAGGCCAGAGCTTTCAGGTCTATCATAGGAGCCCTCTCTCAGCTGGACTGAGATCCCCACCTCTGGCCATCACTTCACTGAAGAAGACATGATAATGTATCTCCTGCTTTACTAAGAAGACATCACAACAGGGCATATATGCTTATGTATATATATTTCTTTAATGCTCAGATTGCGTAACTGATTATTGATTGGAACCAATTATTGTTCATAACCAATTTTAATTACAATTGTGAGTTTTGTGCAATTGGTCTTGCCTGGTTAATACTGGCATCGGTACATAACAACATTGTAATTATTACCTAGCTTTCTAGACAGCAAATAAAATCTTAAGAAAACCTTAAGAAAAGGCAAAGTGTTATTCACATGAAGTTACATCTTTGAAATAGAAATATTTCTTCTTTCCATTTCTAAATATAAAATATTTGGGAGTTGCAACTCTTTTTTTTTTATATTTTACTTCTACAATAATCAGTTAACACACAAACTTTGGCACAATTTTATGTGCAGTAAACACTTCAGATTATGCAGAACTCACCAGTCTGAGGTATGTAAAAATTGCTAATTAAGGTGCAATCTCCTTAGGAACATAATGAATTGCAAATGTGGAGTTGAAAGTTGGAAACACTTCTCTTGGTTGAATGAATTCTTCATCTAAAAATGTTATTTATTGAAAAACTGAATGATCACTTGTCTTATAAACTTACAGATATATCTCAGTATGTATTTATTAACTAAACTGACCAAAGCAGCTGGGAGTAAAAATAAATTTTTCAAATGATAAAAATTATGTGCAAAAATTTGAAAAATATTCAGGAAAGAAGTAACAGTCTTGTTTAAGATGTTTTGTAACAGAGTGAGGCAGCTATCTGCTGCTCACACTCATAAAGTCCCTCTCCCCAGGCCCTATACATTTTTATCTTATTTAGTTATCAGTTCTACATGTGTCTGAAAGACAGGAAGTATGATCTGTAAAAAATCCCCTAGTACATTTGAGGTTGTCAGAGTTCTGCTATATATTGAGTTTAACAAAGCTGAAGCCTTTTTAGATGAACTGTTACAGATATTCATCTAACTCTAGACAATGTTGGCTGTTCAGAAGTGGGTTTGTGCTGTACACCTCCTGTAACACCTGCATCCCAACTTTATATTGGGGCAATTGCCATATTCTGTTCCAACTTCATTTTTTCCTTGCTTATCATAAGAAGGAAATTTCTAGACTATGGTCTCTAATAGCATATACAGCAAGATTAGGTTACATTGTATAGTTGCTCAAGAAATGAAGAATGCAGGACATTTTTTTGGCAGAAAACCCAATATCTGAATTTTAAGTATACATTGGGCCTATGTTCCAAACACAACTACAGACAACACAAGATGCTTTCCTGTTATGTTCCTGAATATGATTACAGTTTATATGCCAAGTGAAATATTCATTGCCTGGCACGTATCTTTTCTCACTTTATTATCTGCCTCATAACAGTAGGCCACTGCCTTCTTTCCATTCTGGGCCCTTATAGTTTTTCAGCAGGTTGGATATCTATTGATCAACTGCACATGAGGTTATAAAATAGTGAAGAGAAAACCCCCACACTCATGGAAGCATGCCCATTTGTCAACATGGTCCAGAAACTGAGTCACTATCAGTATTTTATCTCATGCATTTGTTCTGTCAGCTTCAACACACATGATAAGACAGCAAATGATGTACCATGACCTCAATGAAAGAGCAAACCTAAAGACAGTTTTATAAGTCCATAATTCAGGGAGAGAAGGAGACAGAAAAAGAAAGTAACTAGGCTAGAGGGATTCAAGAAGGCGATAAAGGTTTTCTACATAGACCTGTGTAGCAGCTCACACCATATGCTACAGATATTTGTCCGTGTATGTGAGAAGCAACTATCTTCAGAACACGACAAACTTCCCCAGATTTCTGTCATGGCACCAAGCAGAAATACCATGTAATTTTTTTCCCTCAGAATCACACTTATAATTGTTTCTTACATTCTAAGATATGTTTTGCTGCAAAGGCACTTAGATGACACAAGAACATGGCAAGGCAGCATGTTCCATCAGACTTGCATGGAGCAAAAGAGAAGATCAAAATATTTGTGATATTGAAACATAGGAACACTGGCCTCTTAAAAATATGAAATATGTTTAAATATATTTTAAAGGAAAAGTAAGGGTATGGGTAAAAAAAATATGTGATGGGAAGATAGTGGAAGGGGAAACAGAAAGAAATGACTGGATAGTTAATCTCAGTAGAAAACAAAAGCTAGCACCCTAGATAGGCAGGGTACCACCAGTTATCTGCTCTAGACAACATGGTAAGTCCCAGCTCCTGCTGGTTTTCTACAGGAAATATAGAAGAGGATGCTCTCATTGCAGCAAGCTGTCACTGATCATGGTATTGGCAGATGGTTAGCACAGCTGGTGTCAGAAGATATCTGACAATAAACTATCAAACAAGTTCAAGAAAAGATCATAATTTTTAACGAAAAATATTACACTATGGCTCAGTTCAAAATAATAATAAAGTGAGTCAGCAGAGGGATCTTCAGTGTGACAAGCATTATTCTGATTGAAATATCAATTTAGCTTTGGGTTCACAAAGAATCTCTTCATTTTTTTCTTGTATGGTTTCTTTACTATGTGTAGAACCTCTTACACTGTTCTGATAATTAATTTAGATTATTTATTGTAGTATATCATAAGTAGAATAACAGGTGAACAAGAAAGCTCCCATGAAAAGAAGTAAGTAAGGATCGAACAGCACTGCTTGAAAGAAAATTAATTAGATACAGCCAAAGTTTTGATGAAAAGTAGGGTTAATTTAGCAGCAATACTCCCCTTGAGTTCCATACTTATTAAATTGGACTAAACTCACAACAAAGATATATCTACACAATAATACATGGATTTTTTCCATCCAAATTATTTTATATCTAACTTTTTAAGTTATTCTTCCTAATTTTTTTTCAATTTTATTATTTTAAGAATATCATGAGCTTTATGCCAGAATATTCTGTTTGCTACAATCCTTTAAAAAACCCAAGAGGGTTAAGAAGTTTAGATTTTAAAACAATCTCTCTGGACTATTTTTCTGTAAATCTATCATTTTATAGGAATGATATACATTTACAGTGGTGACCGCATTTTCAGTCAATTGTGACTTCCTGAATTTAACTGCTCAAAATAAAATAGAACAAATCTGGTTGCTGATTCAACTTCTGAACGTTATCTATTCTATTTTCAGCCAATATTACATAAGGAATTTTAACAGGAAAATTCTCTGTTGAGGAAACATAAAATCATTACATAATCTTCACTTACATGATCATATGCTCTTTTTTTGCAAAGGTCTTCTGAACAACCAAAACCAATAGTGGGATGTTTTCCTCTGTGTAAACCAATAAAAGAGATAAGACACAAAATAAATCAGTGACTGGTATTTTTTAATCAACAAATTTGAGTGCTTGAACTTCTGGAAATCAACAGAAAAGAAAAAGAGAACTATGAAACCTTCTTCTGAAACAATTTTTGACTCAGATTCTACTTAAATTTAAAATATGGGATAAGGGCACAAATTTGAAGAAATGTATTCAAAATAATATTACATTAAGTTCAATGTGTCTGCTTCCCTCAGGATATGAATAAATGAAACTTGAGCTTCAATGTGCTGCAGTTCAACAGAGCAATCTATCCTCCCAAGAAACAGGGTTCTTCATAAACACAATTCTCTGTCTCTCTCCTTTCCTTTTTGTAAAACAAGCATGCCCTACACAGGCCTGGGGGGGAAGTTATGGGCAGAGAAGTCTCTTATTGCCTTACTGAAAGTCTTGCAGGCTGCCAGGTCCTCAAGAAAAGAGAGCATATGCTTTTTCCCTCTGCTTGAAGGTGCCACTTCATAGTATAGGGTGACACTTCGTAACCTCACAACACAACCTTCCAGGTCAGGAAGACCCAGAGCTACTCAGAGAGTCAGACCAATAATAATTTTGGGAGAAACATTTTCCCTGGCTTCCAGAATAGCCTAGGTAGAATGAATTATTTAGGGATTTCTTTTCTGGTATCTCTCTCAAAGTACTCAAGTGACTGAGAAGTAAGTTAGTGTATGACTTTTTCTTCTGAAGTTTGAATTAGCAGATGGGCATTTTATGTGTTTGTTGAGAGTCAGTTTTCTCAGACAAAGTGAACAACTCTTCCTCTGCCCTTATGAGCCCTAAGGTCAGTGGTTTAGAAGGGCTACTGACAGTGGTGGGTGTGTTCTACAAGTCATCTGCAAGTGGGATCTTTGGCCTGGACAATTCTGATGTTCATGCTGATGGCTTCTTTTCCGCCACCCTGGGACTCAGTCAGGTCATTTTTATATGTTTGTTGACACAGTTTTTTAACACTTAGTCCTTTTTTTATTTTATTGGTCTGTAGATCCATGTTACTCCTGAATTTACTGTGCATTTTATGCATATTAAATAATGTTTCTTTGTTCTCTGTGTTACCTCTCAAAACCAATTTTGTCAACTTTTAGGTCTGTATTTCTTTAACTGACCAAGTATGAATTCTTTACAGCTGTGGGATCCCTGTGAGATTTATGCTCTAAGCCCCCATTTTTTTTCAGCTGTGTTTCTCTGCACCACATCTTATTTTGTTGCTTCTCAAGGTTTCTGCTTTTTTACGTGGTTTGTATTTATCTCCATGTAGATTGTTAGGTTACAGTCATAAATACCACATTCTACAAAGAATTACTACTTGCTACAAGTGGCTTTATAAAACCTATATCTGTAACATAAAAAGGTAAGTAAAAGCTTAAGAAATTAGCTGTTGTTTCCTGTTAAAACAAGTAGAAAAGATCGAAGTAGGTCAAGACAAGTTCAGACAGAGCAAAGCTTTAGTCCTGAGGCCTTGCAAACTCAGTACAAAGCCTACGGACTGTTACTAGCAACAATAAAACCATATTACAGGGATAAAGGTTTACACAACATATTATTATATCTTGTACTCAGGACAAATTAAAAAAATGTCTTTTTTAAAAATGACGAAAGAAAATGAAGTGATTCTTTACCAACAAATCCACTGACATAAACAAAAATCTAAATACAGACTCCTTGTAACCACATGTAGCTCCTTAAACATGAATCCACATTCCTTCATATGTTTCAATAATAAAATAAAGGAACCAAAATGATGTAGTAAATTTAGTTTAGTTTTAATTTTAAACATACTCATCAGAAGTGTATCTGGCATTTTAATAGAGAAAGAACTGGCTTTGCTGTTAGTAATTACTAAATAAAAATTTCTGTTGATCTATAACAGTGGTATCAGACTTACAGGTCCCACTGTTCTTCTGCTCCTCCTCCTGCAGTGTAACACGTGTTACACACGCTGCAGATGTGACTGGCGCTCTGGTAGGAGCATAGAGGCAAGGATCTTGGTGCTGCTGTTGGGGAGAAACAAGGTGCCACACTGAATAAAACAAGGTGGAGGGTCAGATTCGACCCATGGACCGTGAGTTTGACTCCCTTGATCTGTAAGGCACACATTAATTTATAAGTTTTGACTTTAATTTGTGCTACTCATTCCTTTGTAACACTTACAGGTTTTTTTACTTGTAATATTGTTGTATATAGTGCTTATAATTGAACAGGAATATATTAATTAATATAGATGAATGCAGCAAGTATACAGTTTGTAGTTCTAATGTTTATATACTTTTTTAAGACTTTGTATTTTTAAGATTATGATTTTTTAGCTCTCGCTTTAGCTTATAATTAATGATCTTATTAAAATAAAACTGCAGGTAGCCAGCAGTTGGAATATTCAGTTTACAGGATATCAGATTTTCCCAAAACAAATGATTCAATACTAAGGTAAATCTCATTTTGCTAATACTGAAATTATAACTTACCTGGAACCAAAAATTGCACTTGAAAAAATTACATTTGAAATCACTTAAAATTGTAAGGTTCTTGTTAAAAACCTCTTTATAAGCTCAGGTTTAATTTATCAAGTAACACTGCTTCCATCAGCCGAACAGTCTGGGCATTGTTAAGAGGTATTCTTTGCCCAAGGTAATTGTTATTTGGCTAACGATTTATTTGGAAGCTGTTATAAGTTGAGCAGAAAGTAATTGGCACAATGAAGAAAATAATTTTCTTGCAAATCAGACATCAAAAATGGTAGCCCAGGGCACTAGACTTTAAAACTTTCCTTTACGTATGTACTTAATTTATACATAAGTAATCTAACTGCAGTGAAAGGCAAGACTATCACTTGCTTTGCTTGTTTTACTTTTTCTACTACCCTTTACTTGTGTTTTGTAAGTAATAAATACTAGTGATTTCCATGTCCTTACTGGATTTTAGATCTACATCAAACAGAGAGAATATGAGAGTGCAGTCTATTTGCTATGACAAGGCTACCTGATTAATAGATGAAGGGAAGGCTGTGGATGTGGTATACTTGGATTTCTGTAAAGCCTTTGACACCATTTCTCACAGTATCCTGCTGGACAAACTGGCTGCCATTGGCCTGGACAGGCACACCCTATGCTGGGTAAAAAACTGACTGGATGGCCGGGTCCAGAGGGTAATGGAGTTAAATCCAGTTGGAGACTGGTAACAAGTGGTGTTCCCCAGGGTTCAGTGCTGGGTCCAGCCCTGTTCAATATCTTTATTAGTGATCTGGACGAAGGGATTGAGTGCACCCTTAGCAAGTTTGCAGATAACACCAAGCTGGGTGGAAGTGTCAATCTGCTTGAAGGAAGGGAGGTGCTGCAAAGACATCTGAACAGGTTGGATCGGTGGGCTGAGACCAATGGGATAAGGTTCAACAGACCATATGCTGAGTCCTGCACCTGGGACAAAAAAAACCCATGCAGCATTACAGGCTTGGGGAAGAGTAGCTGGAGAGCTACCTGGAGGAGAAGGACCTGGGGGTGTTGGTTGACAGCCGACTGATTATGAGCAGCAGTGTGCCCAGGTGGCCAAGAGGGCCAATAGCATCTTGGCCTGTATCAAAGACAGCGTGGCCAGCAGGACCAGGGAGGTGATTGTGCCCCTGTACTCGGCACTGGTGAGGCCACACCTCGAGTACTGTGTTCAGTTCTGGGCCCCTCACTATAAGAAGGACATTGAGGTGTTGAAGCATGTCCAGAGAAGGGCGACAAGGCTGGTGAAGGAGCTGGAGAACAAGTCCTACAGAGAACGGCTGAGGGAACTGGGGTTGTTTAGCTTGGAGAAGAGGAGGCTGAGGGGAGACCTCATCACTGTCTATGACTGCCTGAAAGGAGGCTGTGTTGGTCTCTTCTCTCAAGTGACAGGTGATAGGACAAGGTGAAATGGCCATAAGTTGTGCCAGTGGAGGTTCAGGATGGATATTAGGAAGAATTTCTTTACCGAAAGGGTGGTCAGGCACTTGAAAAGGCTGCCCCGGGAGGTGGTTGAGTCACCGTTCCTGGAGGTGTTTAAAAAATGGGTAGATGAGTTTTTGAAGGACATGGTTTAGTGGATGATGCTTGCGATTGTTCTCAATGATCTCAAATTTCATTTCCTATCAGAAGAGTCTATGATTCTATAATTCTAAATATGAATGCATACTCTGGTAATTGTTGGCTCCATACTGTGGAGAGGACATGAGTCCCTCACTCTATAACCCTCAGGGGCTGTTGATTGAACTGTAGCTGCAGAAGATTCCTTCAAACAAAGGAAAGTGTAAAAACATTTTTGGGGTTTTTTTGAAAGCTTATAAAGAAATCAGCCTGTAGTTCTGAAGATCTGGGGAAAACCATACACGTACTCACAGATACACAGACACAAACATGTACAACCTATCAGATATTCAATAATTAAATCTCTGTGTGATTAAAAATATATTGATTGTGGAATTAATGAATAACAAATTAATACTGTTGCCAAGATTAACAAAGATAAAGTGTAATGAATCTAATTTTGAATATGAATATTGATTACATAGAAAGAAAAAAAGATTAAAGACTTTTTTAAAAATCAATGAGATTAATTAAATTCTATATATCTTTCTGGTTTAAGTGTCCATGAGTAACTTATAACAATCCATTAACTATATATACCAGGAATAAAAAACTTAAATCAATGTTATCCTTAACTGTGATTTTTGTGCAGAAAAAAAACCCTTATACTATTTTCTTAAATACATTAAACACAGAATAAGAAAATACTTGTTTAAAAACTGAAAAACATAAACACAGATTGAAAACTGAGCTATACTAAGAGTATTAGAAGAAATAAGGAGTTAGGAAAGGCCAAATAATTTCAAAGAGTTTTAAAAAGTATCATGAGAAAATTAGAAAAACTTGTAAGTATGTGATTCTGAAGAGCTATCGAGATATTTACCTGTTAGAACTAATTCTAGAATAAATAGCATAAAGACTTTCTCTTTTTTGGTTTCGGAAAGATTTAAAGGAAGTAAATTATGAATGCAAATTATTTTCTTATCTTGGACAAAGTACTGTGCATAGACGGAAAGCAATGAAGCAGTGCAAGTGCAGCAGTGGCCCGATCTGAGCTGGCTCTGATGCCCGGCATCTCCATGCAGCAAACCACCTCTTCTGTACTGAGTGACCACCATAAAAATTGGAGTGCAAAGTCATGGACTAAATGAGCTCAATGGATATTTGGTAGACATTAGTGGAATTTTACAGGGTTGGTGTGTAGACAATGGGAATGATATCTGTGCATATAACAAAGGAAAGGAAAGGACTGCTGGTTAATTAAGATGTATTAGTGTAGGACCTAAGCATAATTTGGAATAAGGATGGAATAAAGCGGGAAGATAGTACTAGTTAGGACTGAGATAGAGCTAAATTTCTTCATGACCGCTTGTATGGTGCTTTGGTTCAGGTTTGTGATGAAACGTGTTGATAACACAGGGATGTTTCATTTATTGCTGAGCAGTATTTACAGAGTCAAGACCTTTACTGCTTCTTACACCACCCCACTGATAAGTACTCTCGAGGTGTGCAAGTAGTTGGGAGGTGACACAGCTGGGACAGCTGACCAAGATAGACCAAAGAGACGTTCCATACGATATGACACCATGCTTACCAATAAAAGTTGAGGGGAAGAAGGAGGAAAGCAGAAATAAACAGAATATTTTACAAGCATGCTTACTAGGCCCGTTTTGTAAACCCAGCCGAAATAGAACTGAAAAAAATTCTGCAGTTCAGAAATAAGGCAATAATGTGTCATCTCTGTTTACATACATAGTTCCAATTTATCTTCTTTAAAAAAAAAACCTAGCTAGGAAGTGAAAACCCTTGTATTTCACAAAATTTGTCAATAATATAAATAGTTATAAATCTGTGAAATAAAATATTTTCCTACTTACTCTCACCCAAATGAATTTGTAGAGCTGGCAACATGGTGTGGAATCTGACTTACTGAAAGTGACTTACGTATTCATAGTAGCTTAACACTTTCCTAAAAATGCTGGCTATTATTTTTGTGGATATTTATAACCTGAATATGGAGAATGTTCAACAAGAAAAATTATTTGATCCTACTAATTAACATAGCATTACTAGAATCACACAATATTGACTAGATATAAATATAATTATTCAAGACATATATATAAATATCGACTGTTTTCTGTGTACTATCTGTGTGTTGCCTGGTAAAAGGTAAAATGTTCATTGAAAGGGTGAAAAACTTGTCAAAAGTAGTATCAGGAGACTGTATTTGAACATTAAATTGTAAGTCTATTGCTAAGTCCAAAACAAAGGAAGGAAAGTAGTCCTGCAGTTTTAAATATAGCTTTTTAACATAACAGTCATTGATAATAATTCAAATGAAGTTTCATCTCCCCCTAGTGGAAGGAGCTCTGTGAGATCAAACACCTGATTTCCTCTATGGTCCCCTATTTCTGCATAAAATTCTGTGATTGAATTATGTTTCTATGCAACTGAAGTTAAGGCTCATTGAATCAGATAGAATTTCTCACAGTAGTGCATACCACTGTAATTTCCTCAGTAAAGATTTATCGAATAGTAAGATTAAACAGGCAGTTTTTTCAGATAATTAGCAGTTAAAGTGACTGCTTGAAAAGCATAAATTCTCTTATTTACAAACAGTTTATTTCTATGATTTAAAACTACCTTTAGACAATTTTGCTTACCTCTCTTTCAGAGTAATAGGACAGTGTATCAGGATTTTTATTTTAGTTTGTAAAAATCCCTAGTTCCATATTACACAGGATCCCAATGGAATCATTGTTTCCCTTTTTCCCTACTTCTCTGCAAAATGAAATATTTTTGAGATCATCTGAAATTTCCCCCCATAAATTATTACACAGTCTGTGTAAGGTATAAGACAAAAAGTTTAACTTCCAAAATCAAGGGACTTGGGTTAAGTTAAGAAACCTTTAAAACTTTTGTTTGTAAATTTTAAAGTCCTTTCACGATTCTTACATCAGAGCATTAATATGAAAAAGCTAGATAGACTAGAGTGATAATACATTAAAAATATAATCCAACAAAAAGCTCTTTTATGAAGCTGTCTGTCTGAGAAGTTATCTAAAAAATAGTTGGACAAAAAAGAATTTCTGTGAGATTACTTTTCAAACATTCAATTGCGTAATAGAAGTAAAATGTACTTAAAATTTGACATTAAATTTATTTTAGGTTATTTTCTTCTCTTGGTAAAAGTTAAATACTTAAACTTATGCAAGCATTGATTTTTACTGCGTATTAGCTTGAAACATATGTTTTAAGCATGAGTTTAAATATTTTTTTAGTTAGAGCTATTGTTTAAAAGACACTGTCACAGCTATTCAACAACATAGATATTTCCAGGCAATAACATCACAAGAGGCAGTGACTATTTTGAAAAGTTGCAGAAATATGATCTTTGTACACATTTTTTATGAACAGCTTTTTAAGACTGCTGTCCTGGATTCATGCTTCATACTATAAGTACTTAAAACCTGGGATATTTATGTAGTTCATAGAAGGAGGTTGTCATGTTTTAGTTCAGGCATGGTTGTATCATCTTGATTGAGATTTTAGTCATTTTCTGGAATTTTCACTTTCTCTTCTTGTACTGGAATCCTACAAATTATGTGTTTAGCAACATATCTTAAGATAGGTGAGGCTGATATAAAAAAGACTAGCTAGAAAAAAGGTCAAGGAGTCTTCCTCCATGTTAGACCAGAAGGAACCTTGAGGGTTTTTTTGTCAATCTCTACATGGAAAAGGGATTCATTGCAATAATTATGTAGTGTTACTTCATTTAACTTAATAATTTTCATGGTTAAATTTAGCATCTCATCCTTTTCTCATGTTCTCAAGGCCACCACTGTACTGAGAACTGAAATGGCACAGTATAACAGAAATGATAATGCTAGATATAGAAATAGCCAGATGACAGTTCATAGTCCATAACGTAATGCAGCCTGCATTTTACTTTAAATAATAATAAAAAAATAATAATTTTTAAAAACTCTTGGATCTAACTTTGAAGTTTTCCCTGTTTTTAGTGGTCTGAACCAGATGACCCCTGTGCTCCTTTCTGAAAACTGTGGAATCTCTGATTTAATTTCTCATTTATCTGTTTCTGTATACGCAAAGATTCAGCTAGCACCTGAACAGAATTAATATGGAACAGAGAACATTATGTAGAGGCTGAGGCTTGTTTGTCCAGAGGATAGAAACTAAAGAGTGTGAAATCTAAAGAGAGAGCTAATTTGATTCTTTGGGGCTCTAATGTCTGGTTAGAATGAGAATGGAGTTAGATTTTTTTCAGTGGTACTCAGCAAAAAACAAGAGGCATGAGTCACAGCAAGTGAAGTTCTGGCAGCTCCTAACAGAATAAAGTTCTATGACGAGGGTAATAAAGCAGTGGGATTTTTTCAAAAAGGCTGTTGAATTTTCATTCCTGGAGTTATTCTGGACTCAAGCAGATAGGCTCTGAGCAATCAGTCTAACATCGAAGTTCTTTCCAGTGGTAGTTTCTACTAGGTGATCTTCCAAAAACTCTACAGTAGGTATTCTAGGGGTTGAGATATATTTTCATAATTTATTATTTCTTCCTTTAATACTTTGATTTTGCTGCTGCATGTGAAATAAATATAAAAATAAGACTCGTATTTTCCTCTCACCAGAAATATCTCTTGTTGATCATTCGTTTTGTAACTGTCATGATCCAAGACAAAATGAAAAAATGGATTCGGACACCAAAGCACTTTAATCACAGATATATGCAGTTTTAGAAATTACGTGACTTCTCTTTTCAGTGGGAGAGCTGGCACATTCCAGGAGGGAAGTTATATGGCTTAGGATAGCAGTTCCTTACACAGCTTTCCTGTGCCATGGGAGTAATCAGTCAATCCAAGAGGAGAGTTGAAGGGATTAGTACAGGAAGTCCAGACATGCCTGGTGTGTGGCCATCAATCCCCCAGTGTCTCTCTGGTTCCCAGGTTCCTCAAGAATTCTATACTTTCCATAGTTGCAGGATGAGATAGAGACTACTACTCTGGTGTGAGGTGTTCAAGCTGCACAGCTGCTTTCTGACTTTGTGCTACTGCTTATGGTAGTCAAAAGAAGATGCTGCTGGACATACTGCTGTTCTTGAAAATCAGCTGTTTGTACAGTTTGGCTATACATTTTCTTGAGCTCACAAGAACTATTCAAGGTTCATTCTGCCATTTAGAACAAAACGTTGGTCATATATTGCCTACATAAACAAAAGGTTAATTAAAGTTCATGGGCTTATGCTAACAGCTATGCTAACGAGGCCTAACTCACCCTAACTGTCACAGTAATTAATAAGCATTGCTAAAAATGGCAGATGTCTGTGAGCCTTCTGTGAGTGTGTTCTAAGTTCTCTGTCTCAGTATAACGTGAAAATGTTTATAATTTTTTCAGGTGTTAATTCTTTCAAGAGTTCATTTCCAAAGGACTGTTATGTCTCAACTGAATGCCTTGCAATCTACTTGAGTTATGCTCATATATGGATCATCCCATTTGTGCATATGTGAAGTATTTTAATTTGTTAAAAGAAATTTCTCTACTAACTTAAACATCTGCAAAGAAAATGGGGAGTTACCCAAAGAACAGTCTTTTTATTTTTCTGTGGTTTAAAAAATTGTGGAGTTAAACTGTTATCTGTATATCGTTGATTGCTCAGAAAGAGATACTAGACAGGAGGAAAGTCCTCCTGACACATAACTACCGACTTGTTCTCTGCCTGCTTTCAGTGTCCTCGCCACCCGACTGCGGTAAATGGTTCCTAAGCAGTCTATATTGGTGGGCCTGGATGACAGGTTAACAAACTGCCCGACAAATGGAAATATCAGTAATCTTTTTAATTTATGTAGGTTATTTTCCATCTCTTGCTGAGCTCACTGTTTCAGACTCATTTTTTGGCATGTTTCTTGAAAAAGCTCTTGAGCTTGCCAAAGAGTAACTTAAGGGGATAGTTCAGACAAACCATAATATGAACAAGAATTCTCCTTAAAATAATAATAATAAAAATATATAGTAGTTATGTTTCTATTATAAAATTATACCGAAACAGGGAAAGTCCCAAGGCACTGGCACTCAATCAACTATTCTGTTCAATTGCTGAAATGATCCTTGGCACAGTTTAGTATGTGCTAGCTGGTTTTCTCTCAGAAAATTCCAAATTACCATTTAAGCATTAGCATTGACCAGAGGCAATTTACACTAGATATTTCCAGGATCTAAAAAGTAAAAGAATTCAGAAACTTTTTTCTACTGTTTTGCGAGGTTTGTGAGGTTTGTAATTTTTTTCCTGCTTACCTCATGTCCCAAACACAATTAATTTATTAGTAAAGTTATAATCCATATTGGCACATGAAAAAGAGCCATAGGATGGTGTCATGTAAGTATCCAATACATATTATAAGAGTGAAAGGCTGTACCTATTAGGTGAACATGTCATGAAATGCATCCTTCAATACTGGCACTGAGTGTGTTTTCTTAAGTCTCAACTCCATGCTGTTGGGGACAGCGTTAGCTCACTACTCCACTGCACATGCAGATTTCCTTCCAGAGGAAGGAAACAAAAACATATGTTCTAACTGGTTTCTTCACAGAGATAATTGGAGCACATTTTCTTTGCAAATGAAATGAGGCCAGTGAGCCCAATCTGCCTAGAGCAGGATGTATCGAAATGTAGATACAGCCGTAGGGCAAGCTAGAGATTTTTGGATGTTCCACTGTGAAAAATAAATAAAGAATTTTCACGAGGCATACAAAAGCCTTAAAGCTCATATTTTATCTCTAAGATTTATATAATGATAAATTAAAGAAAAAAGTTAAAATTAGCAGAAAAGATGATGTGTATGTTTTTAATTGCTGTCCAGCTTAATGGCTTTTTGGGAAGAATACACAACATTTTACATAATTAATAAAGGAGATAGTATATATATATAGAACTTCTTTATCCTTAATAAGTGTTAAAAGCCTGTTTAGATTAGATATTTTAAGAGTGGATTTTATTTTCCTTTGACATCCCAGGTTGTTTCAAATCTCTTTCAAGGCCTCCTTGTAATTACTCTATTAAACATTCCCTGTACTTGAAAGTTTGTGTTACTTATGATTTCATTACAGCTGAACTACATTAACTGCTTTAACACTGAAATATTCTGACTAATATATATTAATGTGTATGGATTCTTTCTTATATTAGGAAAATACATATGAGACTGTACCAGCATACATATGAATTATACAGCATTAAATGGTAAAAACTGATGACACTAACGTAGCCTTTATATGACCTCTTCTATACAGCTAAGTATAGCTTCTGCACTTCCTGAGGTTTGGAAACGAAGCAGAATGGAACTAATCCAGTTTTATTATGACAAAGAATAGAATTTCAGTGGCTTGTTTATGGGAAGAACTCTTTCCCTTCTTTTGTAGCATATGTTGTAGGAAATCTTTTTTCACCGACAATCAAGTAAATAAAACCAAATAAATAAAACTAATAAAACCCCAAAATATTAATGGGTCTATTCGTTTATCAGTTAATCTCTGCATTTGTATGGAGGTTCACTCAAAATCATAAGTGTGGTTGTACATTTTAACTGCTAAATTTTTTTAAGTAAAAAGCTTTGTCTTTCTGTCTGTTGACGTATTTCTCATAGTATTTTAATATGAATCAATGGGAAATGATGGCATGTAAATATTACGTTGATTCATTTCCACTATAATATTACTTAAACTTATCACTGCCCAGAGTGGTAGAAAGCCTGACAGAAAAATCTCTTCACTGTCAACTGTGGTTATTTATTCAAAACTTGTCCATGCTCCAGAATCCTTTCACAGTTTTTGCACATGAATGAAATCAAATAGAACAGTGGTAGAAAAATATTTGAGATTAGTGTGATATTAAGACAGCAATTGGAAGTACGGACACCTCAAACTCCAGTTAAAAAAATAAATGCATCCTGTATTTGAATAAATAGCAAAATCTTAAAAAATTACAAATAAATTTCTTGGAAAATGTATTATGGAAATAAAAATTAATTATACTTTTTAATTGCAAAAATTTATTGTTTTTTATTGAGTCATTGGCTTTTATTTTTGTACAAGTTCTTCTAATGAAAAATAATATTCTGTTAAAACTTTATTCAGTTATGTTTTGTTATTTTCTTGTTTGTCTACATTTAGCCTGTACATGGGGATAAGCAATAGGCAGTTGCTCTATCACCCAATAATCAGGAAAAGAAAGGAAGACCCATGGGTTAAAATAGAAACAGTTTTAATTGAAAAAAACCCTACTATTACTACTACTACTAATACGGATAAAACTACGCTTTCCTATATAATGGTTGCAGTATGTACAATCCCAGCAATGACCACCGGAAGATGGACATGATGAACGCAGCAATTCCAGCCAAATGCAATGATTACAGATGGGAAATGGCACACCAAAAGAGAGAGAATGAGCAGGATGTCCCAGGGACGATGACTATCAGGAAAGAGTGCTACTCAAGAGAGCTTCTTGCTTTTACAGGTATCATGACGTTTATTGTGTGGAATACTTTGGTTGGTCAGCTTGGGTCAACTGTCCTGGCTCTGCTCCTTTCAGTTTATACATGTGCTTACTTGATGCACATTGGAAACTGAGAAAGTCCTTGAGTTTCATGAAAACGACATTCCATGGCTGATTATGTAAACTATAACAGAATGTCTTATCACCCTTATTCCCACACTAAAATTAATGCTTTTCCAATGAAAATGTAGTTACGTAGAAATATAGCTTTCTTGAGAAGAAAAGTGATTCTATCCCAGATGAAACTAGGACAATATTATAATTCTGAATGTTTTAAATACCTTTTCAAAATTTAACTGTCTGAAATAAAACATGAAATTCTGAAAGGTTACTAAGGACATCTGAAATGTAGTTACATTAACTTTCTCTATGTTTTTCTCATTACTGATATTATCATATTGCATTAAAGACAACTTTTTAGCCAGTAATTCCTGTGACACCACACTAATTTAAAACAGCAGAAAAGTCATTATGCTAAGTAAGTAATCACACAGTAAGAGAGAAAACTATCAAGGGTAGTTAATGCTGCAGGGCAAATCTGTTGCAAAAATTATGCTGGGAAAGAAAAGCATAGACAGAAGCCAAATACATGAGATGCATTAATCTAAATACTAAAATGGGAGACATGAGAAGTGGATATATTTTCCCTGAAGAAAATTTTATACTAGCCTCTCAGTTGACAGAAATTTCTCTTTTTGTCTCTTGAATGCACCAAAATGGCTCTTTCTGACTCAAATACAGAAAAATGACTCTGCAAACTCTGCTCATAAAATTTCATGTGCCAGTTTTACATCTATACATCTGTGTGGTCTTAATGTGATTTCATAATTTGTCTGCTATTTATTCCTTTTTTATAATTCTACTTTTAGAACACTAGATTTTGGGAAGATATTTTTTCCGTTCCATGGAGCTGGATCTGGTTTAGAATTTTTTCAGTAAGGATCTTATATGTGGTACAGCACAATTAGTTCAGGTACATTCAGGCTCATATTGCATACAAATTCCACATACATAATTTGTGGCTTTGTAGGAACGAAATTGATCTTTCTATGACAGGAGAGCTCCTTTAAATAAAATGATGCAATAATAGTAATAAAAAAATATTGCAGCTGTACTGTCAATTTTGCCATGTTACATATTCTCTACAGTATATAGGAAAATTCATAACTGAAAAAGATATTGTTCCATGTGAAAGGGATTTGTTTATTTGTTTTTCATTGGTTTATCCTAAAAATATTTGCTATCTGTATTCTATGACTTAATACATTTTGGGAGTACTTCCTTTTGCACTGAAATATCTTCTGTTGCATTTCCATTTTTCTTGGCCAATAGAACAGTCAGCATTACAGAATTTGATAGCAGTTTCAACTCACGTTAGCTGAAAATCGCAAATTTTGTCTATTATTTTTGTGGGCTGCAATGCTATTTCTGAGTTTTCAGCTACATGTCTATGCAACACAGTAGTGAAAGAAGCAAGAACGTGCACAGACTATGCAGAATTTTGTGTCTTACAGGATAAAGAGCATGAGAAGCTATAAACTGTAATGTCATAAGAACTTCATACTTGGAAATTTTCACTTAAGAAATTCAAAGCACCGTCATAGAATGTTTGGATTGGAAGAGACATTTAAATATCTTCATGTTCAAGACATTTTTCACTAGATCAGGTCACTAGAAGCCCTGCACAACCAAACTTTCAGCACTCTCGATGCGGCATCCACAGCTTTTCTAGGCAACTTGTTCCAGTGTCTCACCACACTGGTCATAAAAAAAACCTTCCTTATGTCCAGTCTGAATCTACCCCCTTTCAGTTTAAGTCTGTTGCCCCTTGCCGCCAGAACAGATCATGGTAAAAAGTCTCGCTACAATTTTCTAATAAGCCCACTTTACATACTGAAAGGCCATGGTTTTCAAAGTGTGGTGGAGAGTGGCTTGGTAACTATATCAGCTAACTCCCTCAGGACCCTGGGATGCATCTCATCAGGTATCAAGGACTGGTGTATTTTTGGGTTCTTCAGATGGTCCCAAAGCTGATCTGCTACTATGATGGGAGGGACTTCACTGCCTAAGTACCTGCTTTTATTTTCATAATCTTAAGAGATGTGAAAAGAATGATCACCAGTCAAAACTGAGACAAAATATTATTTCTTCGTAATATTACCTTCTCCACATAGTTTGTCACTAGCTCTCCCCTCTTTGTGAGGGAGTACATTTTCCTTTATTCTTCCTTTTCTGTCTAACATACCTGTAGAAGTCCTTGTTATTATTCTTTACTTTCGCTGACAATATCAGCTCCATTTGTACCTTACCTTTCCTGATCCCATCCCTACACATTCAGGCCACATCCCTGCATTGTTTCAAGGATACATGTTCATGGTATCACTGCCTGTGTGCCTCCTTTCTTCCATTCATGTATTATTCTTATACACATGCGTTGACACTCTACAGATGAAGAAACAGGATTAACCACCACACCCTGAAGGCAGGCACGCAAAACGTAGTGGTGCATTTCTGTTTACTTCTAAGGTAGCAATATGGAATATGCCACTGATTCATTCCACTTACGCAGTTCTGAAGATAGGTACCTTGTAGCAGTATAAGGTACAAGGTAAATATAGCAATGCCTATGTTTTCAGTTGTGGGAAGATGAAATAAATTCTTACAATACTCTAAGAATATGCAAGTTCTGAAACTTGTTCTGCCCAGCCACCAAAGACGCATTTTTTTAGTGACGAGTAATAAAACTTTTCTCTGCCTTGGGTCCTTTGATGCCAACTTTTATGTGTGTCTTCAAGGCTTTTGCTGCCTTCTTTTGCTTGTACTCAGTCTTCAAGATAACATACTTGATTTGATCTTCTTGCTGTCTGTCAACTCAGAGTGATTAAAGTTAAAATGAGCAAGCTTTAGGATCTCTCCTAAATTTGGCTTTGGTGGTGGTTTGGGGCTGGGGTTTGGTTTTGGTTTGGTTTGGTTGTTTGTTTTCTGTGGGGACTGGCACTTTACTCAAAGATGCATCCATTTTTTCCAAGCAGCTTTTATTTCTCATATTGCTTAAGGCAAGGAAATCCAAGCTTTAGTGCCAAGCTTATCAGATAAATTGCAGAAACCTCCCTTTCTAATCTTTTGTCATTAATGACAGACAAGCTACAGGGCCAGTGTACTTGGCAACAATTCCCTAAACATAGTGTTACTGCAAAGAACTACAGTTCCCTTCCAACTCCAGGTTTATTTCGAAAAGAAATGAAAGTACCTAGGATAATGTCAACCATATTTTGACAAGTTATGCAGTCTTGGTCTAAGCAGAATGTGCCTATGGTACCAATACTTAGAGACTGCACAACAGAAAGAATCTGTTCCATAGCAACCACGGTACCTTTGAGATCTTTTTCTCTGGCTTTACTTAGAATGACCTTGACTTGATTAGTTTAGTATGCAACAAGGCATATCTATCTTAATTTAACCTGAAACTCCAATTCACAATATCACAGTATCACAAGGTTGGAAAGGACCTCCGAGATCATAGAGTTCAACCTATATCCCAACACTAACACCAATACTAATACCATCATCTAAACCATGGCACTCAGTGCCTCATCCAGTCTCCCCTTAAACACCTCCAGGGTCGGCGACTCCACCACCTCCCTGGGCAGTGCATTCCAATGGCCAATCACCCTTTCAGTGAAGAACTTTTTCCTAACATCAAGTCTAAACTTTCCCTGACGAAGCTTGAGTCCATGCCCTCTAGTTCTGTCACTGCTCACCTGAGAGAAGAGACCAACCCCTGCCCGTCTACAACCTCCTTTTAGGTAGTTGTAGAGAGCAATAAGGTCTCTTCTGAGCCTCCACTTCTTCAGATTAAACAGCCCCAACTCCCTCAGTTGCTCCTCGTAGGGTTTGTGCTCCAGCCCTTTCACCATCTTCATTGCCCTCCTCTGGACACACTCCAGCATCCTGACATCTTTCCCAAACTGGGGGGCCCAGAACTGTACACAGTATTCAAGATGAGGCCTAACCAGTGTCGTGTACAAGGGGATGATAACTTCTCTGGTCCTGCTTGCCACACTATTCCTGATGCAGGCCAGAATACCATTAGCCTTCTTGGTCACCTGGGCACACTGCTGGCTCATGTCGAGCTTCCTGTCAACCAGCACTCCCAGGTCCCTTTCTGCCTGACTACTCTCCAGCCACTCTGTCCCCAGTCTATAGCTATGCATGGGATTGTTGTGTCCAAAATGAAGTACCCGACATTTGGACTTATTAAACATCATCCCATTAGAATTGGCCCATGTCTCCAGTCTGTCCAGGTCCCTCTGTAGGGCCCTCCTACCCTCCAGCAGATCAACCCTTCCTCCCAGCTTGGTATCATCTGCAAACTTGCTGATGATGGACTCAATCCCCTCATCCAGATCATCAATAAAGATATTAAACAGGACCAGACCCAACATCGATCCCTGGGGGACACCACTGGTGACCGTCCGCCAACTGGATAAGACACCATTCACCACCACTCTCTGGGCTCGGCCATCCAGCCAATTCCTAACCCAGCACAGAGTGCTCTCATCTAAGCCACGGGCTGCCAGCTTCTCCAGGAGTCTACTGTGGGAGACAGTGTCAAAGGCCTTGCTGAAGTCCAGGTATACCACATCCACAGCCTTCCTCTCATCCACCAGGCGAGTCACATGGTCATAAAAGGAGATCAGGTTGGTCAGGCAGGACCTATCCCTCCTAAACCCATGCTGGCTGAGCCTGATCTCTTGGCTGTTCTGCAGGTGCCGCATGATTGCACCCAGTATGATCTGCTCCACAATTTTACCTGGGACCGAGGTCAGGCTGACAGGTCTGTAATTACCTGGACCATCCTTACTGCCCTTCTTATGGATGGGCGTCACGTTGGCCAACTTCCAGTCTTCCGGGACCTCTCTGGTGAGCCAGGACTGTTGTAAGATGATGGAGAGTGGCTTAGCAAGCTCATCCACCAGCTCTCTCATCACCCTAGGATGGATCCCATCTGGCCCCATAGACTTATGAGGATCCAAGTGGCTCAGCAGGTTCTATAATAAATTTTTCTATAATAAATTAAATTATTAGATTTTCATAATATAAAATGTCATTTAAAAAATTAGCTGGTGATCATTTATTTCAAAAAGTATTCACTTTTACTATCAACTTTTTTCATTATAAAAGCTCTGACAACATTTTAGAAACAACCTACTGTTGGTAGTACTTTAATGCATGTATTTATAAAAGACATGCTAGTTTATGTATTTCTGCTGGTTTGTCCTAATTCTTTTGAATTTTTGCTGTAAAATAAAATGTTGTTCAATGGGTATGCATGAGACAACATGGATTCTCTTATGAACATGTGAAGTTCCATGACTGTACTTGACAAGTTACACTCACCTGGTTTATTGGAACAGAAATCAGTTGAATTCTTTAATAATAAGCTAGAACAAAAAAAAATTGGTGTGTTTCCTAATAAAACTTTATCCCCAAAATTGCAGAATTACCTTATTAACACTACACTTAAAAGAAAAAGTGAGTACTGTCTACCAGCTAAGATAGCATGATTATTCACCAAAAAAGGATAGTGGTTCTGTAAAATGTGCCATAATTACATATTATTCCTTGAATAACATCTCCATTAATATTTCTTTCAGATTTTTAGGAATCTGATGCATTATGAAGTCCATAAGGTAAAGATTGTTCGTATGTTTCAAAAAATGATAAGATATTTTGTGTATCTTAGCCACGAAGAGCCATACAAATATTAACTAAATCACAAACCCCAAAATATAAAGGAGTTGAAAATTACGCTTCAAAGTAGTTTTAGAATTAGTTATTATTTCATTACATAAATGTCAGGATATACGAAAATATTTATAATGCATGCATATTTATATTTTCTTATAAGATTTAAAAGCATGTAATCAATAAAATAAAAATTACTTTGGGCATTATAATACAGCTTCTTAGTATTAAAATATCAACTGTACCTTCATAAATTTAAGAGCAATTAAGTATGTGCTAAGAGAAATAATACCACAGTATATAGGAGAAGAATATTTTAGGAGAATTTTGTGAAAATTACATCTAGGGAGCTGAATGAGAACTGCCTTTCTTCTGTAAGTTTTCACCTCTCCTGTAGAATTTTATAGCAGTTCTATCCCCTATTAAATTTTACAGTAAGCTAAAAAAAGCCCTCTTGAGCAGGTACTAACTTGTACAAGACTGTTTCTACAAAGGTTATTGAATCCCTGAGGTCTTCTTAAAGGCACTGAAGCAAAATGCATGATGCTAGTGTGATGAAACCCACAAATTTTATGTAGAGAACTTCTGACTTAAGAATCAGCATGAACCTGATTCCTGAGACACTGCACATTATATTAGTCAGTGTTTATCTCCAAGAAGGAATTTGCCCACAGGTGGTACATTATCTGTTATTTATATTTGATGACTGAGTTCTGTTCTTGACCAGCTAAGGTCAGTATTTTTTGAGATTTGGCTGTATGATCAAGGATTAAATTGAATCACTGTATGTGTATAAATCTGTCCTTAAATCTAGGGTCTTATCTCTTTTCTGATCACATGTAAGTTGCTTATTTGCATGGAGTATAATTTGCAAATAGAACAAATGTAAACAGCATAATTCAAAGTCAAACCCGCTACAGTATATTTCAGCTATTTTATATTTATAGAATTATAGAATGGTTTGAGTTGGAAGGGATGCTGAAGATCATTAGTCTTCCACTAAATGACATTGCTTAAAGTCTCATGTGCTAGTGCAAACAGCTCGCTCATATTCAGTTCTTCATCTCCCACTTTCCCCGGTTCCTTCACCCTAGGGCTAATCTCAGTCCACTCTTCACCCAGTCTGTATCCATGATTGTGATTGCCCTGACTCAGGTGCAGGACCTTATATTTAGCATTGTTGAAATTCATGAGGTTTGCATGAATCTACCTCTTTAGCCTGTCAAGGTCCATCTGAGAGGCATCCCCTCCCACCAAGCTACTTAGCTTAGTGTCATCCACAAACATGCTGAGGGTGGACCCAATCCCACCATCCATGTACTTAACAAAGATATTAACACTAGTCCCAGTACGACCCCCTGAAGGACACCAGTTGTCACCAGTCTCCACGTGGACATTGAGCTATTGACTGTAACTGCCTTGAGTACAACCATCCAGCCAATTCCTTATGCACCAAATGGTCCATTCATCAAATCCATCTCTCCCTTTTAGAGAAATGTATGTTGTGCAAGACAGCATCAAATGCTTTATTTTTGTTCTCTGCTTTATAAGAAACTGTCCAATCTCTTTTTTATTGTTTAGTTTTACTTAATGAGACAAACATGATCTGAGAAAAGGGCAAATGTCTTCATCTTAAACTGACTATTCCTTCTCGTTCATAGAAATTCATAGAATCACCTGAGCTGGAAGGGATCCAGAAGGATCATCGAGTGCAACTCCTACCCCTACGCAGGAGACTCCCAACATTGACACCCTTGTCCAAATACTTCTTGAATGCTAAAAGACTCGGTGCCTTGACTGCTTCCCTGGGGAGCTGTTCTAGTACTCCACCACCTGCTGGGTGAAGAACCTCTTCCTAATATCCAGTCTAAACCTCCCGTGGCACATCTTCCAGCCATTCCCACTAGTTCTATCATAGGTTGCAAGACAGAAGAGATCAGCACCTGTTTCACCTCCCTCCCTTGTGAGAAGGAAAGAGTGGGAAAAAACTTACCAACTAGCAAAACCATTGTTCATAATCCTTTTTTTTCTTTTTCATTATTATAACCAAAATTATAGCAAAACTGTTTGTTGATTAATAAACTACTTCCTAAAGCCTCCAGTGAAATGTCAAGTGAAAGTAATTTATGTTGATGTCCTCTGCAGACAGCACTAGCATCTAACAATATGTGAACAGTAATTAAAAGGACACAAAACTAATTCATTTATTTTAGGAGGTTATAAAGAAAGCTGAGAGTATTGATTTACCCTTGAGTGAAATTATATCTGAATTTTTATTTTAACCTTGCAATTATTTTTTGTAGTAAATATGTAGATAGAGATGTAAATATATAAGTCAGTTCCAAACTTCTCTGCAATCTTAAGATATACTAAAGTCCCCAGTATGGCAACACAGATTTGGAATTTGTAGTTTTTATGCAAACTGAATCATACTTACTACTTGAAATTCGTATTGATAGTTCAAAACAAATCATGTGCTTAATGTAGATTTCTGACATTCTGTATGAAGTCATGTTGCTTTGTTGGTCAGAATATGTCACATTGTGTCATGTCACAAACTGTCCTGAATAGTAATACTGCAACAAGCTATGACAAACCAATGAGACATACTAAAAGAAATGAAGCATTTTTAAGACTATTTCACAATCACTGGAATCACAAGTATCCAGTTTGAATATTATATATCAAAAAGATTAGTGTAATTTTTGCTGCATTTGTGCCTAACTGTCAAGTTAAATTTCCTTTCTTTACACAGAATTATGCTTCATGTATATGTAGGAATAGGTAAATAAATACACATGAATATTTATGTATTTTGTTCTGTGTAACTTACTATACGTAGCTTTTCATAGTGAATCTAAGAGAGGTGATAGGATGTCCTGACTCAGTGCATCAGTGTTAAAAACCACAGTTAATGAATTAATTCTAAAGGGTACAATAATAATATCCATAGCATACCCATAACCTTCTATGTGAGAATTATTCTAAACCCATATTTGAAGTGTCTTCCTGTGGCCTTCTTTCCCCATTCTTTGCTTTTTGGGATAGGATTAAAAGAATCTAGTTAAAAGCTTCATTTAAACTGCAAGTAGGTGACAGTTAACTGTACTGCACAACCCTGAAGGGAATATTTTAAAAAGAATGACTGTCACACTCAGAGTACTTATCTAAAAGGACTAGTCAGCAGTCCTGAACAGTCTATAACCAGCATTTATATGGCCTTTATCAGAACTGACGTAAGAAAGTCCCTTTTAATATAAACTTTCATGGGCATCCAAGGATATATTGTTTCAAAAATATTAATAAAGATTATGAAAGACCTTAAAAATGTAACTTCTCTATATCACAAGATAGAGTTTTTGATCTGCTTTTTCTTAAGTGACATACTTTCAAATTCTAACGGGATGCAAATATTTGCTCATAGCATAGTCAGAAGCAAGGATATTATTTATGTCCAATCCAATTAGTGCTCTCCTACACAAATCTACTTTAGAAGGAACTATTTTGAAGCTTTGGAGACATGAGCAACTTGATCTGTTCACCTCACGGCCACTGATGTTCTTTGGTTTTCATATGTGTAGTGGAATAGACATACTCAGTGGTTGCCCATGGTTAATTTTAATTTAATTTATTTTCTAAACTCATTTGTGCTATCATGTTGGCTATTTCTAATTGATTATAAAGACATTGTTCATAGACAAGAGAAGAACACACATACAAAGAATAGTAAATATTACCAGGATTGAGTGCATCCTCAGCAAGTTTGTGGATGACACCAAGATGAATGTTGTGGTTGATACTCTGGTGCAAATGAATGTCTACCAGAGGGACCTTGGCACACTAGAGAAGTGGGCTTGTGGGAACCTCATGAAGTTCAATAAAGCCTGAACATAGGTCGAGGCAATCCAAAGCACAAATACAGGCTGGGCAGAGAATGGATTGAGAGCAGCTCTGAGGGAAAGGACCTGGGTTGTTAGTTTATGAGAAGCTCAACGTGACCTGGCAATGTGCACTTGCAGCCCAGAAGTCAACCATATCCTGAGCTGCATCAAAAGCAGCATGGCCAGCAAGTTGAGAGTGATAATTCTGCCCCTCTATTCTACTCTTGCGAGACCCCAACTGGAGTAGTGTGTTCAGTCCTGGGGTCTCCATTAAAAAGAAAGACGTGGACCTTCTTGAGTGGGTCCTCAGGAGGGCCACAAAGATGATCAGGGGGGTGGAATACCTTTCCTACGAAGACAGGTTGAGAGTTTGGTTTGTTCAGCCTAGAGAAGAGAGGACTCCAGGGAGACCTTATAGCAGCCTTCCAGTACTTAAAGGAGACCTCCAGAAAAGATGAGGAGGGGATCTATATCAAGTAATGCAGTGACAGAGTTTCAAGATGAATGAAGGTAGATTTAGATTAGATATTATGAAGATATTCTTTGTTGTGAGAGTAATGAAATACTGGAACAGATTGCCCAGGTAAGTTGTGGATCCCTCCCTCCCTGGAAGTGTTCAAGACCAGGCTAGATGAGACTGACTAAACTTATCTAGTGGAAGTTATCCCTGCCTGCTGCAAGTGAGTAGGACTAAATAGCCTTTAAGGTCCCTTCCAACACAAACCATTCTATGATTCTATATGAAGATTGTTTAAGGTAACTGTTCAAAGGTTAATGAAGATAAATTTGAAAAAGGTCTCCAGAAAAGTTAGTTTTGGACTGTACATTATATAAACCTTCTTATCATAGAGAGGAATGGCAAAAAAACTTCATCAGAGCACCTCTTTAGACTCAGCTGGGATACACAGTGAGATTCAGACCACTAACATCAAGAACATGTATTTCTTTTTTATGCATGAGGTGGTTACCTTTTAAATTAAATGGTTTAATCACTATGGAATCAATGGAAATATTCTATGCCTGTTCTTGATCATTTATGGGAATTTAGAAACTTCTTTCTAAATTCAAGTTCATCTATTAACTATGTAAAATCAGATGAAAGCTAGATGCCTAAACTGGTATATCTAAAAGCACACAATAATTCATAGATATATTCAATCATAATAAAAATAAGTGTTCTTTTTATTGTGCATGAAGGAGAAAAATCTCTGAATGATAGCTAGCAGAATAAGACATTTTCTCTGTGTGTAATGACTATGCTACCAATGCAACACTGATAAAGAAAAACAATTACAAAAGATCTATTTTCTGTTCTCAGTAGGGCCTCAGCTTACAATATTTACTTCCGTACCTTAGAAGATTTTTTTATTATATATACAAGTATTTTGAGAACTAAAGGTTAAACATTGAAAATCTGTTACTTCTTTATTAGTGCAGTACCTTCTGAGGAATAAAGTGGCCACACATAGTCAGGGTATCTATAATATATAATAAAGCTAGAAAGGTCAATGAAAGCAGTTATTCGTAATCTAGAAATGTCTAGAAAATACAGCAATATAAATATTTCAAATATATTAAATATGCTTTGTTGTATTAACACTTTAAGGGTTGTTTTGAATATTTTAAACATTCTTCCACTGACATCACGGAAGGCACCTATTTCCTTTGCATTTCTTGGTTTACTTCTTGGCCTCTCCTCTCCTCTCCCTCTCCTCTCCCTCTCCTCTCCCTCTTCTCTCCCCATTTTTGATTGATCTGCACATAAAAAAAGTATGTTCACCAAGATACAGTCATCTCAAAATGCAGCCAGGAGAACAACCCCCATTAACAACTCATATTACTTGTCTTATTGCTTGTCTTACTTTACGCAGTGGAGTAGAAGAAAACAAAAGATGAAATTTTGTGGAAAAAATTATTACTTATTTAACTTCATTTTAGTGTTCTTTACACTTTAGTTTTATTCTTTATTCTTTATAGTCTACCCCCATCCCCTACCTCAGAAATATTAATGTGCCAAACCAAAACTTTACAACTACTTCCAGGATGCAAAAGATGCTTTGAAACTTTGGTCAGATGAAGCCTAGACAACCTTAAAACCATTTTTAAAATACTGATGGACCACCATCCAGAATGTTATTACCTTTTTTGGCTTTCTTTTCATCTGAAAATATTGTAGCAGCAAGAAGAACCTCAGAAATATTATCACATCGTACCTTGTTCTATAATGTTGTTGTTATTATTATTATTTCTTTCATGTCACCCTTTCTAGTATATTATAAAGTTACATGACTTGTATTTTATGTTTTTTTATTCCTTCAGTTGTAATTCTTAATAGATGTTTTTATCTCTCTTGTCACCTTTTCCATTCAGAAGAATGCAGATATGAGACTCAGTCAATGATTTCTGTTACCTTCTTTTTATAACAAAATCTGCAATATAGAATAGACCACAAGATTGTGGATGTACGGAATGTATGCAACTTCTATTTCAGAATCCATGAGGAATTCTAAGAGCTTTAGGTCCAGGACTTGAACAACAGTCTTTCTGAAAAACTTACTTCAATGGTCCTAGAACATCTTTTAGTATGGAGAAATATAATAAAATCCCCCAAAGTCTCTGAAAAGCAAATAAACAGGTAAAACCATTAAAATCCTGTGTAGAGATTGCACTAGCATTGAGATAGGATTAGGAAGCGAGGAAATAATTTTTCTGTTCCTTTTTTTTATCACACACAGTATTTCAGGCTGTGCTGCTGATTATCATATCAAACAGTAAGTGAAGTAATGATATATGACACTGCTGACATAACTCAATATGACTTAACAGTGCAAGAATTTTGAATTTGTTTCTGCATAAACTTTTATAAAACTGTGATCTGAACTCTTTCAGCAGAATTATGGATAAGCCAACAAAACAGTGTTGTGATTTCTTTCCTATTCTTACACTTTCTTACAAAGTACCATGCACTGAGGATTCTATAAAATAAAAGCATAGAAAAACTTTTGTGCTGATATTCAAAGGGTTTTTTTCACACAGATTATTGGCAAAGAACTCACTCTAGCAGTACTTTACACTCTGTTAGAATGAAATAAATTGATACAGCAGAAAAATTATGAAATAAGAATTTTCTTAGACATACGTGTAAGATTATCTAACTAGGCCACTGGCTACCATCAAAAGTATATTAGGAATACCAGTCTCCAATTATAATCATTAGTATGATGGAACTTGAACTTTTTCATTTTTTTGGTATTTGCAGTTTAAGAGTCTTGTAGACTTTGGATATCAAAGAATTCATAAGATATTCTGTTCTGAAAAAAAAGTTATGAGTCACAACTCATTAAAAAAAAAGAAATAAAAATATCATGAGTCATTAGCACCACTCTCCAGGAGACAAAGGGTTGCCATATCAACATTTTCTCCCCCTTAAGTCTTAGGTCACCTTAGGGTAATTTTTATATGCTTGTTAATGCACTCTATATCTTGTTCTTTCTTCACCGCTCTGTAATTTATTCTTGCATCCTAACTTACTAAGTACCAGGTGGTTTTTGTGTCTTGGAAACTTGGGTTGTATTCCCTTTATATCCCTGTCATTGACTCTAAACAGCTGCCAAGGGTATACTTATTTAATGACAAGCAATTGGCTACTTACGATTTTTTATAGCTGTGAGGTCTATTGCACCCTCTTTGTGCTTTGAAGGCACTTGCTCTCATCTCAGGTCTCTATTCTGCTAAGCTGCATTCTTATTCTGGAGTCATAGATAGCTCATTTAATACAGAAGAACAACTTTTTGTTAATATTAGTTATAGGTGTGTGTGCGTGTGTGTGGTTTTGTCTGTGTGTTTTATGTTTATCTACAGGTTTTGGCTGATTTGGTCAAATTTTCTTCATAGCAGGTCCTTTTTCTTTACCTATTTAACTGTCTTCATCTCAGCCTGTGGTTTTTCTCAATTTACCCTTCTGATTCTCTCCCCCAACCCACTGTGAGAGAATGAGTGAGAATCTCTGTGGGGGCTTGCCTATCAGTCAGGATTAACTTACCACAATACATACCAATAAACGTTATCTTGCACAATTGTATAAAGCTAGATGGAAACTATACCAGATTGGGTTACAGTGACTCTGTTGTTTGACAGTTTCTACAACAGTTTTATAAACTAAAAATAAAAAAATAAAAAAAAATGTTAAGGCAGGCCAATAAAATCTAGGAAATCCTGAAAAAAATTGGATCTGTTCTGTTAGCAAAACAAAAATCTTGTGGCTATTACAGAAAATTAGAATTTCATATTCACTAGGATACAATTCTGTGAACCGTAACAAGTATCTTCAAATTTTGTTGCAATATGAGGAACTTAAAACAGATTCCAAAATGTAAGTTATACAGACAGTAATAATAAAAGGGATCCCAGCCCATTCCAGTGATAAGGACAGCTTGGTTTATTGCCAAGTTAAATGAGATCATCATAAAGCAATATATCTCACATATGAGATGAAAACTTTCATGTTCACCATCTTAAATGGCAAGTTTTTCACTTGCAAGACAAGGGTGACTCCTGCATCTTGCATGGTGCTTTTACAGCCTTCTTTTTCTGCCTTTTTTATGTTTCTCCTATGCAGACAGCGTTGATGGTTGCAGTTCCATGGTGGTTGCTGGTTGATAAGGTTAAGGTGGCAAGCTGGAAATAGTTGAGACCTTTCTTTCATCTGCTGATTGTCCTCAGACATCAATGGTGTTTTATGTTCATCATTTCTCTGCCCAAAATAAAAAGTGATGATTTCATACATGCCTGACATATCTGATGTTTTTTGGGGAAGCAGGTCTTTTTTTGGTTTCACCAGGCACCTTGTTAGTCCTAGTCTCAACAGCCACCACTCCTGGCATTCTACTCATTTATACCACTAAATCACAAGCCTAACTACATATAATATGTCTCTCTTTATCCTTAAATTTCTTATATAATATTAATACATTATTGCATAATAATTATGTTATTAGCAGTGTTATAATGTTACAAAATGCTTATACAATGTTTCCATTACCTTATTTCAGTACGTCTATGCCTGGCCTATAGCAAATATTTTAATATCTTACTTAATGGTTGCAACTTACCCTATGTTTGTAACAGGACTCTGCTTTAGATGCTGCTCTTAAGTTTCATAAATGAATAAATAATAACTGTTCCAGAAAAAAAACGCATCCAGAAAAAGAAGAGAAAAACAATGGTATCATCTAATACTTGGCCTAACAGGACAGGGAAAGGATTTCAGTGATCAGAAGATAGTTATCAAGTATAAGTGGTAAATACAGCAAGAGAATAAATCAGTATAGTACAGAGAGGAATGAAATTCCACTAAGAAGCTAAAGGTTAACCATTAACAAGATACAAAGATACTTCTGTGTTTTTAGCAGACTTTTTAAAGATCAAAAGTCAAATTAACTTTCCAAATTATCCTGAGATGCAGAGGAAATAGTAGTTGTCACATTTTACAAATTCTGATGCCTTTCAATATTAATAATCTTTTTAAATTTTGTTTTGGTTTATGCTTTCACTCTTTCTGTTTATAGTTTTTTCTATGTAACAATATTGGTACAGAAATAATTTTATATATGTGTGTTGACTATATCTTTATTCAGTGTTAACTCTGAAATTAAGTATCAGTTACTGAAGTGGTTTTCAAATTCAAAACAATAATAATATAAGTTTTATTGTTTGCAACTAAAGATGAAATGTCCATAGTCGTACTCCAAATAAGGATTGCAGTGACATTGCATGTCGTTAATCCAGAGAACAATACTGATCATTGAAAGATTTAACAAAGGAACCATGTTTAAGTACTTAGTTTAATTTCACTGTACACAGCTCATTTCATCTTGCATAAAAGATTGGACTACACTTTTATATTTTCCTTGTATTGCACATATATGACAAAGTTTCTGCTACAGTAAGATCTAGTATAGTCAATGAAACAACTTCTTTTATCTTTCTACTTTTTACATTGACAGCAGTCCTCTGCTTAAATTGTGAAATTATGTTCAGTAATAAATATTCTGTATAAAAATTTATGTGGATGTTCAAAAACTATCTTTTATAATTTACAACTTGTGAACATTCTGTTAGGAATCAACACTGAAAAAAAGCTCCTCTAATAGAAAAAGTGATCGTCTGCAGTCCTATGGCAGAGTAAAACAACCTCTTTTATGATGCATTAGGTCATTATTTTAAAAGTCAGACTGGGTACTCTTCTAAACAAGCCTCTTAACGCACATATTTATTTATTTAGGTTATTGTTTCAAGACCTAATTCTGTGTTCTGTGTAATTTCTCGCTTTCTGAACAGATAGAACCCTGAAGTTTGATGTTTTATGTCATACAAAGCAATTTTGGTTTGGTTTGGTTTTCCTTCAGTGCACCAGTTGAGCCAGAAAATATTTTTTCACTGCATCTATATATCAATTGCAATTTATTTGAAAGGACAGAGAAATGCCACTAATTTTCTAACCAGTAGTAGAGCCAAAACCACTTCTAGTGTAATAATTATCTATATAAACATCTATTAGCAAGGGACTAAATTAATTACAGATATACATTTCTATATTATCCTTCATGTCTACTCCAATGAATATTTAATTACTTACAGGAAGTGGACAAGCTTGAAAAAGAAACACATTTACATGTCTGTGACTAGTGATTGGCCACTTTTCTACAAAGTAAAAGATACTTTTCTAATCTATTTTTCATTATACATACTCAACTCATCCCATATTATTATTACTTTACAGAGAAAAAAACACGAACAGAGAAAGAAAAGATTTTTCTTTTTTATTATAGCTTGCGACCCTAAAGTGACCCATAAGCACTCTAGGGAAATTATATATAAGTTGTGAATTTTTGCCAAGCTTTTCATACTGTAAGGAATGGACAAAAAAGAATTTCCACAGATACCTTGGCACCAGCAGACAAGTTGCTGGGGATTTACAATAGCTGTGATGCTGCTAACCAAGGAATCTAGCAATGTGTCTCACCCACAGTGCAGTCTGAAAGTATCACAAAATATTTCTTCAATTATTATTTCACACAAAAAACTCTCACTATATTTTAAGTATTTCAAAACTGTTGTAATTTCATGATTGTAGCTATGCACAATTGACAATATAGTCATCGTTGTAAATGCTAAACACTAATATTCAAGTTGTCTGATATTATGATATGCCATAACCTTTTAAGCCCAAGAGTTAGCAGATATATGACATAGATCAAAGCATATTTATATTTAAACCATCATTAAAATATCCAGCAAAAGAAACAAGTTTTTAACTCCAAACAGCTCACTGAATCCATGTCGGATATAAGACATAGGTATACAGGCACTGAACTATCTCAGTAGCTATCTGAATTAAAAAAAAATTATTGAATGTAAAATAAAAGGAAAAGAGACTACAGTCACTAAGCTGGAGGCATATCAATCACTATAATTGTGTCCATTAATCTCTAGTGAGAAAGTGGAAGTAATGTACTCAGCATTATTTTGTGCTTAATGGTGCTAGCAGTAGTTTTATTCTTACATTTAAAAGAACGGAGCTATTGAGGAGTTTTGTTCTTTTATTAATATTGTTCTGAGTTTAATTGTGGTATTGATAACAAAATTAATTATTTCAAAAGAAAATTACTTCTTTATATCCTACCGTGGAACGCAATCATAATTGTTTCTCAGAAACTGGTATTGTTTTCTTGATGGTGGATATATTAAACCTCACTGGCACAAGTGAAATATTTTTATCTATATATTCTCTCATGAAAAAATAACAGCCTCACTGAACACTCCTCGTGCAAAGTCAAGAAATCAAGGAGGGTAGAGCCTGTTCCATCTCTTTTCAATGCATTTCAATTTTTTGTTCAAATTACGGGATAAATCTTTCTTAAGGATCAAGTATCAGCTAGAGCAAAAGAAGGGAAAGAGACTCAAGAAACTTTCAGGTTAAAAAGACTAACTGCTTAGTACAATCTGTCTTGTATGACCACATTAGTCCATGCACAGCAAGACAATTGCATAATGACAAACATGAATTTGCTATTCACATTTTGTCTAATTCCTAGACCTTCACGTAAAGGTGATAAATATATATCACAGATTTGTATGCCGGCAATAGGACTGCCACTAGTACTGTTTCCTCTATTTCAGGTTCATTTTCGCTTTTTGGAAATTTAAACTAGAGGGTGTGGGGGGGATGTTAGGGGTTTGTTGAAAACTAAAAGGAACACAGGAATAGGAGAAAATACATAAAAGATACAAACAAAGATGAAGAACAGCTCTATAGAATTTTGTTTGAGTAGAAAAGAAGACAAGGCATGGTCAAAACTGTTGCTGAAGCAAACCATGTTATAAGCAGCTTCCCTATAACATCTATGTACTATGTTTGATCAGCTGCAAACACATACTCTTCTTTATAGCGTGGTTCTTTTTCAAAATTCAATGAATTCTGATACCTTTAGCCGTAGTAAGGGTATTATTTAGACAACAGGAGTTAAAAAGATCCCTTCTGATGCTTGAAATGATATTCAAAGTGAGAACAACGAGACCTGATAGGTCTAGGCAGAGTTTCACCAATCAGCTATTTTTTTATTTTCTTGATTTTTTTTCAAGCCAGTCTATTTTCAGCTGTTCAGGGTGATCATGTATTGAAAACAGTAGAATAATTTAATTGGTCTTTTAAAGGTTTCTGGTTCTGTTTACATATTCTTCCATTAGCTAGAACCAAAAAGTACAAAAATGGGTGGGAAAAATTAGGACAGAATTCAGTCACACTTAAATGATAAGTGAGAAAATGTTTTTGGACACTCGATTCTGTATATAGTCCTTAATATTCTGTTTTGTGAAAACACGTCAAGGAGCAAAGTCTTATACCTTGTTGAATTTTCTTCCGTGTTCCTTGCACAAAGTTTAGCATGACAGTTTAATATAATTTTTTCTCATAGTGATTTTTCAAGGTTGTCAAGACTTCAGAGGCAGAATTCTAGATGATTTATTTTCTTGTTTTCCCCAGTCTTTATTTCTTTGTTAGAATAAAAATAAATATATTAAGCAGTTATGGCAATATTGTATATAAGATAACTTTTCTTTACAACCATAAAATAAAGCAGAAAATAGCAAAGTGAATATGTATATTCTTTATGTGGAAACACATTATTTGATTATGACTTTTCTATTTATCTTTCTGAGTGAGAGACAGTCCAATTTAAAAGTGGAAATGCTGTGAAAAAAATTGTTAGTTACTTCACCGCAAAGGACAATACCCTAAACCTTTCAGTGATTCACCATGGGTAGAATTCAGTCTAGTACAGAGAAACGAAACACTCATGTATATCATTCAAGCTCAGCTTCAATGGTATTCTAAAAGTTGTACTGGAGATTAAATGGAGTACGGGTTTTATTTTGTGCTTCTTGCCTGATAATATCCTAATTCTGTCCTGTGCAAGGTTCAATATGGTGCTCACCTTTGCTGCATCTGAGCAGAAGTGCATTAAAGGCAGGAATAACATGTGTGCCATCCAAGTTTTGTCATCTTCTGCTCAGATATGCTTGCAATGCAGTTGTTTGGAGCTGTTACAGGCAGATGTGAACTTTGTCATCTGTTTATTGCTGTACATAATGGAGATGCAATGTTAATCGTAGAGACAAAGTCAAAGAAAACAACCTTAAACACATTGCAAACAGTAGAACTATTTGGGAAGTTTCACAATTTCTGTGGGAAAATTCTTTCCAAACAAACTTCACACCTAATGAAAACTGGTTTCTGGAAAGCTGTAACAAATCCCTCAGCTGTTATCTCTTTACTTCCTAAATGTTCTTTTTTCAGGACCTGGGACAAATGTTGTGTCCAGCACTTTTCTGGGCTGGATGAAAATGGTAACAGTTATTCTGTTTACTCAAAATATCCCCTCTACCTCTCCTTCCACCAACTGATGATGCTCGCTGACACATTTTCCACAGTATCCCAAATATCCTATCATCTTATATTGACACCTTTCAACTTCTGGTAATTCTTACTGCTGCAGTGACCTACTTCCAGCTCAGGTTCTAAAAATCAGCCTGACTCTGCTGAAATATAGACAACATTCAGAACTGGGCTGTTGGTGATAAAAATCCACAGGTCAATGCCAGAACTGAATGAACTCTGGAGATATGTATACTGATGTGCTTCCATTCAGCACCGGTGAGATGAAATCGCTATAACCAGGTAAGGCACATAAAAGCCAGGCCTAAACCTGACAGTCACAGAGGGGACTGTGAATCACCTGGTGATCCAGAAGGAATGGCTGTAGAGAAAAAGCACACAATGAAATGCAGCAGCAGTTTAAGACTGCACCAAGAAAAACACCTGCAAGTCAGCAAAGGGTATCTAGTTGTGTTTCAAGAAAAGTTTGCCTCTCAGAATGCTTTATCAGCTACGGGGAATAAGTGATGCAAGCATATCCTTAGTTGAATTTTCCAATTCAGTGCTCTTTTCTTCCTTCTACTCCCGCAAAACAAAAAAAACATTCTTCCTTTTTTTTCAACACAGACAGTGTTTGCAACTATGGACTTGTGGCGGGCTGACCCTGGCTGGATTCAAAGTGCACACCAAAGCTGCTCAATCACTTCCCACTTCAGTTGAACATAAGTGTGAATATATAACAAGACTTGTGGGCCAAGGTTAAGACAGTAGAGATTACTCACCAGTTACCATCACTTGGGGAAAATTAATTTAATTTATTACCAATCAAATTAGTGTAGCATAATGAGAAATAAAAATTAAATCTTAAAACACCTTCCCCCTACATTTCCATTCTTCCCAGGCTCAAGTTTACTCCCAAATTCTCTACCTCCTCCTCCTGAGCAGCACAGGGGACTGTGGTAAGTTCGTCACAAGTTGTCTCTGCTGCTCGTTCCTCCTTGAATTTTCTTTGCTCCAGTGTAGAGTCCCTCCCACAGGAGAGAGTCCTCCATGAATGCCTCCAGTTTGAGTCCTTCCCATGAGCTGCAATTCTTCATGAACTGCTCCAGAATGGGTCCCTTCCATAGGGTGCACTTTTCAGGGATAGACTGCTCCAGCATGGTTCCTTCACGTGTTCACAAATCCTGCCAGAAAACCTGCTCCAGCATGGGCTTCTCTTTCTACAGGGCCACAGATCATGCCAGGACCCTGATCTGGTGCAAGGTCTACATGGAGTCACAAGCTCCATTGTGGGGTCGTCCATGGGCAATATGTGGATATCTGCTCCACTGGGGAACTCCATTTGCTGCAAGGGGACAGCCTGCCTTGCTCTGGTTTTCACCACATGTTGCAGGGGAATCTCTGTTCCAGCACCAGGATCACCACCTCCCTCTCCTGCTTCACTCATCTTAGTGTCTGCATAGCTGTTTCTCTCACACATTCTCACTTCTCTCCCTTCAGCTGTAATTGCTTTGCACAGGACTTTTTCCTGCTTCTTAACTGTATCACAGAGGTACAACTACTGTGGCTGATTTTCTCAGCCTTGGCCAGTAGCAGGTCTGTCTTGGAGCTCTCTCAGACATAGGGGAATCTTCCAGAAGCTTCTTATAGAAGTCACCCCTGTAACCCACCCTACTACCAAAACCTGGCCACTCAAATCCAGTACAGGGCTCTTAAGGGCATCTACTAAAGGAATTCAGTGGTTCTCAGTATTTGAAAGTGATTTAGTACTACTCAAGTTTGTTAATTTTGGAAGAGAACTATTAGAATAGAGATTCTGCAGCTGCTAAGATGAGCACAGGAAGAGAACCAATTCTCATATTTTAGGTATGTGAAAGAAAACTGACCAAAATTAAACTGCTACTGTCAGACCAGCAGGAGTGTTTTACACTGCATTGAGATTTTCACTTTAGGTCCTAAGTAAGAAGATGCAAAGATTCAGATCTCTATCATTTTACAGAATTCAACACAGGAAATTCCACGTAATAAATGCTTGCAGAATTAGTAACAATATGCTATAGAAGATTTTGTACAATGGACCCTCGATTCTGTCTTAGATGCCAAGAAGTATCCCATGCATCTTAAAATGATGTGTTTTGAGAGAGCACAAAGAATTTCTTCTTTTTATAGCTTCTTTTTGAACAAATGACAATATATGCTATGAATGGTTTGGAGATATGTCTCTATCAACCTAAGAGCAAGAAACAGGTGCTTCTTGGCCACCTGACTGCTGTCTGACTGTAAGAAGTTGAAATAAAACTTCTTTTTTACTGGTGCATTGAAAACATCAGCTTTCAGCCACCACTGTCACAAAACTTGCAAAAATGCCATATATTTTAGACTCGCAGCCCTCTTGTGAAATGTAGCTGCAAGTGGCTGATGAACTCACAAGTCATACTGACAGATGGACAGGCTGATGGATAGTGTAATTTCATGAATCCTTTTTCCTTGCAAAAACACATCACATCTAAACAAACAAAAAAATCCCGAAAACTTAGGCCTGGGAAGAGGGAAAAAAACAAAAAAATTACCCACAGAAAAACAACTATTCAAAGTCAAAAAGAGAAGAAATGCAAGTGAAAATGCAAATAGAGACAGAGAGAATTTTTACAATTAATTCACTGCATTTTGATAAGGACACATACCCACATTTCACATAAGAAACACGGAAAAAAATAATCTTTCTTATAAAAGCAACAAAGAGTAAGTGTGCATTAGAATAATAATTATTTCATATAATTTCCTTACGGTTGAATTTTCAAGCAAAAAATTTTACTGATAAAGAACACCAAAATCAAATCCTTTTTACCTAATAGTTCTGAGATTCTGATTGCTTGAAAATGAGCATTTTGTACTGACTCTTTAGTAATAAGTCAAGTCTGTTTCCAACATATTTGCTTACTAAAGTTTTACTCTATACTAACAGACAAAAGTAAATATTAACTGTTACCACAATAGTCTAACTAAACAAATGGAATCTGAATAAAATTTCAGTAGACCAAGGTGTCATCTACTAGAAAGACAGTAAAGGAGATTTTGTTTATTTTATTGTGAGGTATGTGATTTTAGGGTGGGATTTGGTTACTGGTAAGCAGGCTTTTTTTCGGGTTGTTTTTTTCTTTTTTTTTCTGGTGTTCTTTGGTATGGTTTCTAACCAGTGGTGTTACTTCAGCAGAGCTCAGGTTTCCTCTAGGAGACATGGATAGGTACTGCTTGACATTTCCTTGTAGGCAACAAAGTCACAAAATAACAAGTAGGAACTAGCTGAATTCCACCCAAAGTTCTTAAAAGTTAGGCCATACTCAATCTCAAAGTTCATCTATGGTCAAATCACAAAATTTGCCTGAACTCCTGAAATGTTAATTTTTTTTATCCTTAACTTGCCCGTATTCTACTACATACAAAAATGTCTGGATTTTGGCCAGGACCATTATCATATCATCCAGTACACAGGTGCTTCAGGGCAGCCAGGAATAAACACATTGCATGCATTTGTGTATTGGGTGCATAGGGATGGTTTGGTTGGAAGTTGGGTTGAAGATTTTCTGTATAGAAAACTAAATGTTTTGAATTTATATTTGTCATTACCTAAATTATGGTCTTCCCCTTAAAGCTTCAGTCCTTCTTTTTTCTGAGAATTTACTAGTTTGTTGGATTAAATTGTGCTATGTTACCTCTTCATAATGAGAGATAGTTGAAAGTATTTTTTTTCCTAAGTATATGTAAGGTTTCCTAAAGGTATCCGTATATATTTTGAAGCAGGAAATACACACTAAACTCTTTTCCTGGATATCACAGAGAGAATAATTTAATAGTTCACTTATTTTTTCTCTGCTTAAGAAAAAAGTTTTCCACAGTTGTCCCAAATAAGTGTCTTTCCAGACCTGTATAAATATATATATATACCTGAAAATTAATCACGTACTGGAAAATACCAGTCCATATTAGTGAATCCTAGAAGGGTAAAACTAAGAGTTTGTGCATATGTACATTATGAGTTTAGATATCTTTTGTTACTTAACCACAGGAGGCTCACCCACACACATCCATTTGTTCCTTCCCCCTCAGTGAGATGGGGAGCGAATCAGACGGGTAAAAGGTGATTAAAATCATGAGTAGAAATGAAGTCAGCTTAACAGGAATTAATTCACTACTTCTCATCAGCAGGCAGGTGTTAGCCATCTCCAGGAAAGCAGGGCTCCATCGCGTCTAATAGTTATTTTGGAAGACAAACTTTATAACTCTGAACATCCCACCTTCCTCCTTCTTTGCCTTTCCTGAGTATTCTTGCTTAATACACATATCTTTACATTATAGCTAAATATGATCTCTGCTTGACACCATATTCTGCCTTATATCTTTATTATTATGTTACTAAGAGAATCCTAGATCGAAATGATAGCAAGGACAAGCAGATAAGAAATTTATATCTGAATCACACCTTTGCTATCACAAACAAGGACATTTGCCTTGGTTAGGGAAAAGTGTGCCATGGGAAGTCTGTAGAATGAACTTATTCTGACCATGAAGTCAGTGAAGTCTTCCTACTGCACTTAAAACAGTGTTTAACTTGCACTGTAAACACCTTCAGAAAGTTTGCTACATCTAGCCAATGAGTCCAAATATCAGAGCAGAATAAAAACAAATTTCTAATAAGGTTCCTATTTTGTCCTTGGGTAACCAAAATAGAAAGATTGATAAATCTTTGCATTCTGTCCAGCATTAAGAGTTCTCTGTCTAATACAACAGCAACCGAGCACATTTTACATGCTGCTACTAAATCACCCCAAAATTACATTAACATATTGTATACGTATTTATTTTTTGAATGCACTCTTCATAATGGCCATGAAGGGAGTAGCACTGTTGTGTGTAATCTGACTAAAAAGTCCAGCTGCATACTATGAAGTAATACTTGATTTATCTGGCCTCAGCAGGCGCTAACTTCATTACACTACACAGCAGCCTGCAGAACTTAGCTATTACAATTATTCTGATGCCTTTCTATGTTGTTACTATTCATCAGAGAAAGTTTCACCTGTCATTTTCTTTGCAATGGAAATTTCCTAGTAAAGCTCAATTTTAAATATTTAGACATATAATTTGCTTATTAAAGTCATAATTTCCAAAGGGAGTCATGGTGTTAAAAGCCCCACAATCATATACAATAGAATGACATAGTCCCTGGCCTTAAGAGTTTACAGTCTAAAAGACATTTATCTTAAGAGGTAAGAGAAAAGTTTCATTAAAGGAATTATAAATGCATTGAAATGCATTATTTGGAAAGTGGCAATAGAATAAGCAAGGCAATCAAAGAAATTGCAAACAAATGTTCTTTACTTTTGTTTTGGGGGGCAATACTGTTTATTTCAAGAAACTTTTTCCTACTGCCTTCAAATTTTTTAATGAAATGGCCTAGATGGTCTTTCCACATTGTTCAGCTGATGCTGGCAATCATTACTGCTGATCATACCTTATTCTACCATACAACCATAAAAGTTCCATGGTAGACCCTGCCTTGATGTAAGCTGCAGTTTTGAGAGTGTAGCTCCTTATAGAAACCAAGAGACAGAACTTTTCCAGTCATACCACACACTTCCCATGGTGTTCCAGTATGGATTCAGCCAGGCAGACGCCTGTGTTTCCTCATAGCAGCACAAAACCCATCTTGCTTTCAGATCCCATGTGGCCACAGGGCTAACGAGCTGTGTCTAATGGACAATTCCCAGCTTGGAGGGGAAAGCAGTGCTGCTCCTTGTAGAAAATGTGAGCTGTCTACTTCGCCGCAGAAGGAAAAAAGAAAAGCATTAGTAGATGAATATGCAACTTCTTTGATTTCATAGAAATCTAGAAGCAAGTTCAATTTTCATATTTGAAGAGTGTAATATAATTCTTTTTTTTGGTGAAGTAATTAAAAGCTTACAAGAAAACTTAAAATCATAAAGTTATAAAAAACAGAACAATCTGTAAAATAAGTGTCTGTAGAAGAATATCCTCAAACCCAATGTTTAAGAGCATCCTACCTGTCAGAGGAGGACCTGGGGTTGCTGGTTGACAGCCAGCTGAATACGAGCCAGCAGTGTGCCCAAGGTGGCTAAAGGGCCAATGGCATCTTGTTCAGTGACCAGTTTAATTCTTACCTCTCATGAGAATAGTGAAATAAGAAGAAAAGTTTGAACACAATGCGTTCAATCTTCTCTACTCTAAAACTGCCAATCATATTTTTCATTAATAACTTTAAAATAAAATCTGTCCTATATATTAGTACAGTAAAAAGCACATTTTACTTTCTACAATTTCATCTAGTTTCATCACATTTTTAGGTAACATTCTCACTAACAACAATGCTTAGATATCAGTACATTTGCCAAGCCTTAACTAAGCAACACAGAAAGCTACCACAATATCACAATAACCATGAAAAAGTTATGTTAGCAAAAAAAAAACCAGGACGACTCAAAATCTCTCATACTAAATGACAGAATGTTTCATCAACATCAGTCCTGTTCTGCATCTGAGACTGGTTAAACCTGTGTAAGGAAATAAGAGCCTGGATTGAGCTGAGCAGCTCGATCCAGATTATTTTAGGGTTTTCTAGCTGACTGAGAAATGCTTCAAACATGATAAACTTGCTATATATTTTTGCTTCTCTCTGTAGTCTAGAGGGAAATGATGTTTAGTCTTTTAGAACTCAGTCTCATACTGAACCTTGAAATTCTCAAGTGGGCATTCCATCTTCACTTGTTATATCAAAAAATAAATCAAATATGTTTGTGCAGAAAATACTATATTTTCTTTCCATCTGTCAAATCTTCACAGTTGATCAGAAAAATAAAATAAAGTATATGCCGAGAAGTTGGATGTGGGTATACTTTGGAACTAATGTCATCACAGTGTCAGCAGGTGACTCGATACAATACTCTTCCTAGGATAGCATTGAAGAAAAAAATAACACATTGGTTTTGGAGACATTCTGTTTTGTGTTCTGTCTTGTATTAGGCATCGTTTCAAGAGCATGTTTTTCTTGAGTACACTAATTCTAAACACTGTGACTCAATTCTAGTATATTAAAATCAGAAAATTAAAATTGCTACAGTGGTAACTTAACTTATGACAGTCTGCCATTCCAAAACATTTTCTGGAATATCACATTTTCTTGTTGAAAATATGAAGGTAAAAAGAAACCGGAGGTGCTTCATATGAAATTCTCTTGCAGTCATCACTCTGCAGAGGAGATATATGTCACACAGCCTATACCAGGGTCACTCTGTGTCACTCCTTATATTACGGTTTTAATAATTTTATTTTCCCTTTATTTCTGTAATATTTATGAATGCATAATTTGTGAAACATCTATTATAAAGGACCAATATTTATCTTCCAGATGATGAATAATCAAGTATAATAATTTTATATCAGCAGTTCTCTTGATTTCAGCTGGGATAGAGTCAATTTTCTTCTCAGCAACTGTTGCATTTTGGATTCAACATGAGGCTAATGTTGATAACAAATACTGTTTTATGCTAGTCTAAGATAGAATTAGTTTTCTTCCTAGAAACTTTTCTTTCTCTAGTTTTTAGTGTGAGAAGAATGCTGAAAAATACTGACATTTTTAGTAGTTGTTAAGAATCCAAGGACTTTTTTTCAGTTTCCCATGTTTTACAGTAAGCAGGAGTATAAAGCTGGGAGAAGCATAAGCAGGACAGGTGATCCAAACTAATAGAAACATTCCATACCATTAACATCATGCTCCATTTGGAAGTAGGAAGTCTGCCGAGAACAGCCTCTTCTTTCAGTGCTCACCTCTTCTCTCAGTGTTCACTGTCTCTCAGTGTCCTGCTCAGTCTTGGTGGTCCTGCTCTGTGTATCCAGTCTCTGGATCTCTGATTTCTATGTTGACCGTAATCTCTGCTCTCGCTGGAATTGCTGTAGTCCCTCTGTCTGCCACCTGGCCATCACTGCTATTCTACATCTGCTATTCAGGATGGGCTGTATTAGTATTAGTAATAGTACTAGTATTTTCATTATTCTCTCTTTTTTTATTGTTCTATTAAAACTGTTTTTATTTCAACTCATGAGTCTTCTCTTGCTTTTCCAATCCTCCCTCCGTGTGGGTGAAAGTGAGAAAGCTGCCTCCTACTGTTTAGCTGATGACTAATGTATAAACTGAGATGGTGCTCTTCTACAGCTTTCAGACTTGTGTCTGACTCTGTGAATGAATGACTTCTTTTAAGCTGCTAGACCACTTTCAAAGCATGTTGACTTTAAACAGTGGTGTAATTTTAAGTTACTTACTTAAGATATAATGCAATAATTTAGGAAAGGGAGTACAACAAAATATTGAAATAAAATGGGAGTTAAACTGGCAAACAAAGAAGAGAAATTTTAATTAACTTAATATTGAGGTTTAAAAAGTTGGAAGATAATTAATTTAGTTCAGTATTTTGAAAGTTCAGTTTTGTTTATCTAGAATGCATGACTGATTATTTAGAATAACATTTATTGAGAAGAAAGATAACACCTGAGTCAGGTGCATTTATGCAAGGACAATTGGCCCTTTTAGAAATACAACACTGTGTAATGCATTCTGGGTTGAGCGGATTATTGTGTACTAGGAAAAGCTGGTATTAGAAGTCTGACACATAAAGCCATTATGTTCCCACATGCTAGCATTCATTTTGCATTACTGAAACATTTTCTCTTGTGCTTAAGATATAGCATAACTACGTGCTCTGATTTCTTGCTGATTGCCACCTTTGAATACTGCACATTGAAAGTGGAGATGGAAGTGTTAGAATAAAATCTTCCTAACATCTAGGGCTTGGTTTTTCAAGCCTCTCTTACAAAAAGTGTCAGGAGATTTTGTAAAAGACAACTTTCCTTGAAATATTGAATAAAATGGATGGAGGAGAACACAGAAGAGTTATTCTTGCTGCAGAAGGCTTAGGAAATTGTAGGAACAGCCTGTAGAAGTAACATGTACTCAATTTATAACTTCTGCATATATGCATGTATGTATTTATCCATTTGTCTCTATCATTTCCTACTGCAGGAACAGAAGGACACAAGCAATGACTGCATTAAAATTTTCATTTTTTTCTTACCTGGACTGGGATTCACCCCATCTGGCTTTAGATGGGATGTAATGTAGATGTCTATATCTGACTAATGAGATGTTACAGCCATTGAAGAGAAAATAAGTGCTTCTGAAGAACAATTATAAAACTTGTTGTATAAGACTATCTTAAAAGAAGACGTAATGTAGTATAAAAAATATACCAAAATGGTTTATCTTCCCATTGGTTTAAAAGGGACTTTAGAGTAACCAACATACAAAGAGAAGTATGTAGGTCAGACAAAATCAACCTCAAATATCTGCTATGAACTTGGAGAAATGAATAAAGAATCACAATATGTAGAATATGACACTATGTCTATAACTTGGATTAATACAGCTACTATCACAGCTCATATAGACTACATGATTTGCACCCTGTATTTCAACCCAGATATCCAGGAAAATTATTGTTAACTTATTTGTTTAAATTCCCGTGAAGAAGTAGTGCAGAACAATAAAAGGTATTGTAGAAGAATGTTCTTGGTGGGAAAACCTGACAACCACATCACATGGTCTCTGTATTTGACATCATCAGAAGTCTGCATCTCTAGACTTTGCTTCTCTACAAAAATTCTGCCATGCATGGTATGAATTAGGTAATGTAAAGCTATCTGTATCATCTTACTTTCACAATTTTCAACATGGGGCTCTCAGAAGGGGAGATGGTCAGCATCCTCTTCAGGGAGTTGACCACAACAGCCTTATGACAAGGAAACACAGTTTTGGAAGATCATACAAGAGCTCATTTACAAGGATGTGGTTTTGTTCTGTCGAGCCTTATTTCCTCTGACTTCCTCTGGTCTGTGGTTATCCCTTTGGGATGAGGGAGCTGATACTGGCAAGATAATCATCAAGTCCCAGAGAACAAAGTCAAGAGTCATGTTTACCCTGAAATTTCTACCAACAAGCTACTATGTACTAGGAATTTCATCAGTCCTTGGCTTGCTTTTTAATAAGTGTAAGATTTGTTTTAACACGGATTTTATGCTGAATAAGAACCCTTTGTGTATTTTTTTAAACAATTGTGGTGATTGGGAGAATTACCTGAGGACTGGGAGAAGTCAAACATCACTCATATCTTCAAGAAGGTAAAAAAGGGTGACCAGACCAGTCAGACTCACCTTGATCCTCAGGAAGGTGATTGAGTAGCTAATTCTGGGATCCATTTCCAAGCATATGAAGGACAAGAAAGCCATCAGCAGTAGTCAGCATGGATTCACCAAGTGGTGGTCATACTTGACCAACTTGATAAATTTCTGTGATGAAATAACTGGCTTCGTAGATGATGATATTGTATACCTAGATTTCAGTAAGATTTTGACACTGTCTTCCTTAAGATCCTCATAGTGAAGTTGTTGAAGTATGGGCTACATGAGGAGACAGTGAAGTGGATTGAAGACTGGCTGAATGGCTGGGCCCAGAGGGTGATAATCAGTAGTGCAAAGTCTAGTTGGAGGCTGATAACTGGTAGTGTACCCCATGGATTGGTAGTGGATGCTGTCCTGTTTGACATCTTCAATAAAGATCTGAATGGTGTGGTAGAGTGTACCCTCAAACAGTTTACAGATGGCATGAATCTGGGAGGAGCAGTTGCTGCATCAGAGGGTCATGCTGCCATCCACAGAGATCTCAACAGACTGGAGGAATTCTGGACATGAATCTCATGAAGTTCAACAGGAGCAAGCCCAAAGTCCTGCACCTGGGGAGGAAAGCAGCTTAGCACAAAAAGACCTGGAGATACCAGGTTGAACACGAGCCAGCAATGTGCTCTTGCAGCAAAGAGGGCTAAAGATATCCTGGACTGCATTAGGAGCAGTGTTGCCAGAAGGCTGAGGGAGGTGATCCTGCTCTTCTACACAGCACTGACAAAGCCACACCTGGAGTAATGTATCCAGTTCTGGGCTTCTCAATACAAGAGAGACGTGGACATATTGAAGAATCCAGAGAAAGGACATGAAGATTACTAAGGGAGCATAGAATCTCTTATACAAGGAAAGTATTTAAATGTTCAAGAAAATATTGGATGGGGCTTTGAGCGACCTCAGGCTGTATCTAGTGAGAGATGTCCCTGCCCATGTCAGAGCTGACTGCATTAAATGATATTTAAAGGCTCCTTCCAACCTAAATTATTCTGTGATGCCATGATCCTGTGAAAGGAGAAGGGAGATGGGATAATTCAGCCTGGAGAAAACTCAAGGGCAATCTCATAAATGTGTACAAATGTCTGAAAGGAAGATGCAAAGATGGAGCCAGGCTCTTTTCAGTAGCGCCCCGTGACAGGACAAGAGGCAATAGGCACAAACTGAAACACTAGTGACTTTGTCTCAACATCAGGAAAAACTTTATTCACTGTTATGGTGACCAAGCACTCACACAGCTTACCGGGAGAGGCTGTGGAGTCTCCCTCTTTGGAGATATTCAAAAGCTGTCTGAACATGGTCCTAGTAACTGGTTCCAGGTGGTCCTGCTTGAGCACGGGGTCTTAGATCAGGTGACCTCCCTTCCAGCCTCAGCAGTTGCGTGATTCTGTAGTTCTAAACAAATATTTGAACCTTGAAGTCATTGATCTCTCTGTGTACCAGCATATATTATATTAATCCAAGAAGGTAAATTGTTTCAGCAAGCTGAAACAAAGCTTTCTTCTTATCTAGGAATATCTTGGAAGACAAGAGGCCTTCAAGTAACATTTATTTATTTTTTTTTGTTAATATGTAATAAACTAAAAGTTGAAAATATAACTGAAAAACTCTTGGAAACTCAGGTATACAATCTTACTGGATCGAGTTTTAACATTTGTTAACTTCACATAATGCTTATTTTCTATTTGAAAATAGTGGAATATTTCACACTTCCTGATCTACAGAGGAAATTTTTTTATTGTTCTACATTTGAAATAAAAAAAAACCTTCAGTGATTGCGGAGTTTCATTTCAAATTGAAAATTGTTTAGAAATTTTTCACCTCTGGGATAAATTACTTAAAGAAAGCAAGTTGTAGTAAAAATATGTTGATTGACATTCACTACATCAACAAAAATGTATTCAGTTATTCAAAGACTAATTTACAGATGCTGAAATGTCAGATTGAAATAAAGAAAAATTACCAAGCAAAGCATAATTTCCATCTGGGAAAAAAAAATCTTCCCTAAATTCATTATGATTTAATGGTCCATTACAAATGCCAGTCTGTGTGGAAAGAAGTGATTACGTACCTAAGGAGCCAAAGTTTCAGAATTAATCTGGAGGATGGCAAGTAGGAGAATATCGGTTAATTCTTGGAGTAAACTGTAGCATTAATTTATTCACAATTTATTTCCTTCCCTCTGTTAACCTGTCTTAAAAACAATCTTCTTTTCACCAGCAGTTACTATTCACAAACCTGGAAAATTACAACAGCAGCATAATCTGTATATATCTTTATAAATAAACCAGAATGCTTTCCCAGATATTTTTTTCAAAGGTTTTATCTTTAATGTCCTAACTTCTCTGAATGGTGCATCATTACGTTTTGAACATCTCTTAGGAATGCTTAACATGTATTTAATAATTTTCTTAGTTTGAATTAAGCTACTTATATTTTTATGCTTCAAATCAAAATGTTATGATTCATTAAATTATATTATAAATTTGCTATCAAAACATATGTGCATATTTATGAATTTTAGACATCATTGTACACAAAAGTAGAATGCATAAAGTAGTTTCATCTATTTACAAAATATTTTAGAAAACTAACAATTAATGTTAGCAATGTTTCTGAAGACATCAATGTATCTTGATTAAAATCTTTGTCAAGCATCTGGTGAAGAAGACACCGCTCACTCTCATTGAGTTGCCGATGACAACAAAGTGAAGTGACCAGTCAACATGAGCACAGGGCCCTATATCCTCCAGAGACGGTGACAGACTGGAGGGTTAGGCCAACAGGAACATCAGGAAATTCAACAGCAATACAGATAAGAAGGGGAGCAGCTCTGGGGAAAAGTCACCGGGCACAACTATCTGTACTTGAGCCACAGTGGGTACTGTCAGCAGAAATGGTCAACGACATCTGTGGTTGTGTTAACAGCATCAAAGGCAGCAGGTCCCAGGAAGGAATTATCCTCCCCTTTACTCAACATTTGCTAGATCACACCAATACTACCGTGACCAGCCTGGTGTCCCACAGTACAGGATAGACTTCAGTACAGTAGGGTGAGTTCCATAGAAACATATGCAAGTTATTAATGGATGAGTATTTTTTATATCTTGGAGTAATGTGTGAATATTTCAGAAAATTTCCCATATATACAATAGATTTTTAAATCTATTTACACGCACATTGATATAGAACAGTACTACAACCAGATTGTAAGTGCTTTATCTCTTCATAAAATAATTGAGAATCTGCATAATTATATGAACATTTGACACTCACATATTGCCCTACAGGATGAAAAATTATTTTCTCATTGTTAGGTAAATGTTTGTTTTGGTTTGAGTTAATTGGGGTGACTGACTCTGGCTTGACCTTAGTTTAAAGTAACTACATCTTCTGAAAAAACTAGCTCCTTTTTTTTAGACAGTTTCTCTCTATCAGTGATAACATGAAGCACTGGTATGCAGAGAGGACAATGTTTGTACACGGCCATCCTCGAGCTAGCAAAAAAGCGGCCATACCATCAGGGAGGGGTGGACAGGACAAACTGACCAAGAGTATTCCAACCCATATACGTCATACTCAGTATAAAACTGAGAGACTGCAAGGATCTCATTCTCTTCTGCGATAGCCAGCTTCCAGTGGGGACCTCATTTGTCTGATAGTTCCTGACTGCGATCCATGCATCCCTGAATCCAGTTCCCAAGTTCAACTCCCTCCTAGATGTGAACCCATTCATACATATTTTCATTATTTTCTGATTATTTTAATCCTTATTACTATTATTATCATAATTTCATTAAAGTTGCAGATTTAGTATCCAATCCATAAGCCTTTTTTCCTCTCATTTTCCTCTCCCTTCCCCTCAGGGTGCAGGGTTGGAATTTGGCAGCACAGCTGTAGGATTTTAGCTGCTGAAAATTTAGCTGGGTCAGGGCTAAACCATGACAAAGTTCTTAGGCTTTTTGTTTTTCAACAAGATCATAGGCTCTTCCTGAAACTCCCTCTCCATCATGATTCTGCCATTGGTCACAAGAACCCTTAGAGCTCTATCCTAAATTTGCTTTCACCTTTGCTTTCTAACAGAACAAATATTGACAGGCTTTTACCTGTTGTTTAGTTAGGATATCTTGAAGGTAGTTGGCTGGATTAACAATTAATTGAAAGGAATGTAAAACAGAGATGGACAGATAAATATACTTTTTTTTTTTGGCAAATCATGTGATAAAATAAGTATTTACTCCTACCTCTCAGAGGAAAGATAGTAACCACAATGCACAAATAGGGTCAGAATATATTTTTGCTAGCGCATTCAATGATAAAAAACATCAAATGCTAATTGACACATCAGAAAGTATGACAACAACATCATTCCTTTTTGTATCTTCCTTTTTGATGTTATTTCTAATCTACGACTCGGGAATGTTATTTCTATCACTTCTCTTAAGTTAAATGGTAAGAGTAGGCTTTTCAGAACAGATTATCACCATTTTTGCTAGTGAGAAAAAAGTATCCTTTGTGGAGAGAATAATTTCAATCCATGTACTTGTAAATTTATCTGTTAAAAACAGAGAAATGAATAAACCAAGTAATAATAATAATAATGCATTGTATTATGACAAGAGATACAGAACTTCAAAATCATGAAAATCTGTGTGGCAGTTTTTACAGTATGTCTTAAAAACAGATGGGTTTGCCTTTTGAATTGAAAAGAATGCTTTTTTGATCCTTTTATGGTAAATCTCACTCTCATACAGACACACAAGAAAGGTTTTTAAAGAGAAATATGGATGAAATATTTTTAAAACAGTTTAGGAGACATGCCAAGAGTGAAAGTGTTGCTAGATTTATGGAAGAACTATTTATATGAAGTTAATGGAAAATCAAAAAACATAGTACCTTATTACAACAACAAAAAGAGGGAAGGTGCTAAATACAATCTCTGAAGTGAAAAAAAAGAATTAAAATAATAAATTTAAATGATATTTGAGTATGTAATGGTGAATACCGAGTCAGGGTATTTAATTAACTTCAGTTTAATGAACACCACACTTACTTGCCTGTTATCCATAAATATATGCAAAGTATAATTTAAATGGCATCTTTTATTCCCAGAAAAGAAAATCAAAGGGATAATTGGAAAGTTGCTGCTTTAAAAAAAAAAAAAGATTATATTTTTATTTAAATGCCAGAGAAAAGGAGAAAATACAGGACAAAACCAAACCAAACCAAAACATATTTTCTGTTGATTAGCAAGTTTACATTTTATGAAGTCTTACTCATGCCTAAGCTGTCCTTATTTTGTTAGACACCAGTGTACTGCACCTCTGATCTAGTGAAAGAGAGTTAATTTTTGTCCCATCAGTCTGGTGCTAAAAAATGATATATGGTTATATCCACCCTACATTGTTACATACTGCTCTAAATCACTTTTATTTAACTTTTATTTAACATCTACATTTTGGTTTAAGCATTCTAAATGCATTCAATCTTTCAGATCCTATACTAGCTGAGATGTAGTGAATTGTATGTCAAAGCCATAAATACAATCAGCTAGTCAGCATTAGTAATAAAATTGTCTAAAAGTTTCATTAAATTACTGTCTCCACTAGTGCTCCATGGCAAGAGCACAGGGTCTAATTTGGGGGGTTTGGGTTATGATGGGTTCAGCAATAAAAGGCAGAAGAGCAGGGCACAGGAGGGTTAGCCACCTTTTGCGCTGAAACTGGTTAGGCATTGGTCTACTCATGAGAGATGGTGAGTTCTTACCTTTATATCACTTGTTTTGTCTTCTCTCTTCTTCTGCTTATTAAACTATTTATTTATAAAACCTCAACGATTTCTTGCTTTTATTCTTCCTTTACTGGCAGGGAGAGGTGGGAGGGAGGAAGTGTGTGATGCTTAGCTGCCTACTGAGGTTAAACCACAACACCTCCACAACAGAACAAGAGGGAGAAAATAGGATTAAAACCTTTGCAAGCTGATATAAAGATAGGGACACCACTAACCAATTCACAGCGCTGTTTGTCACAATGTTTTTCCTCACAGCTATACGGTGTTTTGGCCTTTCTTAAATATTTTTTTTCTTTGAGTCACAACCACCTTGGCTAAGAGGCTCACCTGTGTGCTTCGGTTGGTGCATTTGAGTTTGCTGGAGGCCACACCTGCAGCCCCACATCTACAAAAACCTTGCCACCTACATCAATTGTACGCTTTTTTTCTTGGGATTTTTAAGGTGTAGGCATTTCCAGTATTCAACCAGTGGAACCTGCCACACAACCTACAACTGTACCCAAATCACAGTCTTTGCTATACTGGAATGTTATGATGTGTCTCTCTGTAGGCTTCAGATCTAATGGCACCTTTCTGACTAACCTGATCTTCAGCTGCGCTACAAAGTTTCACGGAAATTGATCAAAACAATGTTGAGATGCATTTAGGGACCTGTAAACACCTGGATAAATTATCTACAAAATTCTTATCAAGATCAGACATGAGTAAAGAGCCACATTCTTCTAGTAAAAGTATCTTACAGTGAAGTTAATATGTGAGGAAACAGAAGATGTGTAGAATAAGTACAGTAACAAGGCAAGTTTCAGCTCACGACTGTAGATTCCTACATTTAAATGTGTAAAGAAAGAAGACCACTTATGATTTACAAGTGTGACACAAGGTACAGTCATACATATTATTATGGGCATTTCTGATGCCCGGTGTTATCAAGCTTGGCTTTTAGTTGTTTATCCAGAAGGGTTAGGATGCGGTACAGATTCTACATCTTATCTACAGCCTTGTCACAGGACAAGGCTTGTGCCTTAATTGAGGTCTCTTAATTCAAGAAGTCAGTTGAACTAAGATTTGAGTCCCTAGAACCCAATTATATTCAATGAGTATCCATGATGATATCCAGTTACAGGAAATTTAGGGGCACCTTGTATCTCACCTATCCTCCAAATGTATGTTTATAAGTTTTTAATTGGTCATTCGGGGCATCAAAAGATGTTTATATGAATGTAGCAAATTCAAACATTAAGCAAATTCCACAGGATTTCTGTGTGGAAAGTTGTATCATGAAGCACAACCTATTTTTTTTCCCTTGGTGAAAGTCGATGTGGACTTGAAATATCGCAAAAGAATATCAGATGATTCCACACCTGCTTTTCAGCAGCTAATGGTTAAGACCTTAAGCATACTACTTTATGATACAGTTCCCAGACCAATCCTTGTCGATACAGTTAGCCAGGAAGAAGCGCTATCATATTTAACTTTATAAAAGGGAGAGAACCACAGTGAAGGATGTCTACTTCAATTGAATTTGAAATTTAACTGTATGGAGCTGTTTACTGATTCCACACTTAGATATAATCTGCTCTGAAGCCTTTTTTTTAAGCTGGTTGCTATTTGAGCCTTGAATATTACATATGCTATTTCTGGCAAAATGTTAAGCAGTTAGGTGCTTTCTAAACCCTCTTTCACCTGTATTATAACTTAGTCAGAATTGACAGGTTTTATTACTTGAAACCACACTAATCCCTGGTTGCTTTGTGTATATCATCCTTTATTTAAAAATGCTTAACTTTATTTATTAGTCACTTTTCTATCCAGTTCTTTGTGAGAGTTATCAGAACAAGCATGCAAGAAGTCGTCTTTTCCTTCTTTCCCTTCAACACAGTGATACATTAAAAACAATTGAAATCTCCAGTGATTTTCCAAGCTGCAAGAAAATAGAACAGAAAAACAGCAGAGAAATCAGGGATCTCTACAAATCCCACCAGAATCAAAATATAAGTAAATAAATTTGCAGAGGAATAACTCCGTAACAACTCTTTCTCTCTCCACATCTCGAGAGAAGCCTGAAATATGCTCATCTCCGTCCTGATGAAACGGAGTTCAATCAGACTATAAAAGAATTTTGAAAGAGAAGTAAAAAAAGCTAGCAGCAATGAAACTCACTTTTGATTTTATCAACACTGTCCTGTGATATTACCAAGAAATATTTTTCTTTTAGGTTTTTCGACCCTATAATTTTGTATTTCTTGTCATGTGTGTTTACCTTAACATAAAAATGCTTCATAAAGAAAAAGAAAAAAAATTTCTAGCAATAATTTCCCCTGTGTTTTTCTAAGACTTTTTGTCACATTACAGTGGAATTTATGGAAGTTTTGGTTCTTCAGGGTTGTAGTTTTTTTACATATTAATATTCATTAAAACTTTTTTAAGCTCTGAATTTTTTATATGTCAAGGAATTACAGAAAAGAATAAGTGCATACATATTTATACATCCTATGTTTCACAGAGATAGGGAAATACTTCTTTCTTGAATTTTAATAAGATAAAATTTTCTTTTTATCAAAGCAAGGTAATGGTTGCTCAGGTTGACCTATGTATCTTAAAAATTAAAGTACTTGCTGAAGAATTACTAGGTAACATCTTTAGTAACCCCAAGCCTACATACACTTGGTATGGAGTCTCCAGTCTGTGTATTAAAAATCTTGTCATTAATAGAAACACGAATAGGCAGAATTAGAAACTGCAGGTCATGGGTACTTCTCCATTTGTAATGACCTATCCATCCAAGTTAAAAATACAAACCATAATCAGATTCATTGCATAAGAAAAATTTATAAATGAAGAAGTTTAATGAGCAATACAAAAAGATGTGAAGAAAACTGCAAAAAAAATCAGAAATCAAGTTAGTAAAATATTTTATAAGAGTGAATACAACTTTCTAAAGATATAAATAACCAAACTGGCAGACAATGAATGGATGAGTAGATTTCACTGTCCTGTAAACAGCACAGAATCTATAATAGATACAAAGTGAACGCTCACATTGTTGGTGAGATCTGCAGGTATAATGGGATAAGGAAAGGAAGAGTAGGAGTTGCTGAGGATATAATGGTACAGAATCATAGAATAATTTAGGCTGGAAAAGACCTTTAAAGTCATCCAGTCCACTGTTAACCTAATGTTGCCAAGTCCACCACTAAACCATGTCCCTAAGCACCACATCTACACATCTTTTAAATACCTCCAGGGATGGTGAGTTAACCACTTCCCTGAGATAATGCTTCCAGTGAAGAAATTTTTCCTACTATCTCATTTAAACCTCCCTGGTGCAATCTGAGGCTGTTTCCTCTCATCCTATCACTTGTTAATTGTATATGAAAAGCAAAAATACTTAGAGCAAACATCAAAGTAAACAATCTTTTTATGTAACAGGAAATTAATTGATAGGTCAAGGCACTTAAAGAGAAGGTAGCTTAAATATACTTTTGTAGGATGGAATTATGGGAAGCTAGGGAAAAGAGGGAAACACATACCAGCAGTTAACCATGTGAACATCATTAATCATTCTTGATTTTAATTATGTTTCAACTCTACATAGGCTCCTTTGCTCAAAATAAATACTCTGGTTTGAAAGCAAGATATATGTGTCTGTCATCTCTGTAGCTGCCGTTTAAGTACCGGAATATTGTCATCTCCCTTGATCAGCTAACGATGCTTTTCTTAATGGAGTTCAGGTAACTGTTGGCCTTCTTTAGTACAGGAGTGCTTTACTGGCTGGTGGTCAACTCACACTGTCTTTACTGCCAAGTTGCTTTCATCAGGTCAGCCTGTGCTGCTGCATGGAGGTTTTTTCCTCCCCACGTGCAGGGCTTGGCATTTCCTTTTATAAATTTCACAAGATTTCTGTTGGCACATTGCTCTGGACTGTTGAAGTCTCTCTGAATTGCACCACAGCCATCTGGTGTATCAACCACCTTCCCCAACCACAGTTTGTATCATCTCCGAACACATCTCTTAAATTAGATTGCATGTCTTACTTTTCTCTCCTCTCTGTCTTCTTGTCTTCACAATTGGGTCAAGATTTTCTAACAGTGAGTATGGTAGCAATTGTAATGAATTATTTTAAACTGTCTTTATCAATTTACAGAATAAGCTTTATACATGCCAAAGATGACAATAGGAGTAACTGCAAAACCACTCCAGAATCTATGTCAAAACAAGGTGAGGAGTACTGAAGTATAGGACACCTTGCAATCTTTTCACTTGCTTGACTGAAGAGAACCAAAAAATAATGACTTACAGATCATATATGTATACACATATAAAGACTAAAAAGTATTTTCTGATAAAAGGTTAAAACATTATAAAGAACTTACCAAACTCATTTCTTCAGAATATTTTACAAGAAAGATGAGACTTCAGTTAAAGCAAATATCTATGAGAACTAGAAATCACAGTTGACTAATGAGGATATATTAAATATTACTGAGGAAATATTAAATATTACTAGTTTGTCTTGAATGCAAATATAAGCATACTAAAATTATGTAATATCCAACAACATGTAAGTATTGTGTAACATTGTGATGGCATGGCTAGACACAATATATAGATATTTCTCGTATATATTTTAACAATGTGACCACCAAAATGGCAAATAAAGAAGTTTGTTGTAACAAAGAGCCACGTGAAAATATGTAAATAGGAACCAGAGTTATAGACTTTGTAAGATAAAGAATAAAGAAGGAAAAGAATGAACAATACAGCAGTGTAATTATGATTTAAAATCTAAATAAGAATAATCTTTCCAAGAGTGTTTTTTTTCTTCCCTGTTATAACAGGCTTCTAGTGTTTCCAACACTAAGACTTGGAAATAGCTGTATGACTAAATGACTAACAGCTGAAAGGAGAACCTATTTAATGCCTGTTTTACAGGGAAAATGCTGAATGTCATGGCTGATATAAGACTGAGATTTATTTCTTACTTAAGCTGGGTAAAGAAATTATAGAGCTAGTAAGAATGACAAGCATAGTAACAGTGTAAGTACATTCCGAAGCAAAAAGGCTTGGGATGGAAACATGAGGAAAAAACCAAAAGGTTAAAAAAAAAAGGTGGACAGATTAATAAATCTGTTAAAAGCAAAGTTCACTGAACTAATATAATCAGTATCTAAGCTGCTCTTTTTTTTACAATGTTCAGCTACTGTAGTAAAATAGATAAAGATTAGTCATAGGGAACTGAGCGGGAGGTCTGGAAAGAAGGAAGTGCCAGACAGGATTAAAAAATAGGACTCAGAGAAGTTGAGGCTACAAAGAGATGATGATAGCAAACTGTATGAGAAGGATAACATAAAAAAAAATACATTTGAATAATTTTGGGGAAAGATTCACTGAAAATACTTTGCCAAAGAATGGTGATGAAAAAAAATTTTGTTTATGGAATCAAGATAGTCTTTACATAAGATGTATCAAAAAAAATAGATAATACTGGTACTAAATAAAGGACATGGGACTCTGTCCAGATGCTATGACTTGAATTATAAATGATTATGGCAGGCTGGCTAAAGATTAATACAAAATATTGTACAGTAGGCAGGATGGTGCAATGGCTTATCTTTTAGAATTATCATTTACAAGAAAGAGACAAATATGACCAGTATGGCCCAGATAAAATAATAAAGTATTTTAAGATATTAAAAGATATAAAGTATTATAAGATTTTACTATCATTACATTTTATTAATTACATACTGGATAAGCAGGAATGGTAGCTATAAAATAAAGAACTAATTGAGAGTGAGTGCTTTATCATGGACTTTCTTCCTCTTTGCAGAATGGGCAATGAAAATGACATTAAAAAGTCAAAAAATATTATAATCATGCCTTGAATTAAACAGTATGAATGGAAAATAAAATACCATCAATAATTAGTGCATGGAAACACTGCAGCAACATCATGTAACAGTCCATCCTAAGACAACAGACCTTTAGAAAGTGAGTTCAAAGAGCACTGAACTTTTTGATGTGTTAAGATAAGACAGTAAGAAATAAATTCTTTTATGACAGCAACTCAAATGCATAACAGGTGAACCATTTTAGCAAGAAATAAATAGATTTTCTACTGGTTTGTGGTTTTCAGGTATTTTAACCAATTCTTGCTTTTAATAGAGAACTGTATTCTTATGCTAATTTTTAAAAATCGAGAATAGCTGTATGTTTTATTAAAATTATACATTTAAATTGTGCTATTGGATTTGGCATGGATCATGACATCTTCATACCTTATCAACGGGTTGTTGTCTTGTGAATGCATTGGTGAGTAAGGTTTCATGTCAAAGATTTTCCCAAGATTTATAATATTCTGCTTCATCAGCCTTTATGTTCTACTCACATGGATTCATTTCACTTAGCATGAAAAATCTGTGAGATTATCTTGTTTCTGTTGAAATTAATAGAAATTTTTCCAGTGACATTAAGGGAAACTGAATCTGACCATGTACCTATAGTCCAGTTAATGGAAGTAAATACGAAGACGCCCTATCCCACTTCTAAATTAGCATCCATACCAAAAATGAATTTCCTCTTTTGATATGCAGAGAATCTTCTCTAAGGGATTTGGTTTTAAGGCAGCCTTACTTTTTGTTTGTTTTTTTCATGCTCTCTTGTCCAACTATCCTTTGCATAAATTGCCACACTGGCAGGTAAGTTTCAGTATCTTAACAAAAACTAAAATAGTAAGATAGTCATTTTTGCACTAAACTAAATTTTATGCATATATTCATAAACAGTTATGCGTAAATACAGTACAACGTTACAGACATTGGCTAGCTATGTAGCTAGCTGTGTAAAGAGCTAGTACTAGACTAATAATTCAATACAGATATTAAGTAAGGGAAAAGATCTCTCATGCTAGACTGAGTAATAATTTTAACTAGAAATTTTAATTTTGCTTATAAGTTTCAATTAAATAAAAATATTTTAAAATTCTTAAAAAAAATTTTTTGATTGTTACAATACTAATAATGTTGTGAATATATTTCTATCTCTATCTCTGTCTGCCACTCTAAATTTCCACCTACATACCAACCTTTCTTCTTATCTTTCTACCCACACATCTTTGTGTGGCTTTAAGATTCTCTATTCCTGAATGCTTTTTGTATCCTCACAAACAACACTGCATAACTAAACCTGTATATTTGAAAAACGAAACCTGTTGCATAAATGCAAGCACATCTAAATACTCTAGAAATGTGGGGAAAAAAAACCTGCAAAGGCTTCTGGCCCTAAGTTCTGAAGACTAGAACTATTTACATAGTCAGAAACAGGTGAAAGCTGTTTTCAGAGTTTGCTCATCACCATCTTTTAGTCATCAGATCTATGGTATGTCAAACAGAGCTGCCATGATTTTGGCAAGCTTACTGTGTCTGTATTTGGTAAATTTGGGGGAAACTTGACTTATTAACCAACACGTCAAAAATTAATTTAAGAGCAAAATTCATCTGTCATGCCACAAAAGTACATCTTTATCTCAACAGGATTCTTTTCCTTCTGTTTAATAGTCTGACTCAAGAACAAGCTCTTCTGATAATATGGAGGTTTAACTTCTAGTATGTACAGGTTTTGCCTCTTTGTCTGTGTCAGTCTCAGACCATACACCACCTGCCTTTTTTGGACCTTAATTTTAGTTCATTTTTGCATTTGATAGACTTGGCAGTGTAAAGTTTAGTGCTGGAATCAATGAACTCAAGGTTCTTTTCCAATCTAAATGACTACAGGATTCTATGATTTGAGATCAGTAATATCAGTGATAAACATGGCGTTACATTATGATCCAAATAAGGGAAATCAGGGGATTATAAAATGTTGGCATGACTAACTGGTTTCTACAAGAAAACCCTGCTATTTTTACATTACAGAACAGTAGTCATTTGTTTGGTTAGGTCGGGTTACTTATAAGTTTGTAAAGAGGGCCACTGTTTAATCATTTAAGAAACTGTTAATTCCATATGTAAGAGTGACTAAACAGCCATCAAGCCACAGAGCAGCATCCTTTTCTGAATAAAGACCACTGCTTTTATTAATCTCCCTAGCAATATGCATATCAGTTTAAATCTACCCATGATATTTAAATCTGACACTGCATTGTCCCTTGAAATACATTTTTTTCAGATAGGACCAGGAAGTACGCGTTGACTGTTCAGTTGTTCTTTCTTTGGTTTCTCTAGCATCAGCAGAACAGCATTCTGCTCTCCTCATTGAGCTGAAACAAAATGGCATAGTCTTCCCTGCATATCAGGGATTTTCAAATTTTGTCATATATATTTCACTATGAATTTCATATGTAGTCTCATTTGTTCTTTTCAGTTACAACCCCTGTTTCTGTAATTTAATTTCTCTACCTTAAGATCAGATTTATAGGCAACAGGAATCCCTTCGCACTAGGGAGCAGTAGCCACAAACTGGTTTTAGTGGATGCATCCACCTGTAGATAACTGCTCACACACCACCAGTCTTGGTTCATATGACTACATACTAATGAGGAAAAATAAAAATAATAAATCTGTTAATTTAGGACCAACTTCAGGAGATTCACATATTCATTATTACTGTTTTGGACTTGGTTCTTTGATAACTTTTTTTGTCATTTTTTTCCCAGGATGGCACTGAGATCAGCTTTGCTACACTTCTTTATACTTGCAGAGAATAATGTTTCCTGTAGATGATGAAAACAAGCAAATCTGCTAGGAAAAACAATATGTTGCTCCAATACAAAAAAGTGGGGGTGGTGGGGAAGTAATTTGTAAAACTTTATAATACTACTCTGTAGGAAAATGTACATTAGCAAATATGCATATTTTAACTGATTCTAACTGCTGAGTGATAAACGCTGGTATATGAATGCTGCTGTTCTGAATTTGCATTTGCAATCTCACTTTCCTTAGAAAACAAAGTGCAGAATATTGTCCTCAAATGTATATTTGAAAATGTTGTTTGTCAGCAAGCAAAATCAGCACAAGCCTTCCAAAAGCAGTAGTATATGCTCAGCATGTAGAAAAGCTTACTTAACTTTTCCCTGCTTAACCTAAAGAATGTTACGCCAGCCACGCCCATCCAAAAGAGAAGTCTGTTGCCTCCCTGAAGTCCAGATTAGAGACCCTACTAGGAAAATCCCTGGTCTGTTACAGTCCTCTAATTATCATCTACTAGTGGTTATACCGGTTGACAGCAATGAGGTTGTGGAGAGAGGTCCAAAAGTGATCAAAAAGAACTTCAGGGTACAGGGGTGACTGGTTGAAAGATCAGGGGCACAGGCAGTGTTTTTCCCAATCCCGTCAGCTGCAAGGATAAATACTGAAAGGAACAGGAAAACTCATCTGATTAACATGTGTCTGAGGGCTGGTGCCATTTGTTGAATTTTGGGGGTTTTGATCATGGGGAGGTTTACACAGCACCAAGCCTACTGGTGAAAGATGGAGTTCAGCTTTCTCAGAGGAGGAAAGGATTCTCACTCATGAATTGGTGGGGCTCATCAAGAGGTCTTTAAACTAGGTTCTAAGGGGAAGGAGATATAACCAGGCTCACTAGAGATAAGCCCAAGTGTGGCTTGCCAGGGATGAGTATGAAATCAATAGCTCAGGTCAAGTGCATCTATACCAATGCACACAGCATGGGCAAGAAATGGGAGGAACTGGAAACCATTGTACAGCAGGATAGCTATGACTTAGTCACCATCACAGAAACAAGGTGGGATCATTATTATGACTGAAGTGTTGCAATGGATACGTTAAAGTCCTTCAGAAAGGATAGACAATGAAGGAGAGGTGGTGGGGTGTCTCTATATGTTAGGGAGGGGTTTGTTTGACTAGAGCTCAACAATTTTGACAATAAGTTTGAGTGTTTATAGTTAAGGATGATATGGAAGGCCAACAGGGCAGTTATCCTGATGGGAGTCTGTTACAGACCACCCAACCAGGATGAAAAGGTAGATGATGCATTCTGCAAGCATCTGGCAGAAGTCTCATATTCGCTAGTCGTTGTTCTCGTGGGGGACTTCAGCTTACTGGATCTCTGCAGGAAATACAATACAGGAAAGAGGAATCAGTCTATGAGGTTTCTGGAGTGTGTGGAAGATAACTTGATGACAGAGCTAGTAAGTAACCATACCCGGGGAAGTGCCTTGCTTGACCTGTTGTTTACAACCAGAGGGGGACTGGTGGCAGTTGTGGTGGTCAGGAGTTGTCTTTGGCTTAGCAACTATGAAGTGGCAGAGCTCTCAGTTCTTGGTGAAGTAAGGAGCGGGGGCGGGTGGGAAACACTACCATGGACCTCATAGGGCAAACTTTGGCCTTTTCAGGACTCTGGTTGAGAGAGTTCCTTGGGAGACGGTGCTGAAAAGCAAAGGGGTTCAGGAAGGCTGGATATTCTTCAAGAAGGATGTCTTAAAGGCACAAGAGCAGGCTGTCTCCAGGTCTTGTCCAACAAACTGGTGGCGAAGGCAACCATCCTGACTGAACAGGGAGTTTTTCTGGAACTCAGGAAAAAAAAGGGGGGGATTTTACCTGTTTTGAAAGAAGAGACAGGCAACTCAAAAGAGTACAGGAATCTTTTTAGGTCAGCACATTAAAGGACCAGTGGTTATTTTCTATTTTAAGTTTGGCTTTATTCACTTGTTCTATATTCATGGGAGATGTGGAAATTTAAAGGAAAGAAATCCTCAGGGTAATCTAGAATCATAGAATATAGCAAATTAATTGAGTCCTAGAACTTTCTTTAACTTCACCGAGGAATACTTTGAAGAATCACTTAGGTTGGAAAAGACCATTAAGATCTTAAACCCAACAGGAAACCTAACACTGCAAATTCCGCTACTAGACCATGTCCCTAAACACCATGTCCACACATCTTTTGAATACCTACAGGGATGGTAACCCAATCATTTACATGTTCCAGTGCTTGATAGCCCTTTTAGGGTAGAAAGGTTTCCTAGTGTCCAACCTAACTTTACCCTCGTGCAACTTAAGGCCATTTCCTCTCATCCTGTCGCTTACTACCTGGGAGAAGAGATCAACACCAACCTTGTTACAACCTCTTTTCAAGTAACTGTAGACAGTATGTCTCGACCTCCTTTCCTTCATACTAAACAATTCCCATTCCCTCAGCCACTTCTCATAAGAGTTGTTAATATAAATTACCATAATTATTTTCTCATATTAAATGATTCAAGTGTTGTCAAAATAGAGCATCATAAGCATATGGAAATATTTGAAAATAGTTGTGAAATGTGGTCAAACTGTTTTAAAACCAAGTCCCACACTGCTGAGATGGGTGAATGTCATGTTGTACCTTGTGATCATCTACACAGGGATATTAGAATACTCTACAGCTCCATTTAGCCCATACATAGAAATTTTCTTCCAAAAGGAGCTCCCTACTAGGGATTCACTGAGATTTGGGAGCTAAATAGCATTCCCCTGTTCCATAATTGATGCAATTATACCACAGTTTCTGTTTAGTATCCCAATGGGACCAGTGTACAATTTTCTGTTATGGATATACTTGTGTTTGGGTGAGGGCTGTTTTGGTGTGGGGACTTTTTTGTTTCTTTCTTTGCTTAGTTGTTAGTTGGGGTTTTTTCCCCCAAAACCTGTTACTTTATAGGTTCATTCACCAACCTTCATATCAGAAGAAAGAGCCATTATTGCCCTAACATCTAAGTCTTACCATATGATATATAAGGAAAAACAATTTTTGGTACAAAGTTATACATTCTGCATGAGTGAATGCACACATATTGTAGTGCATGGCACTGTGTAGAATATTAAACTGTTCACATTAGATTCTTTTGAATAGTAAGTCTTTACTTTCAAGAGTTTATACTAGATTAACATAATGGTTTCTTCTAGCTGGAAAACACTGGAAATTATGAAATGACTGCTCAAATATCCAGGGGAAGCAAGCCAATGCTTCAATGTACCACAGGAAACGTAAATCATAGCATATAATCATATCCTTCTTATCACTACATCTTAGGACATGTCTGGAGAGAGGAAGAAACATTGAACTTTTTTCCTTAGAGGGTTCTGTAGTTAGGAGAGGTACATTTTTTTTCTCTGCTGCTCCAGTACAGTGCCATAGCTGAAAAGAATATAAAGTATTGACTTTTTTTGTTGTTGTTGGATGATGTGCATGTGTACAATAGAGGTGGAACTTCTTTTTAGCTCTGATTATGAAAACATAGGAAAGTTTATCTTGCAAATTCTCTTTTTTCTGACTCAAGGAAATAAACTTCTGTAACATTTTTTTAAACTCAAAAATGTAACACATCTTTCTATTCAATATGTAAAAGAGTAAATAAAATTATGAGATAATGTGAAATTAGAAGAAAAAATATGCAGAAGCTTTAATGACTTTTTTACTAAAATATTCATAGAACATACTAAGTGTTTTAGCTGGACGATTAGCTCAATTATTATGAAATGTCTATTTCCTGAAGTGCATAGTGGGCAGCTGAGGTTAGTTTAATACAGAGTAAGCTTTCACCATCTGTTCTGCCCCTCTAATTGGAATGCAAAACCCTCATAATTCACAATTGCATAGTAAGAATACAATAATAAGTAATTAAAATGCATGTATATGTTCATCTTTTATTGCTACAGTCATCTGTTATATTTTGGATTAAAAAAACCCAGCAGGAATGGTTTTGTTGTTTGTTGTTTTTTTTCTATTCTAGAACCAGACCAGCTCTTGCATTAGTTCAACACAAAGTATTTTATGAAATCAATAGGCATATGAAAACTTACATCAACTGCCCATCTGATCTGTGGCATATTCTATTTACTGTTTAAACAAAATAATTTTTTTATCAAAAGGTGTTGCAATACCTAGCTTAATGTTGTCTCTTTTGAAGAATCTTGCATTTTACTTTCATGAGAAAGTTTGTTTTTCTAATCTTCTGGTTTAAAATACACCATCAAGGGATGTTTTCTTTCACTTTTAGTAAAATATTTATTTCTTTTCCCTGTCCTGTTGCTATGAAGTTCGCCCAGTAATACTTTGAAAAACAGTCCCCTTTGTGTAGAATGTGCACACTAGTGTAGGAATGTCTTCTCCAGTTACGTCTCAGTTAAAATAGCTGTATTACCACATTGTTGCATGGATTTATAATATTATTTACTCAGTTTTCCAAATTAAAATAGTTGTCTTCTTTACTGTCACCTTTTTTTTTATTTTTATCAGCTACATGATATTGAATACCTTGAATTTCAAGGCTAAGAGAATAGATAATTAAATTAAATTATTTACCTCAAAGCCACACAAATGAATCCCACATCTTAGTTTCCGAAGCATTTGTATTTGGTTAGAAAAATATTTAATCTTCCCTTTTATTACCATTTGCTTTTTCTGCCCTATTTTGTAAATGCTTTTTTTTAATATGTCAATATAATTAGTCATTTCTTGCTGAAAACAGGTCATTTTATTGTGATACCTTTTATTCTACTCTTGGAAAATAGGAGATGGAGATTTTTTCTACTAAGATCCAAAGAAAATTAAACATAACAATTATTGTACTCTTTTAATTAATTACTTCATTAATTGTTACAATACATAACACATATAAAAATTTATAAGTAACTCTTTTATTCTAACTATTACTCATCTATATTCTTCAAACACCATCCCTGCAGATGTTCAAGACCAGGCTGGATGATGTTTTGATCAGCCTGACCTAGTGGAAGGTGTCCCTTCTTCATTTGATGATGTAGAAATACGCTCAGATATGTATGCACATACATAGATATATGTGTAAGTATATCTGTATGCAGAATAAGATTTTTTTAAAATGTCAAAATATTCTGAGGATAATAAATAAAAATTCACTGAGGATGATCTTCATTTAAATAAAATCCATTTGGGGGAAAAAAATAAAAATCAGATGATAGATTAATTTTGCTTCAATATAATTATAAGATTTAACTATGAACTTGGTTTTGGTAGTATCCTTACAGTAAAATATCTGACCAGTTTTTAAAATTACCATGGTGAAGTTTGTCTCGTGTGGCAGAACAACAAATCTTTCAAGCGTAACAATATCTCTATCAAAGCTATAATCAGAAATATGACCTTTATTTTTGTGTTACTATGAACAATGACCAAGGAACATAAAACTGTTGATACAGATGATAACTCATATTTACAATAAATGACACTTGCCCCTGGTGGTGTATCTGTCTACTTAATATGCAAAGAAAAATGAAACCACAGAAATATCAGTTTGACTAATATTTTAGCATATATCGGATATTATAAAATTTTATCACCTGAACATATTGGAAGTTAAAATATTGGATCCTACGCATTTTCAGTGGACTGGCAAAATGCTAAATTATTTCAGTAATGGAAGTTCTGATTATCAGGCTTAAGATTATTTTATTATTTTTTCTATCTAAGGAACTCTGCATCAGCAAGTATTTGGAGTTGGATATATTTTTGAAAGTGTTTGATATCCAGTTTTGGTATATTATCTTTGCATCATAAAACTAAGTAGGCATATTTTATAACCTTTCTTCTGGTTTACCTTAGTTTTGAAAATAATAATTGTGAACCAGTATGAAAACTCTTCTCTCTTCAAGAATGTTCTTTGTGCACTTAATACCTTTATTTATATCTCTATTATCTTTTATACCTTTCTGACATCCTGTCATGCTGATCAGTAAAAACTTTTCATTAAGAAAATTAATTGTAAACTATAAAAGAACCACTAACTGAATTTAAAATTTCTGCTTTGTCAACTGAAATTCTTTCCAAGGCTTTCATGAAGACATTAAACAGATACATTGTATTCAGTTCAAATGCCTTAATAGTGTTGTCCAGGAAGATGAGCAATACCCTAGCAAATTCTGGCAGTCCTCCAGGTGCCATTCTATAGTGATGTGGGTCACCTGAGTGTCATAGCTGACATCTCTGTGCTGAACTCTCACATACCCTCATACCTCTCAAAAGATATTATCAGTTACGCCAGAACAACTGTCTTGACCCTCACATGCCATTTGTTCTGTGGGCTCAGTTGATATTCAGTGATAATAATGGAAGTAGACAACTAAATTTAAATGTCATAATCTCAAACTTAGTCTGTGTCCTGTCACCCATAGAGTTCCTGAATATACTAATGACTTCTGAGTCTATGGTTTAAATGAAGGGGATTTAAATCTCTCAAAGACATTTTGTAATTGTCGCTGTAAAACTACTTCATACATCTATTCCATAATATTAAAGAGATGTGCCTGTGAAGAAGAGGAAGAATCAAGAATCTGTTCAATATCTACATTCAGCTTCAATATTTATAGAATCATATTCAATATTCATAGAATTCATAGTTTGGTTCTGAAAGGACCTTTAAAGATCATCTAGCCCAACTCCTTCACTGTGGGCAAGGGTATCTTCCACTAGATCTGGTTACTTAAAACCTCATGTAATCTAGCCTCGAATACTTCCAACAATGAAGCATCCACAACTTCAGTGGGAAACCCATTCCCGTGTTTCACCATACTCATTGTAAAAAAATTTCTTCCTGATGTCCAATCTGAACCTACCCTCTTTCTGTTCCAAAACCATTGCCTCTTGTCCTGTTCCCACAAGGCCTGGTAAGAAGGTTTCTCTACTTCATTCTTATAAGCCCCCTTTGAGTATTAAAAGGCCATAATAAAGTCTTCTGAGAGCCTTCACTTCTCCAGGATGAACAGACTCCAGGCTTTCTTTTTAGGAAATAGACATGTTATGTCATAGACACTAATAATATATTTTAAATAATACTTCTGACAATCCACTGTATTTAAACCTAATCCTTTGCAACTTTGAAAACCAAAACATCAAATCCTTAACAAAGGATCTGCTTATCAGGCACAGATGAAGGTAGCTCTTAACACAACTTTAAGAGAGTTCAAGCTTCGGTGCAGTTATGAGAATTAGGGACACTTCCCATTTGCATGTCTTAACTGACAATGTGGCTTTGCTCCTGTTTCATTTCACTTCATAACTCTTGGAATTGGGAGATTATATGTGTTAATTTGCACTTGGAGTTTGTGGAAAAACAAATAAATATTTTCTTTGTGGTGAAACTTGATTTCACAAAAGAGGATAGTCTGTACTAAAAATGTGCTTTGAAAGATGAACGTATCCATAGCATCTGGATCTGGGACTGTGAGGCACTGATGCTGATAGTGAAAATATTGCGGAGGTAATTATGCTTCTGTGAAGTCAAGTTGATGAAGAATCCTGACCTGCAGCACTCCAGAGTGATCTATGCTGTCACCGGTGTAAATTACTAAATTATTCATTTTTCGGAGTGAGAAATACAGAAGGTTTTCCCAGACTTCCTGTTCAACAGATTCAGCAACCTTAACTTGGAAAGAGATCTAGTATTTTATAAGGACTTTTCCAGAGAGAATTTCCCGTATCATCAATATATCACAACTGACGTGAGGACTCATCCCTACAGATAAGATTTCTGTATTTTGCCTGCCTCTGTTTACCGTTATTGTAAGTTAATCTGATTCATTAGTATAAACGAAATAATCATGCAAACGGTTATGTTAGCTTGTTTTTTTGAGTGAGTAGAGGGAGATGAAATGTTACAGTTCTTCAAATAGCATTACTGATTTCAAACATCATGTTTAGAAAGTGGAAGAAGAAATTCACTAAATAATTAAGTGAAAAATTCTAAATACCTTTTTTTTTGCTATTATTTGCTTCACATTACATTCTTTTTTCTTTTAGGGCTTTTATATTTTCTTCTTTTTTCCCCTGTACTTTTCTTAATTTACCACATTTTCCACTGTGTTCAAAGCTTCAAATCAGTTTGTGTTCTGATTCTAGTCTGATAAAGTGAACTTAGTGCAGATGCTGCATCTCTGAAAAGCTGGGAATGGTATATCAGTCATTTCCGGGCTACACACCTGTAAGAAGTACCAGACTAAATTAGCAGTCATTCAGTATTCATCAAGTTACTATATTTTCTCACACACAAATACTTATTCCTTTCTTTTTCAGCCAATACTCCTTTAATGTTTTCACCCTCAATTCAGGACAACCTACAAGAAAAGATAATGCAGCTTCTTTCTGTTCAAGAGAGGAAGAAGAATTTTAGAGCTTAAATGATATATAATTGAATATACTCATGTAGAAAACAATAGGAAATTTCTTTAAATTTCTTTAAAAGTACCTAAGTTAATTATTTAGTATCTATTTTTTCTACATTTTTTTTTACAGATGTGTGTATCTGGAAAGTGTTGTATGTATGAAATATGTATTTTTATTAAGATATTTTTATAAAGACAATCTAAATTGATTTGAAGAATTATATTGTCATTTGTATTACAATTTTCTCTTTCCATTTAAAAGAAAATAGGATTTTTTATGCTGATGTAATTTCCTCTGATCTTGATAAAGTTAAGGGTTCTACAAACATATTTATAAAAAAAAATTAGATCGTTAATGACTTGGAACATTCAATGTATATATTCTGATTTTCAGAAAAGCAACATTACTCCCCCTCTCCTCAATTAGGCAAATCCATAACCTACCAATATGTTACATTGAGTGGACTCAACCAAGCTTAACACAACACACTTTTCTTACTTTTTTTTTTAGAGCTTCTATAGAGCAAATAAAATATTTGAATCACAAATAAAAAGTTTAATTATATAATACAGAAAAGGTTAGAATCAATATTGAAAAGAGACCCAATATAAGAGAAAGAAAATATTTTTATGCTTGCACAGAAGAAATGTCATATTTATGGAACAATAAACTGCACAAGAATGTCTGAAGAATGAAATTGATTACTTACTGAAGGGTTTTATTTGCTTGTTTGTTTATTATAACATTCTGAAAATTCACATATAAGGAAGATAAAGTGAGTACTGATACTACATAACGTACACAATATTATTCAAAACTGAGATGGAATTCTCAAACAAAACTCAATCTACTAATATTTACATGCCAGATTCATACATAATGAAAAATCTGGAAATGCCAGATTCTGGACATCTTGATTCACTCCTTACCTCAGCCATTGATTATTTGGGTAAAACTAAACAAGTTAGGGTTTATTTTAGTTTTCAGCTTCTTATTTTATCATCTATTTTACCCATTCATGATTAAAACTTTATTTGACCACAGTCACCTTTTAGTTTGCCTACCATAGTGGGATCCTATTATTGTAAGAATGTCTTATAATAAATACAGAAGGTTTGCAAATTAAGAGTTTTTCAGTAAAGCATACAGCATATTTCTATCTGTTGATGAACTTTATTTGAAGAAATTTATAAACCAGTACTGAAAACCAGGGCAAATTGACACAGTATTCAAATTTGAAAACCAACCGTAATGATATGAAGCACTGTTTTCCTACTGCTATGGAATTTAGCTTAGACTAAATTTAATGTTAAAAGCACAGAAGTAGAAGCAATAAACAAGTGAATTCCTTAGCAAAAAGTGAAAGGTCCTTTCAGCTTCTGTTGGAAAACAAAACAAAATAAAACAAAAAAACAATGAAAACCGTTGGAAAACCAATGAATTATGCTCTGTAGAATGAACTGCCTGTGACTGTAGAATAAAGCAAGATATGAATGAGCACTAACCAGGGGCAATATCTGAATCCCAGCAAAAAAAACTCACAGCGATCGGTCAGTTGTCACTATAGGTCTACAAATTAGAGCATGGGTGACAGACACAAGTCCCATGGGCTGAATCTGGCCCTCCACCTTGTTTTATCCAGCCTGTCACCATGTTTCTACCTGGTGACAGCACCGAGCTCCTTGCCCCTACGCTCCTGTCAGTGCACCAGTCACATGTGCGGCATGTGACGTGTGTACAATGCAGGAGCAGGTTGATGCAGCCCCCAGTGAAAATGAGTCTGACACCTCTGTTTTATTCCCTTATCCATGCAGTGCGTACCTCTGTTTCAAGTAAGTATTCTTTGATCTACTAATTGTTTGATTAACCTCATTTAAAAAACTTAGTTAACCCTCTTGAAAAGCAAGTTATAGTGAAAATGACTGAAGCAGTTCATCTTGACATATGGCAATATCGCATGGTGTGTACTTATGTATGAATATATACATTTCCACTGAAGGACAGCGTATTTTCTACCTTCTTCTTGCACCTTATTGCACTCTTTTTAAGTCCAAATCTATGTAATATATACTCTCCCTGGGAATACTCAAGATTTAACTTTATTATTCTGAATATATACAATAAAATATTTTTAATCAGCTAGATTAATGAGGTGTAAGGGTGGTGGGGGAGCACACGAGTGATGGCATAAGACCTTTTTATCCTGGTTTCACATGTTTACAAACAACATCAACAAAATAAGATGATAAAGATGATAAAATATATTAAAATGAAGAAAAAGAAGTCAGAACTATTTCACTTTTCATAAATAACATACCCAAGGGCACTTTCTCCTTTTAATTTGCGTCCTTCCATTTTGTTTCTTCATTTCCTCTGTGTTCTGCTGCCATTTCTTGGTATGCTTTCTACCTAGTTAAGACTATAAGCTTCTCTGAGTAAGAACATTTTCTCCAGTTTTATTGTTAAAGTACCACATTTTCCTATTGTGTTATATAAAGAGAAAGACATATTTTTAGTAACGTCATTATAATGTGTTTGGAAAGGGATACAATATAAACTCAATAATTAGTGTAAATTTTTTGAAACATGGAAGTTTTCTAGTTTAAACAGCCACTATGAACAGAAATCATCTATTAAATGAATAGTGGGGTTTTTGATAAAATTTGCATCATTACAGCCTATATATGTTTAAGTCAAGGAGGGTGATTTTCAAAATCCTTCTTTACGATATGAATATAAATGAAATTGGAGTCATTATTGATTAAATTACATTGTTAATCTACAAACCAGCCTCAAATGCACAGTTCCAAATAGTTGAGTGATTTTATGTTCCTTCATTTCTAATCGCTCCCAAAACTATGGTAATTAGATTACTAAATCTTACCTGCCTCTGCTGTTTAGGCTACTGCACATATTAATGAATTTTCCTGCTTAGGCAGAACACCTCTTGCTTACATAACCACTTCATCAATCTGGTTTTAAACATGACCTTGACTATGTTTTAGCATAGTGGTTAAACTAATTGTCCAGAGCATCAAATCATTATTGACCATTCATTATATGAGGATGATCATTTTCCAGTCTACATTGGGAAGCCAAATACACATATTTGTGCCAGTGACAGTAGCTACAAGACTATAAACATCCAGCTCAGCAGTAAATAACATAAAATATGGAAACATGCCTTCATGATTCTGCGTTTTAGTATTTGAAGCAAGACTTCCTGAATGGAACCTAGAATATTAATGCATATTCAGGTTTAGCAGCTGTGAGATTATTATTGGCATTTTATATTGTTATTCAGTAAATTTTAATAGCTCATGTATAATTGGTTTAAAGAGTAAATGCAAAATTATTTTAAAGGGGAGAAAAATAGCTAAAATCAGAGCTATATGTTGTAATTCAAAATGTTGCTTGTGCCCATTGGCACATCTCAAGTGGAACTAAATTCAATTATAAGTAAAAAGACAAAGAATGAGGTATAGTGCATGTGATTAAGGTTACACATTCTGCAAATCTTGTTTGGTTTACCTATTACCTACTCACAATTATATTCAATAATATTTAGAAAACTTCAAGAACTCTATACTAACACTGCAAAACTATATTCTAAAAGCAGATTATACACTGTGTTAAGACTGACCAATATATATCGGCTAGCTTTAAGTTAAAAAGGTCACTTAAAATCAAATAAAACCAACCAACCAAAACCAAAAACCCAAACAAAAAACCCTGACCAAATCTGGAGTTAACCTCCATAATATAAACTACATTTAAAATAAAATAAGCTGCTGTATACCTTTCTTGGATTTATTGCAATGCGAAGTGAAAATAAAAATTGTTGTTCATTGCAGAAGTAAGATTTTCTTGATCCCTGGGTACATGGATGTAGTCAGACATCAAGAGATATTAAGCTGTTTGGGTTGTGATATCATCAAGAACTTAAATAGACGCATAAAGATGTGTTAAGTAAACATTTAAAAAAATTATTTCAGTCTCGATTAATACAGTGTTGTGCTGTGAACTTATTGGAAATAAGGTCATTGTAGGACTATAACAGATAACTTTGAGTGAATCATTGACCTAGTATTAGGGTATATAGAACCAACAAAACCCTATAATTATTAGTAAAAGAATGGAAAGTAAACTATTGTGTACCTCTGTGATGCACCCATGAGACCCATGAGTCTATCTCAAAAGAGGGTGGAGGAAGAGGTATGAAGATGGTCAAGAAGGATAGTCGAAGAGGTAGAATGGTTTCATATGTGGAACAGCAACAGACTAGGACAGTTCAACAGGAATAACAGATGACTGAACAGGGATATAAAAGAGATCATGAAATCAGGAGTCTTTGTCACAGTTTTTAACTAAATTGACAGTGTGAAATCCATAAGTGCTCACACATCAAAAGAAATAGTCACAGGTACATGACTCCTCTGTCCTACAGGGTAGACAACATGGTCAGGCAGGTCAACACAAGGGTGACAATGATGGTCTGGGATCAGGTTGTAGCACTCCCTCTGTTCTCTCTGCAGGGTCTCTCCCAGACTCTCTTCCAGGTCTCTCCCCTAGTGACTACAGATCCTGCCAGTTATATAGCAGAGCAGAAAATACCTGCTTGTGTTCAGCTCATTCAGATATCTGCAGCACCTGAAACAGGCTGCCACAATAGCTGGCGCTCATCTTCTTACCCCTCTTAAAGTTTCTCTGACATGCTTTCAGGTACTGAAATTCCATTTACTCTCAAACTACTCCCCTGAAACCACTGGAAGAAGGATGTACTGAATTATGAAGGCTGATTCAAAATAGACAAGAGATTGGAGTTCTTGATACAATCTGGAGTTAGGCTTGCTGTGAGAGCTGTGGATAGCGAAAGCCAGCACCGATTGAAAAAGAGTTTGAACAAACTCACAGAAGAAATCTAGTGCTATCAACAACAAAGAGACCACTAAAGATGAGAAATCAACAAAGCCACTAATCACCAGATGAGTTACTTGATAATAGCTTACGTTCCTTTTCTTTTCCTTATGGCGTCCACTCCTGATTATAGTGAGCTAGAAAGATTTTAGGTATATTAGTAAAGTAAACCACAAACTCATATGATTCAAGAAAGGGCATACAGTCATCCTCACCGTTTAATTGTTAACTTTCTTCATGGTGTTATTTTGACCTCTATATTAATTTCTCAGATGATATTAAAATATGGTTTGGAAAATAACATGGAATGGGATCTGCCACAAGGAAGAAATATTAACAAGATCACTCTGTTTTGACAATAAAATTTATTTGACAATAAATGCACCCGTACATTTACTTCTATAAACGTTTAGTACTATTGTAACCCAGTTCAGTTTTTCTCGTATAATGTAATCTTATCTCCTGAAGAAGTTATTTTTAAGGTCTATCTGCAACATTTAATCAGTCCTTTAGCAGAGATTTATTAAGAACTCTGTAACAAGTCACTATGGGAATCCTCAAATGACTTAGGGTAATAATCAATCTACTGCCAGACCTATGTATTATTATTTAATGGCAGCTCTTGTTGATTTCCTCTTGTAAATGCTGAGTTAAGTACACACTATACAGCCTTCTCAACAGTCTTCAATATTATAGACTACTAATAGACTCCCTGTGAGCTGAGAGGCACTTGAGACATGCTGACCTTTTTTTCCTTTTTGCTGTTTTATTTGTTTTTTGTAAAGGGTTCCAATATATAGTAAGAATCCATGGGTATTTTCTCTGTGAGCTCTGTTCTAAAGTTTTGTGTCAGATTCTGTTCCATTATTCCTTCTGACTGGTGTCCTGGAAACTTGTAGAGGAGTTAGAGGAAAGTTGTAGGTTGGTATTGAATGAAAACTTGAATAATGTTCAGATATATACACAAAAATTTTTAGGGCATGCAGTAGCAGTCCGCATGAACTTCCACTGAGATAAAATGTTGCTGTCTACTAGTTCTTATTTTGCCCATCATGGAAAGCTTCGACAAATGACTTTGTCTCTGAGCCTGAAGTTTCGGTGAGGACCAGGCTTATTCATACAGTGTGATAAACAAACTTCAAGTAAGATGGAATAGAGAAGCTCAACAGTTAAATCATAAGAAAAGTCTGTCAGTGGAAGTCCTGATAAATAGCTGGTCTCACGCTACAGCTCATTGCTGGAGATCAATTGTCTGCTCTGGTTTGAACTTTTGTTTTACTATTGCCTAATAAAAATGGTAGCGTGATTTAAAACACATTCTACTCATCCTCATTAAATTTATTCAAGTGTATTTTTCCCATATTTTTCACACTAGTAACCTCTTACTATTAATAACACACAAAATAGGAAATTAATGTTACAGTTAAATCTTCTTCAAAGTGCATATGCATCTTCACTCTCCAAAATAAAATTATTTAACTAAGAATTTGATATACCTCACTATATTAATGATCTTAGTGACTGAAAAAATAATATAGCAAGCTATTGCATGTTACAAGTGGATTATGACAATGCAGAATATAAATTTTGGAATATACCTATTTTTCGTTGCCTTATTTTTTTATTTATTATCCACACATCTACAACTAGCTTTCACTAATAATTTGATTTTACACTCCCTTAGTTTGGGTCTTAATGTTATAAGTAAGAAACTAATATAAGTTATAAAAATATTGTCCTAGAAAGCTTTAATATAGAGAGCAGCCTAGTCTCTATGTTCAGAACAGCATTAAAATGGCTTATTTATTTAAAGGATAGATTCAATTCTTGTGTGTACCTCATTAAAAATATATTTTATTTGTATAGACTATGAATTACACCAAATTTAATTTGACCTGGACAAGACTGTGCTTTTTTCAAGCAAATTAAGACTCGGTGTGTGTGTAAACTTGCCATGTCCTAATGTATTATTTATCCAATACACTGTTCACTCTAGAGAGGCAGAGCAGCAACACTCCTATAATTTGCTCAAATCTTTTGAATTTCAGCCATTTTTTCTGAAGTTTTTGCATCATAAATTTCTGTAAAGAAAGAGATAGAGGTCTGCTCACAGACATCTTACGTTCATTTTAGTATATTTCAAGTTAGTTCCATATGTTCAATGTCCAATGAGCAACTGCACAGAAATATGTTGATGAGTTTCAAGATTAGTATTGTCTACATAAAAACTACATTTAAACTCCATGATCAACTTTGGTAGCCTTTTACAAAATAATCTCTGATTTTTCAGAGCTTTCTAAAATGTGTATCAAGAGGATTGGTACGTTCAAATAATAAGCGGAAAGGCTGTTGAACTTACATTGTGTTTAGAAGTTAATACAATCCAACCTGAGTAAGAGTCTCATGTAAAGAGAGAGCTGTAGAACTACTGTCAGAGTTGCAGGCAGTTATCTAACTGTGACAGCCTTTTAAATTGGAATATATTGAAAATTAGTCATTTACATTGCAGTTCAATTCAGAGTTTTTCATTTCATAGAGGTATTAAATACTCTAAAAACCAGACACTCTCTGTGCCCAAGCAAACCTAATCTTTAACCACTATTCACACAGAAAATACATGCTGTTAGAAAACGTCATCTTACTATAGAGATGATATATGGCTCATATTTTTTTCAGTTTTGAAAAAAAAACAGCTGTTACACCTCAAGATGTTTTGTAGTAGTATGAAAACATATATCTCCTTTCTTTCATTAATTTCCTCCTATTACCTTTTCTTCTTATCAAACTGTAGTTTATCTGCAAAAATCACCTGAGTTGAAACTAGATGAAATCTGGAACGTTCCTAGGAGGTGTATGTCTATGAGAGATATTTGCCCTACTTTTCCTCTTTCCTGGAATCCTTTTATGGTCAATGCTGGAAAGAGGGCACTAATTCGTGCACATGAAAGAGTATGTCTATTCTCATATTCTTGCTTATTTACTGTAGCTTTCTACTGCAGGTCTTTGATATTATAATAATGGCACTTATTATTGTCCCTGTTGTTGTTTCTGCTATTGTTCTTATATTTACATAGTTATAAAAAACTATTAAAAAGACAATGCCAATTTTTTTACTGTTTGTTGTCTTGACCATAAATTTTCTTTCTCTAATTATATGTTCATATTTTTTTACTTTTACATTGCTAATGTTTTATAGGCTTATAAATCTTTTCCTCACCTTTTTAAGTAGAATAATTTTTATTACTCTGGCTAGAACTGGATACTTTATTTGCTGCAGTTCATTTTCCTCAATCTTTCCTTCTTTACTAAAATGATTAATAGTATTTTTATGCTTTTTTTCCTTAAGGATATTCTAGTGTATTATTTTCTAAATTAAGCTCATTTTACAGTAAAACATATTCACATGAAGGGTTGGTTTCTAACCTTATCTTTTGAAAAAAGCACACAGATGGAGGCAGGAAGTGGAAAATCCTATCATCTGCTAGCACAGGCTAGCAAGATGCTATTTGTCTGTTCACTGCAGAAAATGTAGAAAAGATTTGGGAAAAGATTAGCAGTCAAGAGTAACAAGACTCGTCTTGAATAACTTCAGCCATCTGTAATGTAAGTTTCCACTTCTCAGTGGTCACTTTAGATATCCTTTCCATTTTACAGAAGATAGAAATGTGTTTTCTGCGCTAAGATTCATTTAACCTGTTTTAAACATATACTTGAGGATTAGAGGACTTAGAGTACTTGTTTCTTTCTATTACCTCCGAAGAGCACCTAGAATGACTAATGCAGCATAGATGTTCCCACTATAAAAATATATGTGAGAGGTTTTTCTGTACACTAGCTGTTTGGGTTTATAGAGTGACTAAATTTGCTCAGAAAAGAACTACTTTGAGAAACCAAGGACCCAGTTAGGATATGTATATACTACCAAATTTAATGCTCGTAGATTATTCAGTGCATAAACAAGCTTTTCTCCACCCTTACAGATTTTCAAGCCTTCAAAATAAAACCCTGTGCAAACTGTCACTGGCTTTGTATCACGATACAATGTTTCTGAATATTGTCCGCAGCACAAATATACTGACATCTCTCATCACTGTAAATGTCTGTGATGCAGAAATGTATTTCTTTTGATATAGTTTCCCTTAATAAACAGTAGACATATTTTTCAGGTACAATTCAAGTGACTTGAGAAGACATGCAATGGATCACACTTTAGATGTGCCTGTTTCTTCCTATTAATTGTAAAAATAATTTAGATGAGAATCTTAGTTGTAAATATCTACACTGAAGATACAGCAAGGAAAATTGCCTAAGAATTTATGAAGTTTTTCCTAGTTATTCTGAAGGCATAGTGTAGAACCCAAAGATAAAAATGATCAGGAGATTTTCCAACGTAGATATTTTTGTTTCCTGTTTATACAGAGCTTTGGAAGGCTACTAATTTTTTCTAAATGTTAGTTCAGCAAAAATTGAATGTCTGGAAATGGAAAACACAGTTTTGACACAGATGAAGTCCCGAATTAAGATGGAAAAAATTGGATGTAGTCCCTTTCCTGCTTTTATGCTCACCCTTTCAGATCCCCTTCAGTTTCAGTGCAGCTAAGACTCATGGTGATACTTCTCTTCAAAAAAAAAGGAGGAAAGATTATGGTGAGTTATCAGTTTGTTGAGATCTTCACCAGGAGGAGTATAATGGTGGTAGCAATGATGATCGTTTCTTCCTCCTCATCCTATCATCCTTTTGAGATAATTTGGGATAATATTTTACAGCACGCACTTACACCTTTGGTTTTATTCATTGCTCTGCAGTTCCTTGTTACCTGAATTTACGTGATGTGATTCATGTGTGTTGTCTATTTTCTATTTTTCCTTTATAAAACATATTTTACTTATCTCCCAAGATTGTAGTGCTTTAAAGAAACAGTAACATGAGTATCGATGATTAACCTATAGCTCCAAATCCTCTGTTTTCAACCAGCACCCACACTTTTGAAGATTCTGCAGGGCTTAGTTTTGGGTCAGTTTTGTTTAGCAGTGATCAGGATGAGGGTCTTCAGTAAGTTTGCAGATGACACCAAATTGGGCGGAAGTGTTGATGTGCTTAAGGTTAGAAAATTCCGAAGAGGCTGGAAAGCTGCTTGGCAGGAAAGGATCTGGGGTTGCTGGTTGATATCTGGCTGAATATGAGCCAGAAATGTGCCAAGATGGCCAAAAATCACAACAGCATCCTGACTTGATCAAAATTGGTGTGGCCAGCATGACTAGGGAATTAACTGTGTTTGTGTATTTGGCTCGGGTGAGAACTCACCTGAAACACTGTGTTCAGTTTTGGGTCCCTCAGTAAAAGAAGGACATTGAGCTGCTGAAGCATGTCCAGAGAAGGGCAACAGAGTTCATGAAGGGTTTGGAGCATGAGTCTTATGATGAGCAGTGGAGGAAACTGGGGATTATTTAGTCTGAAGAAAGGGAGGCTGAGGGGAAACGTTATTGTTCTCTACAACTCCCTGAAAGGAGGCTGTAGTGAGGTGCGTGTTGGTCTCTTCTCCCAGGCAACTAGTGACAGGATTTGTGAAATGGCATTAATGGCTATCAGGACAGATTTAGACTGTATATTATGAAAAATTTCTTTACTGAAAGAAAGGTCAAGGATTTGAGCAAGCTACCCAGGGAAGTGGTGGAGTCACCATCCCTGTAGGGATTCAAATCTTGTATCTATGGAACTTCAGAACATGGTAGGCATGGTGGTGTTGAGTTGACGATTGGACTTTAGAGGTCTTTTCCAAACTTTATCATTCTATAATACTATTATTCTATAATAATCGCTGTCTGCACTACACTGAAGAGTGCTGTTTCATTATCAATCAAATACAGAACTATGTAAAAAATAATATAACATTGTGTTACACTACACAGTCACTCAAAGCTAAGCTAAATAAAAATTAATTCACCAAGAATCGTCAGTCTTATGGTTGTTAGACAATAGCTGTTAATGATGAAAAAGGTAAAAGAACTCCAAGTCTTTCTAGGAATCTGCACCTGAATACACACTTGTGGCCTGGTAATAGTAATGTTAATGCAGATTTACCAGTCTGCACAAGTGCAATGTTCTACTGTATTGTTTGATGTTAGGTTTTTTTAAGAATGAAATACAACAGAAACGTCTCTGTCTGTTTCTGCCTTCACCCTTCTTCTCCCTGTTCACAAAGTCAGTGAAGTAATGTGACAGGCATTTTTCTGCTATAGAGGGGAGAGACAGGATACAAAAACAATTTGTTCACGTTACGTTTTTATTTCTGGGCTGCTTTTTTCTACCTCTTTATTTTACTTCTCTTGGAAAGCTTCATCAAGTAGGTCTGCCAAGGATCTCCTCTCTGTTTTACTGCTACAAATCCACCCTTCACCTGTCCTTACAATATTATTGTAGACTCTCAGTGTACACAAAGTTGGCTTACAAAAGAGGTTTTGGAAGTCAGATACCTTTCTTCCTTCATCTTTACACAGAGGTTCAATGATTTCCAGATATACTTTTGTTGTGCTAAATTAAATATCGAAACCAGAAGCGACTATAAGTATTTCCTAGCCCTGAAAAAAAGCCTTGAAATAATTTTGTATCTATAAACACATCAGATAAATAAAGGAAGAAAAATAAAGAAGGAAAAATTTGAACACTTTGAAAGTGTATCCTGGGATTTAGGACTTGTTTTGGCTGTTAATGGAAACTTACAAAATAAGCTGCTTTTCTCTGATTTTCTGACAGATTAAACCTTCTGAATCAGCTGCCGTGATCATTTAAAAATATCTCCTCCAGTTTAGTATTCCTAACCAGAGCAACATGTAGCACTAGGTTAAACAACACCATTCTGTGCCTTTCAGGACCCAGAAATCAGCTAAAACATACATAATACCAGGTAATACCAGTCCAACTTGCTCTAGAAGTTTCAGTACCCTCATGAAAGTCAATGAAGTGCAACTGTCAAAATTCAAGGCACTGCTGTGCAAATAGCTTCTGTTTCACAACATTTGCTTTCCTGGGTAAGACAGGGCAGCTAAAGAGGCTGCTCATTTTGGCTTTATTCTTTTCACATCGACCCTTGACAATCTGGAGAATGAAAGGAAAAAGGTAGTTTGTGAAAGTGCCACATAATCATATTTTTACAGTGGAACCTCAGTGCATCTTTGAACCTCACTTAAATGCTGAGAACACTGATGATGTGATGTAAGTGATGAAAAAACTGCAGAAATCTATTTTACATTTCAGATGTTGCTCTAGTATAATCAAATCTAAAGTTTCCATGTCCATCTGAACTGGAATTACAGCTTTTATGCACACAGTGATATTGTAGCATGATAAAACATAGAGCAAACAAAATAAAAATTTAGTCCTAATCTGCTATTCATCTCGATACTTCCATGGAAATCAACAGTAGTGTTTATGTGAACAAAGCAAGGCAACAGATGCTTATATAATACATTTTCTCCATTAATATCACAAGTTAAGAATGTTTTATCCACACTGAAGTTTTGAGAAGCACAAGATATTTGTAATCATTATAGTTTTATAAATATATTTCTCTGTCAAGTGAAGAAAAAGTGACATAAAAAGTCCATGATCACTTCTTCAGAGAAAAAATAGTCAATTATTTTTAACCATCAATATTTCCTTATGTGTGTCTTTATGCCAGGAGCTGCTGAAATATTACATATCAAAACACAGATACTTTACAATTTTGCTTTTGTACTACTCAAAGGTTATTCACAGGGAATCTCATGCATTGAAATTTGCCACACAATCTCTCTATATAAGAAATAGACAAATGTGTGCTTTTATTTTATTTCTTTTTATTTCTTTTTTTCTCTCTCTTTATTTTTTTCCCCTTTATCAGTTATCCAGAGCTTACACAAGCATACATTTTATGGAAATGTCTTTTCCCGATCTTAAATCATATTTTCATCCCTCAAAATTTAAGTATATAGCAGTGTGGACAATGGGGAAAATAAATCTGGGCTGAGGTCCACAGCAATCCATACCAGTATCAGATTTTTTCTGTGTCTTTCGTAATTTCACAGAATTTACTTACAGGAAGGGTATTTCCACAATCAAGCAGGCAATTGCAGATATTGTATTTAAAGCAGTATTAGGGCTGCGCTTTCCCTACCTCATTGAACTGGAGCAAAAAGTATCAAGAGGAGACAATGGGAGAGATGGAGACATTATTGTCCTATTTGAGTCTGCAAACTCAGATGAAAACACAAAGTGAGGTGAAAACACAAGGTGTAGCTTCTTGTGTTTGATCTCAGGATTCCTGTTGCTGCTGTATAGCTGCAAATATATATATATATATACATATATATATATATATATATATACTCTCAACTCCTGGTTGCAAATGAAGCACAACAATACAGGATTTCAGCAAAACAGATAAGATGTATCCTCAAATGCAAATAATTAATTACTGCACTGACATAATAAGTAACTCCCAGACATCAAGAAGCAGATCAATAACAATATATTTCATGGTCTATGTCTATCTAGAAGGACCTAAAATGTAACATTATGTACTATTCTCTATTACATATTATTTTATAGATTTTAGATGATTTTACAAACCATTTTTTTTTCTATTCCTAGTGACCTTTCTAAATGTGCTCTGGTGACAATAGTGTCTTTCAAAATATTGCTTGAAGGGGTATTAAATAGTTTTAATTCATTAAGAGCTTGTGAAATTCTTTGCATTGTAAAAATCTTTGACCAGAGAGGAGAGTCAGCATTTAATTTTATATTTGAAACTGCTTATCATTTACCTAGAGTAAAATCCTTCACAGAATGTACTATATAAATCTTTCTGCTTATAACAAGAATTCACTAAAAACATAGGATTTGCGTGTTATATAATATCTAGACTAGTAAGCAACAATGCAAATAAATAAATTAAGAAGTAATAAAGAAAATAATTTAAATAAACACATAAATTCAGTAAGAATATTCTACTTCTGAGAAAAAAAATGGTCTCAGGATTTATCTGAGAGAAATTTGCTGGGAACCCCTTGTCCGCCCTTCTCCCACAAGCAATTAAAATGACACACTGAGTGGATTTTATGAGAATGTCAGGGTATCCTCAGTCTTGCCATGTTATCTGTATCATAATGCTTCATCTTTATTAACTGGCATATAAAGTGGGGTTTTGAGAATTAAATAGACCCATATGTACGAATCCCAAAGTCAAAAAAAAAACTCACTCTTTAAAGGGTATTCCTGTCTACATAGGAGAGGTAAAGTCATAACACATTATTTCTTTTCCTCCTTTTTCAAAGGTGTTCCTAAATGTTTTCAATTAATGAAAAAGGTTCACTTTAAGCTTGAACTAAAGTACCTAACTTGTTTTTTCACTTCTCTTATAAGTGTTATGCATAAACACTGAAGCCAGTTTTGAACTTTTTGGTTATCTGTAAAGAGCTGTTACTAGTAAAGCATTACTACTTTTTAACAGGATCAAGGTTGAGAGTGATTTTAATCTAAAGGATTTTAAGCTTCAAACTGCAGTAATACTGCTCCAACGACTCGATGCTTAGCTTGACTAGGAAAATATTATCAGTAAGGATTCAATGCAACATAGAGAGATGTCACAGATGTTCTCTCCCTTCAGAAAACCGCGGGAATCGTAATGACATAATGAGTATTTTATCCTAGGAGAAGGAAATCTCCCTTCTCAAACTCTTATAGAATCATAGAATGATAGGTGTAGGTTGAAAGGGATCTTAAAGATCATCTGGTTCCAACAACGCCTTACATGGTCAGGGACACCTTCTGCTGAATCAGATTACTTGAAGCCTTGCCTAACTTGGCCTACAACACCTCGAGAGATGGAGCATCCACGACTTCTCTGGGTGACCTGTTCCAGTGCCTCACCACCCTCATAGTAAAAAATTTCTTCCTCATAACTAACCTAAATTTCCTCTCTTTTAGCTTAAAATCATTACACCTCATCGTATCACTGCACTCCCTGATAAAGAGTCCTCCCCCACCTTCCCTCCTTTATACTACTTTATACCTCCTTTAATACTACTAGAATACTACTAGAAAGTGTCACCAGAACCTTCTCTTCTCTAGGCTAAACAAGCCCAACTCTCAGCCTGTGCTTGTACAGGAGGTGCTCCAGCCCTCTGATCATCTTTGTGGCCCTCCTCTGGACCCACTCCAACAGATCTGTGTCCTTCCCACCCTGAAGACTCCAGAACTGAATGCAGTACTCCAGGTGAGGTCTCATGAGAGTGGAGTAGAGGGAAAAACTCACTTGTTTGTCACACTTCTTTTGATGCAGTCCAGGACACTTTGTTTTTCTTTGTCACCTTAAGGCTAAGTTAAGACTCCTTTAAAGTGTCCTGTGGATTTTAACATTGCTGGAAATATCTGTACTTTATTTACTTGCTATGTCCAAGTTCGATAGTGGATTACTGGAATACAGTTTTCTCAGACCACTATTTTCCCATGAGGTGTGTATTATACATTTAGAAGAGCGGATGATTAAAATGAGAGGTTTCTGCCATAGTTCTGGCTTAGCCTGTTAAAGCACTGAGGCATTGGCACCAGCCCAGGGCAACATCAGTGTAGATATCAACAGCATGTGTACACAGTCAAAACACCTTAGTTGCTACGAAGTCAAGGTATGTGTGTTTGTGTGTGTGTGCTTGTGTGTGTATGCGCATACTTACATATATGTTTATACATAGACAACTTGTGAATAAAAACCTCTACATTTTAAAAAGTCTTTTAAAATTAGTGTCAGAACTCTCAGGTGTTATAATAATATCGATTTAAAATTAGGAACAAAGTTAAACAGGTAAATAAATGTCTATCAGAATGGTATCTAGTTCATTATAATAGACAAGTGAAGGATTTCTTCTATGTGAATTTTCATCTTGTTTTACTGACAGCAGTGCTTCAACTTGTTCAAATTTGTCTTTTAAACTGATATAAACTTTGAGATAGTTTCATAGCTCATTATATTTTGTGCTAATTTATGGAATATAAAATGCAAACTGCATTTTATGCCTTTCAGTTTTCAGATTGTTAACAAGAATTACAATTATGGGGGGACTGAATAAATTCTGTATGTATATCCTTATTAAGCATTTCTTCAAAAAAGAAGATTAATCTCTAGTATGGCTTTGTTATTTAGTTGGTTTTGTTCAAAATGAATTCCCTTGGGCATTTGAATGAGAACAAAATATGAAGGGAACCACATATACAAGCTGATGCACAAATATTTTAAAGATGCACCAGAGGGGTGTGTTGACATTTAGAAGGACCTGGATAGGCTGGAGAAATGGACCAACAGGAATGTCATGAAGTTCAAGAACAGAAAATGCCAAGTCTTGCCCTTGGAGAATAATAATTTACATGCATATACATTAGTCACTCAAAGCCAGGCACAGAATTTCTTGTACATACAAACAGCTGGTTTATTTAGATCATGAACTAATATGTTGAAAGCATCTAATGAAACTACACAACTGAAGAATGTGAGAAAGTGAGACTACAATCTCCAAACACAGAATCATAGGAATGATTTGGATTGGAAGGAATCTTTAAAGATCATCTAGTCCAAACCCCTGGCAGTAACATATTCCTCTAGATCAGATTACTTAATACCCCATCCAGACTGGCCTTGAACATTTCCAATGCTGAGGCATCCACAACTCCCCTGAGCAACTTGTTCCAGGGTCTCACCACTGTCATCATACAAAATTTCTTCCTTCCAATCTAAACGTACCTTCTTTCAGTCTAAAACCGCTACCCCATGTGCTGTCACTATAGACCTTGATACAAAATCTTTCTCAACCATTCTTTTAAGCCCCTTTAAGCAGCGAAAGGCTGCAACAAGGTCTTCCTGGAACCTTCTCTGCACTAGGTCGAACAAATGAAATACACTCTACTGTACGTATATATTGTCTGATTTTTATAATATGTTGAAAATAATATAATATAACAGAATGTCATACAGATTGCTTAACAAAATTTCTGTGCTTTTGCTTAACACATAGAAAAACATCATATTTATTTCAGCAATCCTTTTAGATAACAGTTCAAAAAGAAGTAGATCTGGCCTGAGGACAGTATGAATGAAATAACATAAATATATTAGGCAATTTAGCATCTGTGGGCACTGGAAAAAAAACAACTATGAGAATACTATCCTGAAGATGACAAAGGCAATGGAAGCTTGCTCTATAATATCAGAAAAAAATTTGGATGAACTGTAACTTATATAGGTGAACAACATACCCATGGGTAGATAACCAAATGATACTAACCACATATTTAGGCCAGTGAAGCTGTATTCAATTATGTCTGTTGAACCCCACAATTTCTGTTTAAAGACTACAATCAGTCTCTGGGAGTGTTAATTTTAAATTTTATTCACAGTCTTTCTTTAAAGCATATCCCCCATTTCTAGTTTTAGTTTACTTGTTTTCACATCAGATCTTTCTTCACCATGTTAAAAAGCAATTGTGGTTTTATGTTAATATATATCCTCATTGTAGATATGGTAAAATCATTGCAATTAAATGTCAGGGTGAGGTATTGGTGGTATTTTCAGTTTCTGCAAATACAGACAGAAAATAAAAGAGTAAACAGGAAATTTGAAAGACAGAAAGATAAAGTTAGTTTATTTTAAGGAGCTATATTAAGTGGAAAGTGTCATTATTCGCAGAAAGATTTTTAAATCTGAATTATTGTAAAGATTGTAGATTGGGTTCGGTCATGTTTTGTTGTGCTGTTAATATCACCTTGATTGATTTCAAAACAGCTTAATTTGAGACATGACTACCAATACCAATAATTCAAGCCGTAACTACCAGTGCACTTGTGAATTTGAAAGTTGCCCTTTCTAAAGACAGGACAAATTTCAAATAATTCAGTATAGAATAATGGACCATTACTTCCTCATAAACTTGCTAATTACGAAAAGACTGAGATCTACAGCTACCATACATGATGTACTGTCAAAACGATGAGTTTGACTTTGATATCACCTCATAGAAGACAGAAATTTTATGTCCATATATTTAAATTATTACCCAGGTGGCACAATTCTTTTACTAAAAATTTTGCAGTTTCTAGCCTTGGGGAAGACAATGAGCTATCCGGGGCTTATTTTTTATATTTCACTTCAATCAGCACAAACAGCATGAACAGAAACATCCGAAGCTCATTATCTGTTATTATTTATATTAAGCATTTTTTGCATCTATATTTCTTAGTCTGTTACTGTATCTGCTCATCATCTGAAATGTCTATATATGAAATCTAGATAGACAAAAAAGTCATAGTTTCAATATTTGGTTTGAAAGTGAAAATGCCTTTGAACTTTTCCCATACTCTCTTCTCCCAGAAAGCCCTGTGTTGCTTAATGTAAAATAATATGTTCCTTATTCATGTTTCAAAATAGGTGCTGAAGAATGAACATCAACTTTTTGTTAAAAACTACAGGCTTTCATATAATTACTACAGATTTCTTTTTCAGTTCAATGAAACCAGATATTTTCACAATTGTATCAAGAATGTATTTATTTAAAAAGAAAAAAAGGACTAGGAAAATGGACATAAGGGATATAGAAATACAGAGTACATGACTGCAGAGAATTTATGATTCATGTTTGTTACTATGCACTTCAATACTTGTATGTTCTGGAACCAGAAACCTGGTCTCCACTCTCCTCTCACTGTGGAACTAATGAGTAGTATTGCCTGTTGCTCTAGAAAGTCTGCCCCTGAGAGTGGCTTTGGGCACCCTCCTGGTTGTATTCTTTGGCAGTCAATTTTGCAAATAGCATACTTCATTATGAACTGCAGGAAATAGGACAGTCATAGTTAACAACAAATCTTAAATCTTAAATGAATCTTTGAAATGCATATTTAGCTACTATCCCCTATCCCTCACTGCAGTATGCACATTAACTACCAGCCTCTGATCTTATTTACAAATGGGCCATATAAATGCTAGCAATTCAGCTACAAATACTGTAAAAGAAAAATCAGCCTGTGTTATTTTATATGTATTTATTTATCAGTCATCACAAGTTCAAGTTGTGTACCCTTCCAAGATTAAAGATGACACCAAACTGGGAGTAATGGCTGATAAGCCAGAGAGCTGTGCTGCCATCCAGAGGAACCTTGAAAGGTTGGAGAAATGGGGTGGTAAAAACCTTATGAAGTTCAACAGGGGAATGTGCAAAGCGCTGCACCAAGAGAACAACCCTATGCACCAACAAGTGCTGGGGCCCACACAGCTAGAAAGCATCATGGTAGAAATAGACCCGGGGGTCCTGGTGAATACTGGGTTGAATATGAGTCAGCAGAGTACTGTTGCAGCAAAGCAAGCTAACGGTATGCTAGGCTGCATTAGGCAAAGCATTGCCAGCAGGGCAAGGAAGGTGATCCCTCCTGTTTATTCAAACACTGATGAGGTTACACTTGGAATGCTGGGCCCAGTTCTGTGTCATTCAGTACAGAAAAGATATGGACAGATTAGAGACAGTTCAATGAAAAGCATGATTAAGGGACTGGAGCTCCTCACATATAAGGAAAGCCTGAGATGGCTGAAACTGATTAGCCTGGAGAAGAGAAGGCTGAGGGGTGGATTTTATTAAAGTATATTCCTGAAGGGAGGATGCAAAGAGGGTGGAGCCAGGCTCTTATCAGTGGTGCTCACTTACAGGACTGGAGACAACAGGCACAATCTGAAGCACAGGAGGTTGCTTCTGAACTTCAGGAAACACTTTTTTACTGAAAGTGACTGGAGATAGGAATGGGTTGCCCAGGAAAACTGTGGATTCTCCAGCCTTGGAGATCTTCAAAAAACATCTAGACACAGTTTTGAGCAACCAGCTCTAGGCCATCCCACCTGAGCAGGACCAGATGACCTCCAGAGGTCCCTTCCAGTCTCAGCTGTTGTGTGATTCTGTTTAATGACTATTTGCTCAAAAGATCTGAAGAGAACCTACAAAGATTCTAATACTTATCCAAAATTTTCAAGACATCCAAATTACAACTAAGATTTATCTGGTTCAAGAGTACATGTATTATTCTAGCAGAGGAATTCTAAAATATTTGCCAGATACTCACCAGTGAACATCAGAAAACAAAATAAACACCACCTCCCAGTTAGATTTGCAGCATCTGTATTAATTTTTAGACAATGAACACAATTTCAAGCCCAAAAGAAAACAAAAATAAATCATCCCTCTGTCTTTTATGTGTACGTGCATGAAACAGAATCTACAGTTCCGATAAGATGAAAATTTGGCAGCATTGAGGCTCTCACTAAAGAAGTAGAATAACAATAAACAAAAGGTAACATAAAAAGTGACATTGGAGGTCTACTGATTTTTCAAATACTAACAGACAACTGGAAGTGATCAATTTAACAGGACTATATTTAAATTTGTTTAAAACTTTTAGGCATATCTATAGATTACAAGTACAAGTTAAATCAATTTCTGAATAACTTCTCTTTTCGATCTGTCTGAAATATTTGGATTATATTTTCTATGATATTACTGGCAACTGTAGATAAATTTATGTATATGTCATTCACTCACATAGTGAATGATTCTGGCTACCCTGGCACTGAATTTAATTATGGAAGTTCTCTGTTGTAAAATTGTTGTTTAAATTTTACTCAATTCGTTCCATCATACACAACTTATTTTTAAAAGTCTTCAGGGAACTGCACTAGAATAAGGAATACACCAGATAAATGTGCAAGTGATATACATTATGGAAGATAACATTCTCTAAGGTTCCAATAAAGGCACTGAAGTGTACCACCTTTTCACTGTTATGCTGGAAAAAAATGACATTTGAATCATCTATAACATAAATGCATCCTGCTGAAAGGTTCTGCTATTTTCTTTCCAAAAATCAATAAGGTCATGTTGAGTTTTTACAGTCCTGCATGTGCACTCAGGAATGAAATATTCAATTTTATGCTAATAATGTCTGTAAAAATACTCATCCAATAACATATACCTTGCTTGTATTTCCTACACAAATCTCAAGAGTAACATTTAGATCATATTTTTTTTAATATTGCAAGTATTTCTTTAAAATTATTTATTTATGGTAGGAGGTTTCTGAGTACTCGAAAGATAATCATATTAAGTTTTATTATTCAAAATATTATGCTGAAATATTTTTAAATTATACTACATAAATATGATACACCCAACACAGATTATATTATAGTGACAATCAATGGTTTTCTTTCTGCTGAAGTGGGTCATTGATCTGTTTGATTGGCTTGTAAAGTTCTAAATATTTCCTCTATTTTTTATATTTACAAATGACTCAAATTCAAGGCATACCTTCGGTGTTTCCTTCCTTTCATATCTAGTTGTGTTTCTTATTGGAATAGAAAGGAATCTTCTTTTAGAGAAGAGCTGGCTGAGAAGCAAATTTTCATAAAACATTCAGTAAAAGTAAAATCTTTAAAATGTTGTCACCTACGTTATCACTTTTTTCCTTCCTGGTCATGTATGGAAGCCATTTAGAAGTATTCTGCTTGGACTCCAGCTTTTATTCCAGAAGTGTACAACACTCCCATAGGAGGTATTACATTTGAAAATCAAGCTGGATGATTTTCTCAGAATGAGAGATATGCTTTCAAATGTCTTTACAGTAGGTGTCCACGTACAATGTCAAGGTCTAAACATGCATAATAATAGAGTAAGTTCTAGTGCTCCATTTATTTGCTTCATTTAAGTGTCTGGTTACCATTGAGAAGGCATAGGTACCTAAGACAGCCATTTGAACCTGGAAAGAAAGAATGTACATGAGATACTTGGCCTGTGTAGATGGACAACTGGAAACCAAGCAAGATGTGCTTAGGCATCAACATAACATTATATGCTTTTTTCTTGGATTAAAAAATAGAGCATTAATCACAACTGTCTGGGACCCCAAGGAGCTCTATAACTGACCAAAGATTCAATTGCCCGTATCTAGGCTTCTATAGACTTGTGGGACACTGTACAGAGATGACAGACATGACAGGTGGGCTTTAGGAGAGATCCATGTCCTGATGCAGTGACATTGATGGGACAGGCTGGAATACCCAAGAAGGTCTCAAGGAGCCCTAGTGTGAGCAGCTGTAGTCCTGTGCCTCTGTGCTGACTGTAGCTCGCTAGTCAGACCTTCCTCAAGGATTATTAGAGTCACAGCTCTGTTCTTTTACCTTTGTGTGTTTATTTTTTTGTTTATAAAACTTCTATTCCTCCTTTTTGCAGAGAAAATACATTCCAAATGAAGTTTGGTTACTCTGACTTCCTTTTCAGACACTGCAGAGAGGCAGGAAACTCTGATGTTGTCTTACTCCGGCAGCATCAAGTGGTGACACTTTGATTTGAGCCACAAGACATGCCAAGAGACTAATGGCGAGGAGAAGCTGAAAAATACAGATTAAATGGCACCCAGAAACTCTTGTAAAATACCCAATGGTAGAGGCAAATATAAATATTTTCAGCTACCCTATACGTCCTTCTTCAGACATTTGTCTTTGCAAACATACATTGCATAAGGAGGAGGTATTAAAGTCCTGGAAATTCTTTCCTACCCACTACTCCTCGAGCTCTTACAGAGAGTGATGCTCACTCTTTTCCTTCCTTCCTTCCTTCCTTCCTTCCTTCCTTCCTTCCTTCCTTCCTTCCTTCCTTCCTTCCTTCCTTCCTTCCTTCCTTCCTTCCTTCCTTCCTTCCTTCCTTCCTTCCTTCCTTCCTTCCTTCCTTCCTTCCTTCCTTCCTTCCTTCCTTCCTTCCTTCCTTCCTTCCTTCCTTCCTTCCTTCCTTCCTTCCTTCCTTCCTTCCTTCCTTCCTTCCTTCCTTCCTTCCTTCCTTCCTTCCTTCCTTCCTTCCTTCCTTCCCCTTCCATTCCCAGCCCATCACACAAGAGCTTCAGCTTTGTTTTTTAGCTTTTCTTGACTTCCCTTGCCAAAGAGACAACAAGGCTAGCTCAAGCAGGAAGGGAGAAGGACAGTTTTCTTCTCTTTGCCAACTATCTTAAGGATCCCAGGAAGAGTGGGAAGCGGGCAGGACCTATCTGTAACCCCCTGGGATACACTGTTATGGCCTGCTCTGATTCTTGGAATTTCCCCTCAATGTTTTAGAGGCTGGGGTATAAAAGGGGCTGCTAACCACCACCATCTTTTACTCAGACATCATATGAAGAACAAAGTTGGTGCGAAAATTTTGGAGTTAAGGAAAAAAGACAAGTATGGAGTCCTGTGGAAACTACGTTCTTGGACTCTGTCACCAGGGTGTATTGTCTTTTTCCCTGTCCCATAACCAGAAAGACTCTTTCCACTTGAACCACTGCTTTGGTTGGAGAAAACATCCTTCTCACCCTCACAGCAGTGGAACTGGGAGACCTACATAAAGAGATCAACTGCCGATGGCACTGGGATTGCCACAAAGCATCCAAGGACGCATCCAGGGACACTTCTATACCTACTTGTGACCACAAGCAGCTTAGTCAAGCTGTTGGAAAGCAGTGTGGCAGCAAAGACCCCGGTGGTCCTAGTGAACACCAAGCCAGTAAGGTCCCTTGCCCAGAGGCAATCGTGAGTGTTACCCTGGTAATGCATTGCCAGCAGGTAGAGGGAAGTAACCCTTCTTTACTGAGCACTGGTGAGGCAGCACCTGCAACACTGTGCCCAAGTCTTGGCTCCCCAGTACGATGGCAACATGGACATAACGAGGAGACCCTCCACTGCCCCTCCCCCACCACTGCTCCTCCATGCAACCATTGTGGTCAGAATAGAGGTTATTTCAGGAAAGGGTGGATTATATAGTTTTCTGGCTTTTGTTTCAAGTCTTCTTTATTGTGCAGTGCAGTATTGTAGAATTTCATAATTGGTACAATATATTTCTACGGCACCTTCAAAGTTTTCATGGTAGTAGTAATACCACATGAATGCAAAGAAGGGAATATAACTTTTTCTTTCTTTATTTTGATAGAGGCAATCATGTTTCAAATTCCTTGCAAAAAGGGAACAAGTCTATTGATGTCAGGGGAGCTAAAATAATGAGAGACAAGCATGTGACACTTGATACAGGTATTACTTTAGGTATACTCCAGCAAGAAAACTATAAAATCAAAATAAAACAAGTTAGGAATGAAACCATTTATTGTTATCAGGTGAATTGTCCTCTCCATATTAAGGCAAACATACAAAGAACTTAGAGTAATTTTGGCAAAAGAAAATCTAGAAAGGGAAATGCTATCTTTCTTATGAGTGTCATAAAATGATTTTTTTTCACATTACATTATAGTTCTATGGATGACTTAGTTGAGAACATTGCGATTTTATAGTATAATTAAGCCCCATTCAGATACAACTTGAATATATTTCATGATGTATTTAACTACTTCACAAACACTGTCACCTTTTATAATTCTATATCAAGGGAAATATTTCCTCTCATAGTAACACTATTACATATATTCTAAGATATATTCTCTGGTCTCTTGCGTGTTCTACTTTTCAACTGCAGTGTGGAGGATTTGACTATACTCTCTACAGGCTGTTCACCCCTAATTTGCAGATTAAATCTCAGCTCAGTGTAACTATATACAGTCAAAAAAATAACTTTACATTAATAATTGTTATTTTATCAATCAACTTGCTCTTCTATGTTTCGTTGAGATGGGCTGATGCTTCAGAAACAATCAATCACCAGTTGCATTCCCATGTACAGAAACCTAATTTGTTGGCTAAATTATGCTGATCTTATGAATCCTGCGGCATTCCTATGTCTTTTTTTCTAACTCAGAGAAGTACTCTTACTCTGATATCTACTTTTATTCAGAACAAGTCACCCAAATACACAGGTGGAAAACTGTGATTGTAGATCAAACGGAAGACACCAACTTCTTTTACTAATTCAAGCACACAGAATTTCAATATACTGTTTTATGATTTTCTGAGAGATTTTTGAGCAATGCAAATGCAAAATGTTTCTGAATATTTACAAACTATTTTAAAAGCTCAATAAAATTTGTTCCATGCAATTATCCATGTTAACCAATGATATTCTTTGAAATATGGTTTTCTGAGTATAGAGGGAAATGCTGAGAGTGCTAGGTGTTCAGAGAACAGCAACAAGACAAACTGGAAGTATTTGCTAATTTGCATTGTAGACACTATTTACAGTGAAATTCTCGCTCATTTCTCTTCTGAAAAATAAATTAATTTCTCATTATTTATTCAAATTAAATGAAAATTTTTTCTATTGTTTTCTCTGCTTATTTTTTATTCCAACTCATAACAACATAATGTAGATGTTATTTTCTGTCTTGATTTTGCCTAATCCAAAAAGTGATACATTGAAATATTTAATAAAAATGAGAAAAAAAAACCCTTACAAGTTCATAGTCCCTATAAGTTTAAAGTGATACTTATAATATCTCTCTGTCTTTGAGACAAATCTCTGGTAGCCTTCATCTAGAAATTTCAGTAATAACAATACCGTAAATAAGGAGATTGACATAAATTGCATATGTTTTTAGAAATCAGCTAACATTTAAAACAATTTTGTTGGCTTCTCAATTAACTTGAAAATATAAGTATGTCATGTAGGTGATATTTGAAATTAATTACTGCAACAGTAGTTATCTTCAAAGTATAGGACCCATCAAATATTAAACATATTTACATACTGAAAAAAACTTTTATATACCGTGAACCATAACATGAATTTACAGTAGGTATACTTTCCAACCTTCACTGATAGCCATAGAGCTTTATAAAACATATAATGAAGGAAGAAAGGAAGAAAGGAAGGAAGGAAGGAAGGAAGGAAGGAAGGAAGGAAGGAAGGAAGGAAGGAAGGAAGGAAGGAAGGAAGGAAGGAGAGGAAGGAAGGAAGGAAGGAAGGAAGGAAGGGAGAAAGAGATGGAGAAAGAGATGGAGAAAGAGAGAAAGAGAGAAAGAAAGAGAGAGAAAGAGAGAGAAAGAGAGAAAGAGAGAAAGAGAGAAAGAGAGAAAGAGAGAGAGAAGAGAGAGAGAGAGAGAGAGAGAGAAAGAGAGAAAGAGAGAAAGAGAGAAAGAGAAGAGAGAGAGAGAGAGAGAGAGAGAGAGAGAAGAGAGAGAAAGAGAGAAAGAGAGAAAGAAAGAAAGAAAGAAAGAAAGAAAGAAAGAAAGAAAGAAAGAAAGAAGAGAAAGAAAGAAAGAAAGAAAGAAAGAAAGAAAGAAAGAAAGAAAGAAAGAAAGAAAGAAAGAAAGAAAGAAAGAAAGAAAGAAAGAAAGAAAGAAAGAAAGAAGAAAGAAAAGAAAGAAAAGAAAAGAACCAAAGAACCTCTTTGCTCTAGATCTGTTCTTCTGTGACCAGGTGACCTGCCTAGTGAATGAGGTAAAGGCTATGGATGTTATCTACCTCGGCTGAACTAAAATCTTTGACACCACTTCCCACAACATTCTCCTAGAGAAATTGGCAGCTCATGGCTTAGACGGGTCTATACTGTGCTGGGTGAAAAACTGACCAAAGAGTTGTGGCGACCAAAGTTAAATCCAGTTGGCAACCGGTCACAAGCAGTGTTCGCCAGGGCTCAGTGTTGGGGCCAGTCTTGTTTAACATCTTTATCAATGATTGGGATGAGCGGGTCAAGTCCTCCCTCAGTAAGTTTGCAGATTACACTAAACTGGGTGGGAGTGTTGATCTACTTGAGAGTAGGAAGACTCTGCACAGAGATCTGGACAGGCTGGATCAATGGGCTGAGGTCAATTGTGTGAGATTCAACAAAGCCAAGTGCTGTGTCGTACACTTCAATCACAACAAGCCCATGCAACACTACAGGCCTGGGGAAGAAGGGCAGGAAAGCTTCCTGGCGGAAAAGGACCTGGGGGTGTTGGTTGACAGCCAGCTGAACATGAGCCAGCAGTGTGCCCAGGTGACCAAGAAGGCCATCAGCATCCTAGTTTTTATTAGAAATTACGTGGCAGGAGTAGGAAATTGACCACTCACCTGCACTCAGCACTGGTGAGGCTGCACCTCAGCTACTGTGTTCATGTTTGGGCCCCTCAATACAAGAAGGACTTTGAGTTTCTGGAGTGTGTCCAGAGAAAGGCAACGAAGCTCATGAAGGGTCTGGAGAGCAAATTTTATGAGGAGTGGCTGAGGGAAATGAGATTGTTTACTCTGGAGAAAAGGAGGTTGAGGGGAGATCTTTCTGCTCTCTACGACTGCTTGAAAGGAGGTTGCAATGAGGTGGATGTTTGTCTCTTCTCCCAATTGACTAGAAATAGAATGAGAGGAAATGGACTCAAGTTGTGCTGGGGGAGATTTAGATTGGATATAAAGAAAAATTTATTCACTGAGAGGCTTGTCAAACATTGGAACAGGCTGCCCAGAGAAGCGGTGGAGTCACCGTTCCTGGAGGTGTTCAAAAACATGTAGATGTAGCAGTTTGGAATATAGTTTTGTCGTCATGGCTGACGATTGGACTTGATGATCTTAGGGGTCTTTTCCAACTTTAAAGATTCTATGTGTCTGTGATAATGTGTATAGTTTTTCCTCTGACACTCCCTCCACAAATAGCTCTATTGTCTACCACTTCCATGCTCTGTAAATTACATTAATCCTTGATTCTTTCTCAATAATTGAACTATGTCCACTCTAATTCTTAGTTGTTGAAGTAATATACCTCACACTCATTAAAATCCACTCGAAAAACATTTTGTTCTTCACTAAATTTTACTTAGACTGATTGCAAGGTATTTTTACCTTGATTGCTGGAACTAGTTGGAGATAGGCAGATAAATAATCCCTTTGTGTATGTTTCAAGTGGAATGGGCTAATTGGTTTGTCTATATGCTAGTGCTAGATAGAGTCTAGTACAAGGGAATCTTTTCTGAACATCACTACATGACACTCAGTCTTCGTCCTAGCAGGGTTAAAATGCATATGTTCCAAATATACAGTTCAGTTCTGGCAGTCTCTGATCTAATTCAATTAAAATTCAAGTTAAGGTACATTCTTTTTTTTTTTCCCTGCAGATATATGGGAGAAGTAAGTCTCCCAAATTGCCTTCTTTGGGCATTTTTTGCTTATCTTTCTATTTTAAATCGGATTTTTTTATACCGAGTTAGATTTGTGAGGCTATGTGACTTCAATATCACAATTGCTTTTATACCATATAGTGACTTTATATTCTGCTTTTCAGATACAGAACTGCAGAGTGGTAACACCTTTATATTGAATGATGGGATATGAAGAAATGTGACATGCAATTATATACTAAAAGAGATATTTTAAAAGATGTTCAGGCTCTTACAGTTGCAACTGACTTTGTTAGATCTTCAATAAATTTCTCTGTTTTCCTATCTAACACGCATGTTATTAACCCCTGAAAAAAAACAAAAATAAGGATACTTGCAGATTATTTAGGAATGAAAAATGTCCGAGAGAGATTTCTAATTTTTGGAGTTCCTACAAAAGAAATACTCTTTGTATTAAACACACAGAATGGAGCTGAAGCACCCCTGCTCACTGTATACTGCGTGCCCACCAGGCTTTAACTAGTGAAGACACTCCTGGTAGATGCACAGCGGGATCGAGTCCTGTAGGGTGACACATGGCCTATGTTCAGGAGTTCCTCAGAGACTGGAAAAATCTGGTGGATGTAGTCTAGGACAGGTTAAGAAAACGACATGAAGCTATGAGTGAGATGGCTCTAGTCAGAAAGGGACATGCATAAGGGAGAACCAGTGACTGCTTGAAGCTGTATCACTTTTACCTAAGCATTGATAACTGTCATAATGGTTATTAATGAAGGGTTACCGAAAAGAGTCACTTTGATTTCTGTCAGGTATAGGAGCTTTTATTCCCACCACGTTGCTTAGCCAGTGTTTTCTCTCTTTCAGCCTTATCACCAGGCCTTGTCACGTTTCTTTTGCTGTATTCTCTCCTTCTAGTGGTTATCTGGAATCACATTTTCTTCTTCCTCTCCGCCCCACTTTCTTCACAGGACATTTCCCTGAGGAATATACCTACACAATTTTAAAGGGTGGTTGCATCCATGTCAAATGTTTCTCACCCTTTGAAAGCCTTCATTTTAACTTTTGACAGTCATGTGAGACATTATTGGCAGGATTCTGTTCTAATACACTGGTTTTAGATTCTGTACCATATCACACCTGATCTCCAGCTACTGTTTAAGAAAATCATAGGTCTCCCAGAGCAGTGCTGTGTAGGAGGACAGGAGTGTGCCAGAGTATTATATCTGCCTGTCTTTTGTGAGTGGATGCCTTGGATTCTCTATGCACACATATCTAGGTTTCAGCACATAAGTCCTACATTTACTTTAGAAAAGATTGTTTAAAAATACTTTGAAAAACTTTAAGTGCAATAAATGTCTAAGGTAGGTGGACTGGCTTCCACAGTGAAAGAAAAGACACTGGAACATAGAAATTTGGTCAAGGTTAGTATTATAGTTGTTATTTTTAACTGTAGTTTCCAGACTGCCAACAACAGCATGAAAACTTTGGAAAACAGCTGTTCCATTCCAAATCAGCAGAAGAACACTTTACATTTCTATTCCAAACAATGATTACTTAGGGCTAGGTAATACTCATCTCTCTTATTTCGATCAGTTATGAAAGGGCAGATATTACATCCATAATTAGAAACATTTAATTATGCAAACCCACACAGGAAATATCAAACAATATATTAGAGACCTGAACACTAGAAATTTGCATAATGACATGTTAAATAATGAGAGGCATAATTGGCTGTATGGCTGCTTTTTTTTAATAAGATGGAGTGGGCAGAATTTAGATTATTTTATTTTATTATATTTATTAGAGACAAAGCTGTTGATGGAGGTCTATAAAGGCCTAGGATAGCTAAAGATAATTTTAGATATGTTTTTTAATTTTTATTGCAGTTGGTCAAAAAATTCAAAGCATTTTTATATAAAAACCTCTTTTGTTTCTTAAGATATACACATACATCCCACCCCCAACACACATGTGCACATATGCTTTACCTACCTGCTCTCTATGCCATGCAGATGGTGAATGCTAACTTTTTTTAATGTTCTATTTATAACTTAACAAACAATAGAATTGTTTTCTGAACCTTAAGTTCCTCTTCAGTGTACTCAGAAGAATGAAGGTAATGTTGAGAGTTTTGCTTAAGTGTGCATTACAAGCTGAAGGGCTTTTTCCGTAAATGGTTTAGGTAACTAGCATGCACCATATTGCATTACATGGGGAAAGAGACCATGCAGCAGTGATCAAAAGTCAGAAACCAGCCTTGCTGGACAGGTACTGTTATCACTAGGGCCAAGAAACTGTAGGTTTTCTTCCAACTGAGATAACTTCCACAGCAGGAGGAGAATGCCCTCCCACAAAAAGCAGCCTGCATTCAGAGGTCATTTTCTGCTTTAGGACAGCAGGAGCTGTAGTTGAGCCTTGTAGTTAGAGAAGAAATAAGAACTTTAGCCTAAGTTCTAGCCAATTCTTTGGAAGAAAAAAACCCAAACCCAAAAGCGTTACTCACATTCTGGTAAAGGATCTCTCACATAAATCACAGATGATTAGCTATTCTTCACATGAGCTCATGAAAATGCTAGGAACAGGATTTAAAACTTCAATCAGAGCTCAGTATTTATTTCAATATAGCCAGTGCATTATTTGAAATGGACACTACTCAAAGATGTTCATTTTTTGCACTCAGTAATAGCAAGACTCTGCAAGACTGACTGTGGACTTCAGGTTCCATGTTGTGCTGTCCAAAGTTAACTAACACCTCTCTGTATCCCATAAAGAAACAGGTTTCCCACAAGGTAGCAATACCAAATTTTCACTTTAAAGCGAGTTGTCCCTGAAGTGTAATCCAGAAGAATATATGAATGTGCTTCTCTACAGTACATGTAGTTGCTGGAAAAGAAATCAGCCTAATGTCATCAGAAAACAGCAAACAAAAAGAGGTGTAAAAGAGTATGCTTAAGGCTGCCAGCAACAGTTTCCATCCACCTGGAATGCAAAGAAGAAAACCTCTATTAAGGAAAATTCATGGATAGTCACATCTCAGAGGTGTGATTGAGAACCATTAAACTGTTACAAATAAGTACTAGAAGTGTACTCAGAGGGAATTCCTGTCCTATTTGAATGTCCTAGAAGCTAAAACACTTTTGAAAAGTTAAGGTATCGTTTCAAAGGCTGCTTTCCTTAGATCTCTTCAAATTCACTTTGACCCATGTCCCAGCCCTGTGTCATCCTGCTCAAGGTCACTCACTGTGCAGGAAAAATGCAAGTGTAGAAGCAATTTGTGTGTTTTCTGATTTTTTTTTTTCTGAAGTTGACTTGTGTCTTCTGGAGATATTAAGTTTCTGACTGCACGCTGACTTTTATGCTGACCATGAAGATTCTCCGGATGCAGGCAGTGACAGGACTACAGCGGCTCAGCAAATGTTCAAGTTAAGCAGAAAATTTATTCCTTAAGGAGCTGCTGAGAAAAATCTTTTTTTTACTTTAAGATAGAAATTTAGGACTTCAGAAACTCACTTCCACATAACATTTGCTCAGAGTGCACTATTCTTCGTCAGATTGAACACTGATTTTATTCTCCCCCTCTTTACTGACAATAAGAATTATGGCACGCTGGTATTTTGGAAATAAATGTCCTTCATAAAGATATGTACTGAAGCCTTTCTCAGAAAGTCAAATGAAGATACCCGGATACATTCTGTCAAAATGCCAGGAAAGTCTATTGAATGCCTAAATGTGTCTCAATTTAGACATCCAAGTACAGTGTCAGTCACTTTTGAAATTTTTGATATAGGAATATAGTTTCCAGCCCTATTTATTAGAAACTTACATATTTCTTATTAGGTCTTGGCTGTGTTATTTTGAAAGTACAAGTAGTCCAGTGAAAGATTTGAGGATCAATGATATTAAACAATAGCAGCTTCCACAGGCTTGTAACAAGTGACCAGATTCCTTTGCAAGTGTGAAAATAACACTCCATTTTAAGGTTTGTTATTTAGATAACATCTAGTCCAGGTCTTCAGTAAACCTTTACCAGTTTTATATTTGGAACCAGAGCTACTTTTGATTTACGTCATTTATCAGTGAGAATAGAATCAGTTCAAATGAGTTCAATTACTAGAAGCTGTATCAGCTTCATCACTCATTCTGTAACTTGAAACAACCATTCATGTCACAGCATAACTATTAACTATACAGAGAAGTACTTCTTCCTCCATATTCCCCTTCAAGCTCTTCTAGATCTAGATAAATTGCCATAATAAAAGCCACTATTGAGCGAGGAAATACAGCAGAAGAAGAGAGAGGAAGAGAGGGAAAGAGAAAGAAAGGATAGCTCATCGGCTGCCCTATTAGATGAATCAGATCCTCTAAACAGATTTTAAATGTCTGACACGTTTTTCATTTTGAGAGTAATAGAACTCTACCATGCAACTAGTGGAAAATATCATTCACATGTCTGACTAAAAGGCAGGTAACATAAAAAACAAACACAAAACACTTACAGTTAACTCATATACTGTTTCCATAATCTAGTTCAATGAATAAACAATATGAACTTCAATAGGAGAAACACAAATTCCCATGTGATGCTTATATAGGAAAAATCAATAAGATGACCATGGCATCAAAAGTGGATGTCTAAGTGAAAACTATCTTCTCTTCAAACACAGAAGAAAAGAGAAAAAGAGAAAAAGATAAACAAAGGAATCTTTCATAACTACATTGAAGTCATCTGTCTGATGGCTCTTTTCACATCCTTGCTGTGAGCAGATTCAGCTTAACAAACTTTTGTTGTGAATTCTTTCTGTGCCCAGGGAGCAAACATCTCACTACTTAAAATGTTGCTACAGTTGTGATGATGAACTGTCTACGTATTATTCTAGTAAATTTTCTTTGTTCTGTTTTACTGCAGTTGAATTTATTTGCTCTGCTATTGTTATGGGGATTTTGAAGGCTTTCTATTAGGAAACCCATTTTCGGTCATTCGTATGAGGGATGCTGAAGGGTAAAATATACAAACTACAGTTGACTGGTATTTCATTTCCTTCACTGTTAAATGAGATTCTTGAAATTACTCAACAAAAGCCAGTATCTGCTGAAAAATGAATTTATGGTGAGAAATACTCCACATTTACAAATCAATTTAATTTTGTGGGTTCTTTGCTTCCTTTAATTTCTCCTCTCCTTTTATGACGAGTTTGAACTATGAAATTTGGAGCCAGAGTCTCAGTCGCTGTAAACTGACTTAGTACTATTGAAGGCAGTGACAGTGTATTAATTGACATCAGATGGATTTTTTGTAGTTCTTTAAATTGTATGTACAAAAGATATTTGGATGGAGTTTTCAGTCAAGGAGATACCTATTTATCTCAACATTCCTACTGTCCCTGCTACTAAGGCTTACTATTTATTCCAAACTACTATACTCCCCACTCTAACTGGATATGCTGAAGATTTTTTTAATTTCTATAGAATATACATCAATAGGAGTCTATTAAAATATGTAAGGCAGAAATGAGCAGTATTAACAGAAATATATTTTATCCTGTTTTGTAAATTATTGGGATAAGTAGGCATATGTAGTCACATTGGAATTCTTCCAGCCCTGTATTTCTGTGATTATTTGTGGCATGGTAATAAAGTAGAGCCTTCATCTCCTAAACCTGATTATAACAATTTGTAGCCTGCTCTTCTCACCTGCATTTAGACATCCGTGCAATGACACTAGAGTGCCTGATTCTCCATACCACACTCATCACTTCTCATTTCTAGCTGTCCCCCTAGTACCTAGTCAAATATAGTCTGAAACCATGTGTGATGGTATAACAATGCATCTCATAATTCTGTGGGACTTCTGCACTCCTGCAGCCAGCAAGAAGTCCTCGCAGACTCGGAAATTAAAAAAAAAACAAACAAACCCGTCTCTTTTGTTCTTGAGCTCGAGGGAGGAGGGTGGGGTATTTTTCTTTTAATTTCTTCGTTAATTTGTTTGTTTTGTCCTAATCCTTTTAACCCAACACATTTCTTATAGCATAATTAGCCCAGACAAAGCCAGTACAAGGGGAACATTATTTGTTTTTCTGAACTTTAACAAAGCTTTTGACACTGTCTTGTAAAAACCTCATAGATAAACTGATAAAGTGTAGGTTAGATAAATAGACAGTAAGGTGGACTGAAAACTAATGGGAGTTCTGGACTCAGACAGCTGTGATCAGCAGCATGAACTCCATTTGTAGGCCAGTCACTAGAGATGTGTCCCAGGGACCAATACAGTGTCCATCTTCATTAATGACCTGAATGACAGGATACTAAAATGCACCATCAGAAAGCCTGCAGGCACTATAAAACTCAGAGTAATGACTGATGCATCAAACAGACAGGTTGCTATTATGAGCTATCTGGACATACGGGAGAAATGGGCCAACAGGAATCTTAAGAAGTTCAATGACAGGAAATACTCAGTCCTGCCCTTGGAGAAGAATTATCTCATGTGCCTAGGCTCGTCACAAGCTGAATGTGAAGCAGCTTTGCAGAGAAGGGTCTGGGCTCCAGGTGGACACCAAGATGTTCATGAGGCACCAATGCACCCTTATAGAAAGGAGATCCACCAGCCTTCTGGGCTGCATTATGGAAAACACTGTGGGCAGGCTGAGGGAGGTGATCCTTCCCCTCTGCTTAGCACTAGTGGGACACAAATGGAATGTGGAGTCCCATTCTGGGCTCACCAGTAGAAGGAAGACATGGCCATAATGTGGAGGGTCCAAGGAAGGGTCACAGCACAAGAAGCAATAGGCACAAACTGTAACACAGAAAACTCCCCCTAAATTTGAGAAACAGAGTTTTCACTGTGCCACTAACACAGGTGGCCCAGACAGGTTGTGGAGTTTCCATTCTTGGAGGTATTCACTACCCAACTGTACACAGATTGACTCTACTCTGAGCAGTGAGGTTATATTAGATCATCTCCAGAGACCACTTCTGACCACAGTGATTCTGTGAAACCGAATAGGTGTAATTTTGCCACTGTCATGTAAATGCTTTTTTTTTCCTTATGTTTATTACTACCCAAAACTCTTCAAAAAATAAAGTTTCCTTACCCTTATAATTCTGGGAAGTATTTGGATCTCTTTTTTTTTCTTTTCCTTCTATTTTTTCAAGATAAGCAAAAGATGTTTCATCAAGCATATTTTATAATGATCAGTGTTCTGTCTGTGTTAACCTGATTGATAGCATGTTCAACTTGATAAATATAAATTTAAGTGCACTAAATGTTAGAAAAAACAGCTAACATTGTTGTGCTTCTCTCAAAAGAATCCCTCCAACCCTAAAACCATTACACACTGTATTTTCCTTTTAAAAGATGTAATGAAAGCTATTAAGTCTTTTTCATTTGTCTATACCACCTGGGCCATCTTATGTTGAAAAATAATTAATTCTTTTTTTCTTCAAGATAAAATGAATGTGTCAGAATTTCAAATGTATTAGAAGAATGCACAAGCTAATTTATCCATTTCATTGAAATTTATTTTTTTCACAAAAGTTATGAAAAAAATGATGGAAAATTAGACAAATTTCAGTCGTATCACCAAAAATATATATCATCCAACAGCTGCAGTATCAAGAAAATGAAATCGGTGTAATAAAGCCTGGGGAGAGTTATATTAACCTGTCCTTTCATTCAGTTCAACTCTACCCAACAGGCAAAATATTTGCTCTTCAAAAATAATTGTATTAAAGCCCTAGAAATAATTCATCTGTGGAAGAGATGGTTTCACATTCTGCATGAACCTTCAATTTGCATCAGAGGATGGAAAATCACTCCAAGCTTCCACTTAATTTGAAGATGGAATTTTAACAAGACCTTCCCAAGTTTCCCCTTGGGCATGTCATTGCTGCAGTCCCTTATATGTTGAAGGACATTGGGAAGATGTCTACTGCTGAAGTATGGTGCTTTATACTACAAGAGAACATTTCATTTGTAGCATAGCAAGATGGAATTTCCCAAGGGCCCTTCAGGGGATGTATGATATAGAAGAAATACATGCACTCATATAAACACTGCAGCAAACTTTTCACTCTGCTGTTATACCTAGTCAAATAAAACTATCAATGTAATGTTCTATTTCTGTATTTATTTTATTATGTTAATAAGTTGTTATTTAAAGTAAATGTAAGTGAGTTTTGCAATGTTTTCTAGGCTTGAAATACTAGAGGTGCATAGGGAGCCTCTTGATATGTGTGTTGAAAAATGCTGACTAGACATAAAAGCAAAAGAAAAATAGTAAGTTTTTCCATTAAATTGAAATACTAGAGGTGCATAGGGAGCCTCTTGATATGTGTGTTGAAAAATGCTGACTAGACATAAAAGCAAAAGAAAAATAGTAAGTTTTTCCATTAAATTGAAATCACTAATATTTATTTTTATATATTATGTTGAAACAAGCATTTTCCAAAATACATCTTCAGCGTGTGGATATAGTAAAGACTGATGCAGTAATTACCCTGTTTAGTGAACAGTATAAAGCTAAGCACTGTGTAAAGAAATAGATTAAAAAATTAGTCGACTCTTCTCCCTAGGGAAGTTCAAGCTTGCACCAATAGTTTGGAAAATTAGTCTAAAATTGTACCTCTGAATGGGAAATATTTGCTGTCTTTTGATTCTCTTCAAATCTTGTGTTGCTCTGCAAAGGCCACATATTCTTAAAGAATAGGTTAATTGAAACAAAAATAATCAATTTCTGCTTGAGCTTCCTTTAACAGAAGACTTACTTATTTTCCTTATTATGCTGTCAAACATAGGCAATCCCAATTAAATCAAAAAATAAAAATATTTCGTTGACATAAAACATGAGACTAGTATGACAACTGAAAAATACGGTTTGATTTTTTTCCTTCAATTGCTGTAAAAATCTTTTTTTAATTTTTGTATTATGGCTTCTCAAAAGGCACTTTTAAACTGCTAAACATGCACCAGGCTGGTCATTCATGCTCCTCAAAAAAATGAAGTCAAACCTTGAAGTGGTGTAGATAATTTCTGCTGGAGAAAGTGGGAGAAACTAAAGCCTATTGGATGGAAGGAGATAGATAGGTACACACACACATAGACTGTATGTATGTACCAAGCTAGTTAGAGCAGAGCTACTGAACAGTCAGGAAGGATATAATATGTCTTAACTGCACTAATATGTTTCCCATCTACAAACAGCTCAGACAGCTGAGTATGAAGTTGTGGATAGGTGGTCTTGTTTCTCCCTTCATCTATTCATGCAGACATACCCTGAGATAGTCAGATTTATTTAGGTCCAACAAATGAAGGCAAAGTTGGGAAAAGATACTCAGGTCATATTGCACTTGCCTGTTTTCCCATGCTTTCTCTTTAAAGTAAAACACACACACACAATTTTTTCAGTTTTAAGAGTGAAAAAGTAGTACTTTTTTTTAGGGTACTGAGAATGCAAGTGAGTGTCTAGTTTTCCTTGTTTGTGTTTCATTGTGTTTCAGGATTTCCAAGCATTACTTGACTCTGTAGGAAGTACAAAAATGGATTTGAAAAATCCTAGAAAACTGAGAGGTGAAAAGAGTGAGAAGAGTGAGGGTAAACAAATGACAACAATTTAGAGGATAAGAATGAAGGGATGAAGATTTTTTGAAAGTCAGAAGTATCTCAACTGGGAGCACTACAATTTCAACTGATCCACTAAGGAAAGACTAATCCGTGCTACTTCTGTGAGATATTAAATTTCTTTCACAAAAAGGCTGTACTTTAAGACCAAAATTCTTGTAGATAGCAACTAGCTGTGCAAAGAAAAGTCCACAATACATGACATTTACAGGCAGGATTTCTTTCAATTATTTAAGACATACCATCTAAATTCTCATTTTGTTGCTTTATTTTTTTAAAACCAAGTTGTGATTCTTAGTTGCATTGGATTTTATCTGTTATAAAGTGACTGGCTTCGCAGAGTTATTCAAGATCCATATTGGTCTATCTGTCTCTGTATAATTATGTTGCTTTTATGATGTTAATTGTCTGGTGGCTAAAGATAGGTTTGGGTTTGGGATTTTTTTACATCTTTTACATGTTTAAAGATGTGATCTGCAGTACATTTACTCTAAGGTAGGGTATGAAATTAATCATAATGCACTGGCTGAAACAGAAGCTGCAGAACTGCCTAATTCCTCATGTACCACTTAAGCACATATTAATGTGTGCTACCTGTTAGCACAGTATGAGTGAAAGTGAAAACCTATCCTTTCATGTGAAACATCAGCATTGTAATAGACTGTGCAGGAGTTAAAAGAGAGCAGGATGCATATGTCTTGTTTATGATCTAGATGTCATCTACATTTCAGCCATTTATTTCCATTCATATATGCAAGATGGAATAACAGGAAGAAATATGAAAGAGAAGATCAAATTCAGCCACCTGGATTCTAATAGCCTCAGATATGTGCCGTTGCCTATGCAAGCATTCATATTATTTAAAGTAATCTAACCTGTAGATGGAATAGGCATTATAAAAGTTGAGAATTCAAATAATTTCCCTCTGCGTCTTGCTATTTTAATTCCTATTTGGGAATCTCAGAGAGTACAAAAATATTTGCAAGACTGTAATCTTCTCCCTCAAAAAAGGAGGAAAAAACCAACAAAGCAAACTAAAGCAATAAAACTCAACAGCCTTATGAAAAAATAATATTTTAACCAATAACAGAGCTTTATATATCACTTCACCCAGTTATATGTTGTAGACCAATACTATTACTGTTAACAGTATAAAAGGTTTTTGGTGGAAATTGAGTGCAGTCCAAGTGACAATCTAAACTCTCCAATTGTTCAAAGATTTTGGATTGATTAGCAAATACCCTCTCGCTCCTTTCTTCGTTCTCTAAGATTATTTTTTCCACTTTTCAGTTCCTTGGTTTGCTACAGCGAATATATTGTCATTTTTAATTATACAACTAAAAAATACTTTTTTATAGACTAGCTGTAAATGTTCAGATTCCATATAAGAATAAATATAGGACTGCTTTTACACCTAGTATTTGCTATTTCTAGAACTGGGACAAGGTTAGCCTAAAAGAAAGGAGTTAAAATCTTTCCTTGTTTGAAAAATATTTTGCACAATTACTGCTGCTCTCTTTTGGACCATCAGACTACATTCATAAGACTTCATAAATAAATTAGGTCAAGTGTATCCCACTACAGTTACTCTGAAGTTTAGAGATACAACTAACTTGAGACCTTTCTGAAAAATTCTGAAGGCTACAGAAGGCAAATGAAACTCATATTCTCAAACACAATTTTTAAAACATTATTCAATATTTTAAGTGTCTTGGAGAAATATATAGTGAATAGCTGACAGTTTGATCATTTGGTTCATACGTCTGGGATCAAAATATTCAACCCAACCAGGTTTTCTATACGCAGTGCCAAAGTCACTTCAGATATGTATTAGACACCACAAAAGAAAGCTGACAGGAAAAATGTGAAGATGAGAATGTACAAATCTGGCTGCAGTAGGTTAAATCCAGCCAGATGTATTTCCATTATCTCATTCAGAAGAATAACTCCTCTCCTACAAGACCTAGCTGAATAGTCAGTCAATACCATTCATGCAGAAAATATTGCATGGATTAAATTGGAAACCCCTTATACAGACAGCATAACTAATAACTTAGCAGGTAGTTAATAAAGTGTGAATCAAAACCCCATGATGAGGTTCATCACCCATGATGGGTGAACTTAAAAAACTTGGGTTGTTGAATTACTATAAGGTTCCAAAAATTCAGTGCTCACTTAAACATTTTAGGAATTACCCAGGTTCTGCAAGAAAACACTCAGAACGTAACCAAAGCAAGCACTGTGATAGTTATGACACGTATTCTGGTAAGGTTGCTAACATCAGGAGAAATTTTGGACACAATCACTACTGTGGATAACTAGGATTAGGAAATGTAGAAGTAGTTTAAACTGAAAGTCAGGGTTTTGAGCCTTGAATTTCTATTATTTATTATTTCTATTACAATGATTCAGAAGCAGATATTGGAATCTGGGCTTTACAAGTGTTAAGTAATGTACAAACATTTAGAGAGGTGTTCACTAAGTCAAAATGCTGATCTCTTACAATCTGTATGGGGCAATAGTGGCTATTAACAGATGTCACAAATGAAATAATAGTTTTTTTGGTGTCAGGTGTTATTGCAAAGTCTCCAAACAAATCTCAGACAAAAGCAAAAGGTCAGCTAATGTCCACATTCTGAAAACACTTATCTAACTGTTCAAATTAGTTTTATGACAGGGTGAATCTTGCTTAGTCCCACTTAGTGTAACAACAGTCAAAATTAAATTTTGTTCTTGTATTGCTACAGTAGAAATTTATGCAAAGAACAAGCTTATTCTGGAAACAACCCCATGCTTTAACACTTGTAAAGAGATGAAGTCAGAATTTTCAAATAAATGTGATTTATTTCCCTCTCACTCTCAGAAGATACTGTTGAGCTTGTAAGCAGTCTGTGCAATTATCCCAAAATGAGAGTGACATTAATTAATCTTTTGCAGGGATACAATCTTTTATACTTTTCATATTTCATGATATTGCATGTAGTCAAGCTTTTATCTAGCTAGTCACAGGAAATATAATCTTCTGAAAAATTTTTAGCTTGATTCTCATTTCTCTTTCTTCTGTTACTGTGTTTTGAATTCAGCCTTCAGAACTAAGAAGGGTTCTGAATAGAAGGATAGTGACTGTATATAGAAATAGTAGGATGTGAAGTAACCATATAGCATTCTGCACATCTAAGGGAAAGTTCTCTAAGTATCTATTAGGTCATGATTTGACTACTTTTGAAGGCTGACATTTTCTCATTCCAGAAACTGTTGACACACCTCCCTGATTAAGTCAGAATTGAAAATAGGATTAAGGGAAAACATTCATCAAAGAGATAAGACAACAATTTTTCTGATACCATAAATGAAAAATTCTATATTCTCATGTGCTTTAATCTATTCCATCTCTCTTAAAAGTAATGGTTAATACTTAGCAATACTTCTAAGATTCCTTTTTTGTTATATAAAGAGTTGTTTTTTCCCTCCCCATTTCAATTATAATTTTATGAGTAAAAAAGTATTTAAAAAGTTTGTTGCTTTTTTTTTTTTTGCTAATGAACTGTCACATTAAACAGTTGACATTCTGACAGGTGGCTGAGGAAAGCCCTCCCATCGAGTTGTGTGATTCAGGGTGGATCTTTATTCCTAAGCATCCTCTCAGAGAGGATACCTCTGTGTGGCTGGGTCCAATCTCTAGTTGCAGACTTGGTCAACAGTTTATGACTAAAGGCTTATGTGTGTATAGTGATACATCTTTTTGCGACAAGCCAGAATCTGGTTACCTGTGAGAGTTTCCTTAACAACTGGTGTACAAAGGGTCAATACACACAGCCAGAGGGGGCACAGCAATGCCAGTCAGCCAATTTTGAAATGCTGGAGGTAGTAAGTATTCAAGGGACAGATTAAAACCAATTTGGGATTTCCATTGATAAATTCACTTGCTATTTAGTGCATAAACATTTATAACCTTTATAACTGTTTAAAAACTAGCAGATATACGTATTAAACAAATAATAATAAAAACTTGAGTTAGTAGTTATTTTCCTGGAAAAAACATCTGACAGAATCAGAAGCACACAATTCTTACCAAAAATATATTTCTTCTTGTTGGAAGTAGAAAGGTCCAGGCCCATCAACCTGTCCATCAGATAAATTTGATTTTTTTCTTCCACAAAGGAAGGGTTCTCAGGTATCAATTTTATAATTTTGAAATGTTTTTATGTCTCTTGGTGAGGTGGTACTAAGCCAATTAGTACATGTTGATTTGTCCTTGGCAAGGCTTCTTCTGTCATCAGAAGTGGAGACTTGATGTTTCATCATACCTTTAAGGTGGGAAGGTCAGTTGGTGCTTTTGGGGGTGCTTCTGCTCTTAACTGAAGCAACACCAGCCTGTGAGGCTTCTGTTTCACCCCAGGTGTCACTTAATTGATATGAGCATTAGACCATCACCCAATCTACCTATTTTACTGGATGCATTGTCCATTGCTGGTCACTCCCTCTTGCCAACCACTCTCATTTGGAAAAGCAAACTCTTGGTGTTTGTCATCTGCAGGGCCTAGCAAGTCTGTTACACCACATGGAATAATGGGATTAAATCATTTATAATTCTATTTTCATTAGACTTCAGAAGAACTGAGAAGTTATTTTCTACAATTTGGTGAATACGATGCCTATGTTACCTCTGAGCAGTAAGGAAATAACTTACACATGCAGAAAAAAACAGAGCATGTTTGTGAAGAATTTACAAGAGAAGAAAATCCGGCAATATTAAGTTTGCAGTATAATCTGGGAGGAAGCCACTTCCCTGATATTGAACCTGTTCTTCAGAATGGGGTCACAAGGATATTAACCTTTACAGAAATATGTATGTGAGAGAGTGGTTCAAAAAAACCCAATAGATACTGTTCTTGTATTAACCTCCTGACTGATAACTAAAGAGGCACCAAGGAAAGTCACTGGAGACAGTTTTGTGCTACTTTTTCAGCTAAATAAAATGCGGGGAAAGCATGTGCATAGTTTGGTACTGTACATGACTATAGAGATGAAGACTGTTTCTTTGGATTTAGTTGTATTCAACCAAAATACTTTATGTCTCCTCTCCTCGACAGATGGACAAGGTCTACTAGTAAGGCAAACCAAAGATTTTGACTGGAAGAAAGTAAGTGATACATTTCATTATGAATCATGTCTGATTCTAAAAATGAATGGAGAGTTACAATTTAACCAACTTTAGCAATAATTTAAAGAACATCAATACTGCGTTCAGACAACCATGAAAGTTTAGGTAAATATGTACAGTATTTCATAATATTTGTGGTCCATAAATCACTTCACTTCGCTGATGTCAGCAAAACAATATTCTGATTCAGAAAAGCTTTAAAATGGCTCAAAAGAGGAACTTTCTTTGCATTAGAAACCAGAAATAAAGTTCATTGATTTTTTTTTTAAACTGAGTGTTTTTTCTTTTCCTCTATGCAGACCTTTTCCATCTAAAATATACATAACCAATGTGTGTTTTGATAACTGGAATTACTAAGTAGTTCCATGCTAGATGTAAATACTAATATTTGATTCCTTTCAACATCAAAAATGCTTATCTGACTGTTCCTCCAATAATAATGATCAAAAAGATTCATTGTTTATCTTTTGTCATAATTTAAGACCGACTAATAGATTGTAACCACATAGTACAGAGATATCCAAGTTTTCTCCTTTAAAATAGGAGATGAATCTCTAATTGCTAAAGAGCTGTTTTATGAATTGTATTCTTGTTAAATTAGGTGCAATGAAGCAGGAAGTTTGAATGCCTGTTTATCAAACACTGGTTTGGCTATTTGTATTATTAATGTTACCCACAAACTGCATTCCTAACAGGTGGTTACGTGAGTTAAGATGAATATTACTTGCAGTAAATTAAAAAATACTTTTACTACTGAAATTAAATCCGCAGACTGCATTTGCAATTCCTCTATCTGTTAACATACAGTTCATTGCATTGCACAGGAGATTATATTTTAAAAAGGTTTTCACATTGATTTTAAGGAACACGAATCATTCACTAATCTTCATTTTCAGGCAATACTCAAGAGGTGAATACAGTGTTACCAGCAGAACAGAATTATAGAATATTTCCCCGTGAAAGGGTGCCTTAGTGTCATTTAGGTTGACTCTAAGGTGTAATTTCTGTTGTGCTGGTACCACTTGATATCTTCATTAGATAAAAGTTCATGCTAAATGAATGGTATTCCTTAGTTTTTCTTCCATTAGATTACATATTATATGAGAATAAATCTAAGACCAACAACTGCACCTTTATTCAGACATTTCTTTCCTGCTCAAAAAAAGCAATTAGTCTGCAAAATCTGTCTCTTACTACATCCCACCCCCTTTATTGTCTTCTTTGATGACTTGTTTTCTCTGAATTCTTTCACCAAAATGGATAGATCTTCTCATCTCTCTTATCCTCTTGTAGGTCTCAGTCAACATTCAGGTGTCAATGAGTTTTCTTTGGTTTAGTGAAATGCATAGACACATACATACTATTTTATATAGATTCTTCTCAGAGGTAGAAAGTAACAGGGCAAGAAACAATGGTCACAGTTGAGACAAGGGAAATTGGGGTATGAATGTAAGTAAAACAAAAGAAAAAACATTAAATGCAGGTTACCCAGAGATATTCAGAACCGAGCAAGGCATGACTTTGAGCAATCCGGAGTAACTTCAGTAGAGTCATGCTCCAAGGAGAATTTAGTCTAGATGGCTCACATAAGTTTCTTCTAATATTAGTTTTCCTATGAGTCTTCGTAGATGATAAATAAATTTCCTTTTGATTATGTTTCTCTGCTTATTTTGTTTAATTTATGGCTGGTAATAGAGCACAGAACAGTTCACTCTTTCTAGGAGGAATATAATTTTATAACTGTTTCTTAAAACAATCTGAAATATCTAATTAACAAATATTTTATATATAATCTCTCTAATAGATGTAGACATAAGGGTAATTAAAAAGGGGACATTTAGGTTACATGAAAGACATACAGATATAATGTAAACTTTATACTAATAAGATCACTTTCTTTTATAGTGACTGTCAACATCAGTAAAATTATGCACAACTAATGTTGGGCTTCAGCAGAATTGACCTCTTTGACAGTACAGTGCTTCAGTTTGCTTAAAAAATAATTGCTGTGAGTTTCCTTAAGTCTTTATATAAAAATAAATCTTTTTTTCTAGTTTGCCCAGGTGGTTCTACCCCTCTACTCTGCTCTCGTGAGATATCATCTGGAATACTGCTTTCAGTTCTGGAGTCCTCAGCACAGGAACAACATGGATCTGTTAGAGCAAGTGCAGAGGAGGCCACAAAGATGATCAGAGGGCTGGACCAATTCCCATACAAGTACAAACTAAGAGAGTTTAAGCAGAAAGAGGTTTGATTACAATTTAGATTAGATATTAGGAAGACATTTTTTACTGTGAGGCACTGAAATAGATTGCCCAGATTGACCAGAGAAGTCGAGGAAGCTCCATCTCTGGAGGTGTTCAGGACCAGGTCGGAGGAGGCTTTGAGCAACCTGGTCTACTGAAAGGTGTCACTACCCAAGGCAGGAGGGTTGGAACTGGATGATCTTTAAAGCCCCTCTAACCCAAACCATTCTGTCATTCTGTGTGATTCTGTATGTGTTGTTGGAGAGGAAGAAGAAGAGGAAATCAAGGCAAGGTAATGCAAGGCAATACAATGGCAGGAAGAAACATTTCTACTTTTCTTCAGTACTTGGAAACAGGCCGGATGTATTCATGCTAAATCAAGTCATTCTCAAGCTGATAATTATTCATAAGGATGTTAGGGAAAATTCAACAAAAATAATGAATAAGAATGTCACTTGTGCAGTCTGCAAAAATAAATAGACTTCCTTTTTAGAAGATTCATCGGTGATTTTGAAGTGTTGGTATCCTTGCTGATAAAATGTGCTCACTCAAATATTTCCAAGCATGCAAAAAGCATGACAGCACCATCAGTCATACAATAAAAACAATGTGAAAAATCGTTTAAATAAATACTAGTATCTGTTTCTCCTATAATTTTCAAATAAGAAATAAAATTTTCAGAATCTAGGCTTTGGCAGAATGCAACACAGCCACAGCACTGTGGGCCCTATATCGAAATCTATATTGCTATAACTGAAAGAAGGCAATCAGGTGTTCCTTCCAGAGATAAACTTATGTTATCAGAAAAAGTGCTGTGAAACTAAAAAAATATTGATCTATTACCCACATGACACCAGAGAAATCTAGTATCAGCACACTGACAAATCAGCAAAGGAGATATCAACAATAGTATAATACTGCGAAATACTAAATATGGTAACTTTTTACTTATGCAATATTTCGTGGCCTGCTGTCTCAACTACTTCTATTTTACTTTTGCATTGTGTAAAAATCTGTTACAGACTCCTTTTGCATAAAGTTTTCACCAGTCTTTTATGCTTTTGTACTTCTAGATGAGATTATTGCAATGGAAGGTGAGAGCACCAGACAGATGCTAGGATGACAGGTCAGCAAGGAACATTAACACACAAATTGATTAGTCCAGGAAGAGAAAATATCACACATTGATAAGCACGCAGGATGTCCCTGCTAGTTCATTAGGAACTCATATCATGCCACAAGTGCAACTTGTGCCTCATGTCCCTACTGAACTTTTCAATGTGTCACAGCTGCCCATACAGAATTCCTTTCCAGAATTTAAGTAGAAAGCATATGCTTTTAGTGGAGATGAGTGAAAAAATGCTTATTTTAATGTCTGATAAAAATTGTGCAGAGTACTGCATAGATGAAAGGCACATGATCTGTGACCACTGTGAAGTTCTTATGAATTTTAATAACTGCCATGCATGCTCTGAAGAATATGATACTTTAACTGCTAATTTGTCAACTGTTTTTTAGAAAAAATATTTATAGCTCACACTTGCAGAAAATATAGACTTTAAGTTCTTCATTAAAAAAGCATTGAGGAGAAAACAGTTGCACATCCACAACTATCTATCTTTTTATCACCTCCAGTTTCAGGATTTATTGAGCTGTCATTTGGGGGTCAAGACCTTCTTTTGCAAGTTAAGTTGTGTTGCCTGGTGAGCTGGTTTGAGTTAGCTTTCCCAAGCTCTCCACCTGCTCAGTCTGCCTCTTTCCCAAAACTTTCCCCTTTTAAGGAAAAAATATAGGAAAACCGAAATCACAGTATATATATATATATATATTCTAAATACAAAGAACTACACTACAAGGATATCATGCAGAACTCCCAAGAAAGGGAAAAGAGGAAAGGGAAAATGGGAAAAAGACAAAAAGGAGCTATATAACACCTGGCATACAACTATAACACCCAGTAAATAAAAAAGTAAAGAACTAGCAAAATCTCACCACTTCCCTTGAGGAAAGCAGAACAGCTAAATCCGACCAAGGACTCTCCCCCCATGCATGGGCAGACAACAGCAACCGCTGCAGGCCTCAGCTCCAGACAGGACCAACAGCAACGGAGCTCCTGCTCTCTAGCTTGCCAGAAGAAGAAGAGAGCGTACTCTCTTATCTACACCTTATTTATATGTTGTGTTACATTAAAGGAAGATATGGAATACTTCAGTAGATTCTGACCTCTGTTGTTAAGGAAGACCTGTAAAGGCCAATTTTTTAAAAAGTCAATCCACTACACCTGGCAAAAAAGTAGATAGCAGCATAAAAGGAAGTCTAAATCTGAACACTTGTAGGGCAGAAGGGAGAAATATGTATGTAGGAATCTTCTTCATAGAGAATCTGTTCCTTAAGCATCTAAAAGGACTGCATAATGTGTATCTGTACAGAAAAGCCCCTATAAAGTGTCCCAATATACTCCAAGTGTCAAAAGAGGAAATGATAGACTGAGTTTAACTTTAGCCTTTAGAAAGATACTTATTGCACTGAAACAAACATTTTATACACTTCACTATGAGTGTCTAAGGCAGAGAAAAATAAATCTTCATACTTTTCTGTAATATATAGAGAATGCTAAGCAGAATTATATACTCTATACGAGATCTAGAAACTTAGTCTTCTCAGGTTAGGGTAAATCAAATTAAGTTGTGAATTCAAAATTTTATTGTTGTAAAATTACTTCAGTTGAAAGCAGAATCAGGCCTTTGATTCAGTGGTTAATTCACTTCCATATGTGATATATTTGGTTTTTTTTCAGAAGGCATAAGCTGATTACTTCATAAATAAGAAGCAGTGCAAACTGAAAAACTTATTTCTCAAGCCACTGTACATATATCATTTAGGATTTCTAAAATGTGTATCATTTTATTATCCATACACTGGGGAAAACAAAGACTGAGAATCAAAAAGCAGGCATAATTTTTGTTGATTAATTTAGGATTCTGCTGGTGTTTGAAATTTCTCTACCTTCATCTTGTCACCAAAGTGAGACAGCAATTGCTAAGAATATAGAGATTCATGGACTAAATCTCAAATCTGTAAGAAACATCATGTATACAGTGGACATTTTGGGTACCTTGCGTGTTACTTCCAAAGTTTATTGAAGACATGCAACTGTGTGTGCCCAGGATCAGAAGAGGATGACTGTTATCACCAACTATTTCGGTAGTGAGTGCAGATGCCTCTCTGAGTGCCATTTAGCCATAGACACTAAAGTAATTTTTGCACAAAAATTTTAGCTAACTAACAATACTTGCTGAGAAAGTGGAATTTCAGATTGAAAACATTTCTAAACTGAGAGGATAAAATAAACCCTGCAAGCAAAGATAATATCCTATAACAAGGGAAAGACAAATGATGTAGCTGTATAATAAGGTTTATTCTAAGTTTCTTCTGTCAGCATTTTTTCTGTTTTATCCAAAGATGATTGAAAGAAAACACATTAAGAATATGTAGAAGCCCCAAGTGTTTAGAGATAGAGGCAATTAACGTGGTCTTGCATTTGTCTTCTCAGTACTTTTCCTCTGCTCTATGTGATGAATGCTATCCTGCCCTTGAGAGGCTTGAGAGCTGAGTTAAGATCTAGTTTATTACAAGATGCATTTCTCAGGCTTTTATATGTTTTGTTTGGAGTACAGTTCTTTTTCTGCTATAATAAATGATAAGATTTATTTCCTTATGGTAAATTATCTTGATAGCATCTTTCAGTGAAACACCAAATCTAAAGCATCATCTCCCATCATTGTACTAGAAATGTTTGCTTTGACAGCAACAGGAGACCGTGTAGTTTTATATAGAAAGACATTATGTCACCTTAGAGATTTTTTGAAAATCGACAAAAGCAGACTTGGTCTGACCAGGAAGCTGTGCAACTGTATCTCCTACCTCAGGTATTCACACTGCATTGACTAATGGTAAGTTAAAAGAACTATACAAAACCTCCAAGAAGCTTACATCTAAAATAAGATACAAGGACATTGAGATGCTGGAGCATGTCCAGAGAAGGGTGACAAGGCTGGTGAAGGGGCCGGAGAACAAGAGTCTTTTTTTTTTTTTCTGACACTATTAAGGCTCTCCCTGACAGGGTTCTGGACCATCTCATTTAAACTATATATCACCTAAAAAGGTTGGACAGATAATCATTTTATGATTCTGTGATTCTATGAGGCTGAGGGGAGACATTATTGCTCTCTTCAACTACCTAAAAGAAGGTTGCAGTAAGGTGGGTATTGGTGTCTTTTCCTAAGTATAAAGTGGTAGGACAAGTATAAAGTGGTAGGACAAGAGGAAAGGGCCTCAAGTTGTGCCAGGGAAGGTTTAGATTGGATATTAAGAAACAAAATGTTACTAAAAGGATTGTCAAGCATTGGAACAGGCTGCCCGGGGAAGTGGTGAAATTACCATCCCTAAAGGTATTCCAAAGACCGTGTAGATGTGATGCTTAGGGAAATGGTTTAGTGGTAAACTTGCTAGTGTTAGGTTAATGGTTGGACTTGATGATCTTAGAGGACTTTTCCAACCTAAATGATTCTGTGATTCTGTGAAGGAGGGTGGGAGTCAGCTGTGTTAGTGTAGTCATCTTTAGGCATTAGGTGGCAGTCTCCTAGACTTCTAGTTGCTGGCCAGAAAGATAGGAGACTCCTTCAAGTCTTCTGTCATACTTGTGAGCCATGTGTATCTTATATGCCTAAGAGATCTTAGACGGTATTAGGTGCCTACTTCAGGCAAATGAATACTGCCCCAAAAGAAGACCAGTGGTAACAAAATGGTAAAAGAACAAGATGAGTGTGTGTCTTTTCAAAGTTCTGCGAATCTGATTTGAAATTTTTCAGTCTCTCATGTACTTAATACTACTCAAAACAGACGGTTAAAAATACTCAAAAAAAGTCCTACCTAATGATGAAACAAGTTTTATTTAACCATTCCTTTTCCAAAAATAGAAAATAATGTTTTTACTCATCTCCCAGTCTGTATCAATTGTGATTGTTCTGACTAGGGTGCAGTACCTTGCACTCGACCTTGTTGAACTTCACAGGGTTTGCACAGGCCAGCCCCTCAAGTCAATCTCTTGATATCATCTGTAAACTTGCTGAGGGTACCCTCAGTCCCACTGACATGCATTTCACTGATAAAAGTATTAAATAGTACTGGTCCCAGTAGATACCTATAAGAGACACTATTCGTTACTGGTTTCCATTTTGAGGTACAACTCTGTGGATGAATTCTTCAAGCCAATTGCTTATCCATGTAAAAGTCCATCCATCAAATAAATCTCTCTCCTATTTAGAAGTAAGAATGTTGTGGGCCTTACAGAACGGAAGAGCAAGCAATTAAAGCATCACAATTAAACTTAGAAACCATGAAATGATCACAAATCGAAATGAACATGTGAGTGCTCTCACTATCATCCTAAGGGATGGTTTAAAACTCTCTTTCAAACACACCAGAAACACTTTCTAAGTTTGAGATGTCTTCCAAATTCCACCTGGCTTTACCTTTCTTGCCAGTTCTAGTATATGGATTAAAATTGGCTCCAAGTAATCTCAGTTGAATAACTACACCATCCAAGACTGCACGTAACTAAAGACATGACTTAATTTTAGTGAGTTTAAAACTGCAAAACACTAATGACAATTTTATTTTTCAATTATCTTTAACAAAAACAGTTTGTGTGTCAAGAATGACCTATATAATAGTAATGCAAAAACTTCCTCTTAAGAAAATAATTATAAATTAAGAAAAGAATTAAGGAAAATTTCTAAATAGATTATTTTCTAAAAGAAAATTTCTAAAATTTCTAAAATTAAGATTAAAGTAGCAAGAGAAAAGTAAAAAGGTTCTCTAAAGGGAGGGTGATTTTTATTTTCTTTATTAAAATCTGCCATTGATTTCCCTGGTAATCTGCTAGTCCATTGCCGTAGAAACAAGGCCACTTGAGAATGTCTCTTGTGTGTTTTTATCCATACTACGAAACATTTTCCCTACAAGATAATATCAAACAAAGATCCTAATATGACTAAAATTTCAATATCTGAATTATATAATGGATAAGCTAAGACCCCTTTTTGACCTTCATCAAGAAAATTTTCATGAGGAAAATTTACATGTTTCAGGAAACAAAAATATTAATGTATAACTAAAGATACCTACTGAATTTGCATGGAAGAGTCCCTTCCATCATTGTATATTCTAAATTTATAAACATAAATTTTCAAACCATAAGTTGATTTTATTACTGTAAATCTATTGAGTGATCTCTTTTACTTTGTAAACAAGATAAAAATAGATAATCAATGACATTGAGTGAATCTTAATTGTTCAAAAACTTAATAGAGTGTAAAGTTCTTGAAAGTAAAAAATTACTGACTTGTACATGGATTGGACTTTCAAAACCTACAAATAAAACATTTCACTCTCACATTTTGCATTTTCTTGTTCAATTCATGCTCTAGGTGGGAGTATTTTATCAATATTATAAGTTTTCCTATCTTTTCCCTCTCTCATTTCCAAAAACAGTCTTTGCTGTACGAAATGTTACACAAATTTAAATAATTTATATTCTTTTAAGGATCATGATATTAAAAAAAAAAAGATATTTGGTGAGTACATTTCCCAAGGAGTCAGTACAAATAGCACATGCTCCATATTTTCGGATATTGACTAGACTAAGTACCCTTCCTTAAAATATCTCTCACTGTGCGATCATACAACTATCTTGTTCATACAACTGTTATGTGAACATGGAATTATGTATAGACTAATTTTTGTCGAAGCTAGTACATCAAACAGTAGGTCAGTTGTGTAGGCATGTTACTGCTTTATGCAAGATAGACGTGCCCTTAGAATATTTGCAGTAATTATAGATGCGAGGGCATCCCACTGAAATACCTCATAGAATCATAGAATCACAGAATGATTTGTATTGGCAGGGACCTTACAGATCATCTTATTACACCCCCCCTTTTATAGGCAGGGACCTCCCACTCAACCAGGCTATACCTGTAAGAATACAGTTCAGAAATATTTAGAAAAAAAAAGTGTGAATTTTCACAGGTAAGTCTTTAAATAAAACTTAAAGCAAAACCAAGATACAGTAATGCACCATCAGGTCTCTTACAGCTTGCAAACATATTGTTTCAGCACAGTAGAAACTGTTTTCTGCTCTTAGCAACAGTCAGCAAATTTTTGGTAAAATAAGCTTCATTGTCCTAGCTTTTCTAAACTCCATCTCTGAAGACATATTCATACCATCTTCACCATTATCTCTTACCTTCTGAGAAGGAATATCTCATTTTCCACCGTCCCAAGTTTTCATGTAGAACCAACAAATATGATGTTTCACTTTAAAGCTCAGAAGGTACCTCTCAAAGAGACATAGTTTAAAATCCTGTATATACAGTTAAAGAACATTGTTTAGGACCTTTTGTAGTAAAATTCTGAGTGTCTCTCAAGGATGGATATTCCATAGTCTTTCTAGGCAACAGCAAGCCAGTGTTTAATCACTGTTAAAGGATTTCTCTTTTTTCTTTAATATTGAGAATTTTCCATGCTCCCACCTTTGTCTGTTGCTTCTTGTTCTGCTGTGAGACTCTATGAGAAGCTTAACTGCCCCTTTTTCACACCCTTTCATCAGGTATTTGAAGGCAACAATAGCAACCTCCCCTTAGCTGCTTCTTCTTAAAGTTGAACAAATCAAATATCTTCATCTTATTGTACAGCGTGTGCTCCAGCTTCTCTCTGATCTTAGTGGCCTTCTGCTGTACTCCCTCTGTTATGTCAGAGTCTTTTTCAGACAGGGAGCCCAGAGTGCATCACTCTGGTGCAATCTCACAAGTGCTGGAAAGAAATAATGACATCCTTTGACCTGCTAGCTTCATTCTTGCTAATTCTGCCCATGATGCAGCCCTGTAGTCCAATGTGTCAGCAACTCCTCCCAGCTTGGTGTTTTCAGCAAGCTTGGTGAGGGTGAATACTATCTCTTCATTGAAGCTGCTAACAAAGCTGCTGGATGGTACTGATCCTGTTATTGAACAGTCAACTGTTTTTACAAACAGAAGCCTGTGGATGCACAGAATACTGTGATATCCATAAGCAAAAAAATAAATGGTCTCTAAGTGCAGTGTCTTGTCCTTCTGTGTCTTTTAACAATGTAGAGAGTCACAGCAGTTTCAATATACCTTCACACAGAATTATGCTGTTTAAAATGAAGATGGATAAGTACACTGGTAGACAGCTGGAGAAAGGTATTTTCACCCACTTGCCTTTTGAATGGCAGCCCACACAAAGAATAGTATATATAAAAGACGAGTTAGATCAGGACGGTATTGCAGGTCAGTATGTATAAGATCACTGTTTTGTATGGATCTACTTAATAAAAGGGGATTGGTTTTATCTTTGAAAGACTAATAAAGCTTCAAATCTTTTCTCTTCAACAAAATAATTGTGTAATGTAATCCTGATGATACAGAATCTTTGTAAAAAATCCTGTTTTCTTCATAATGGAGTGATTGTTTTAAATATTAATATTTTGAAATAAAGAGGAAAATTGAGGCTAATTCCTTAATTTGGAGCATGACATGAAAATGTCTTCTGTATAGTTGTTGGTGTATATCTTCCTGTTTCTTCCCACTCCACCTCTATACACCCTGACCTCTCTTTTCCTCTGTACTTTCCTGCATTGTCAAACACGTGTTAGTGCTCTATAACATTTCCTCATGAAGCCAGCAATGGAGAGGAAGGTTTTTCAAAATATCTCCATACTAACAAGGTACTGGAAGAACTCAAATCAGCTTTCTGAATCTGAGCTTAAACAGAAAAGCTGTTAAAGCCACATTTATCTGATTACATTCTGAATGAATAAGGCAGAACCGATTTTGATCCCAGTGATTATTTTTATTCATATAAGCTTAACAAAAGTTGCTCTACCCTGCAAACCTTCTTCACAATTGCATCCAGTTTCAAGCTGTGAATGTGAATTAAAGAGAGGTACTAGTGAAATTTGGACTTTTGTTTTTAAGAGACATTCTGTTGGTGTAAAACAATTTAAAAAAACCAATCAACCAACCAACCAACCAACCAACATGACAATATCTTCTCAAAATGTGTTAATATAAGGATAGTGTCTCTTGCCTCCTTTTTGGCTCTCCATCAAGAGTTTTGTCAAAACCCCACTATACATATAATGATATTATTGTATTTTATTTGAGATATTGTCTGTCATGAGTTCTTCCACTGTTTTCATAACCTTCGTTCCGATAAGCAACCAAAGGTAATATTGTACTGTATTAATTAAGAAAATGGATAGAGCTTTCTGCAGCCTACAAATCACTTGATAACGGAAAAAAAAAAGAGAGAGAAAAAATTAAATTACAGACTGCTTAAATGATTTATACTTATAATGAATAAATCTCAGCTTTTACTAAAATCTACTGTGCATTCTTTGGTCCTTGATTAGCAAGGGATGTTTTCTTTAAAAAGAAGAATGCTCTCTTTATCTTTAATGGCAAGAGTATACATAAAAGAATAAAGAAAACAAATTATGTGAAAATATTTAAATGGAGAATTTCTCAATAAAATATTTTTGTTTCTCAGAGTTAAAACAGATGACTCTCCTACAGCCAAAACAGGCACAGAATGTTGTGACTTATGTGAATGTCCTTGGCAGAAGGATAAAATTATCTGCCTGTGAAGGAGATACAGTTTAAGCTGGTGATGTCAGAAGTTCTCTGGACACCAATGAAGCATGACCACAAAGAACAATCCATGCATATTTGCATTTACCCCAGAATAAAAAGCAATTGCCAGTTTGATCAACTGATTGCAGTCCTCACCTGGGAAATCTGAAATCACCACCTGTTGTTTTCTTTTGATGCCAGTGTGACACACTTCAATTGATTTCAGCAGAATATAAAACACCAGTGTATCGTGGAGAGGACGCTTACTGAGTTGTGCTCATTTTTGTTAAGCAACCTGCTTGAAATGAATCTACTCTAGTATGGAGTTCATCTTTAATATAAACTAAGCACTTTAAAAAAATCTGCAATATTACACAAACTTAAATATACATTTCTAAACAAGTTATTTCATTAGATAATGAAAATGAAATCCACATAATTATCCCTTTTTTAAAAAAATTATTTTGACTATAACTATGCAGCTCCTATTGCTGAATGTGTGTTAGGAAAATATTTGCATTGCTAACTTTCCAAACTGAAGAAAAAGAACATCCTTTGTACATTGTGACTTTTTGAACAAGAGAAAGGAGTTATAGAATAGAGCTGTCCAAAATGGATCCTGCAGTACAATGCAGCATTTACTCTACAATTCTGCTGTCATTTCAGTTTAAAACACAGACATACAGCAGTAAAAGTCTTGGAGTAAAGACAAGTGAGCTGAGACAGTCCTCTTTCAACTGCACTCTATTAGCTGTATACTTCCCTTTGTAAATAATAGAATGATGCTTTAAACATTTCTAGAGCCAAGCATTAAGATTACAGGTTCCCAGTCAAGGTGACAGATGGACTGGGTGGTCGTATAGCAAAGCTAAGAATAAACCAATTGCACTCCGATCCCAATTTAAAACAAAAACAAAATTTAAAAAAATACACTGGCAAAAATTTAAGCCTATTACATATACAGTTATTTATAAGCTTTATCCTGGAGCTGAAGCAATCAAGTATATCTAACCACTGTAATCTAGTGGTGAATAAAGATTGATTGTGGTAAAGCAAGGTCTTTGTCAGATGGTACTTTGTGGAATTTGCTATATGTATGATTAATGTGTAAAAGGTCTGCATATACCCTTCAGGATTCTTGCTAGCTCTTACTGCCATCTACTGAATGAACTTATAATTTTACTCTTTTTTCTTTTCTTTTTTTTCTTTTTTCCTTCCTTTCTTTCCTTTCTTTCCCTCTTTCTATCCTTTCTCACTGTTGCTTGTTGCCTGTTTTTCCATGAGGGGCACACTTCCCAGACAGCTTCATTCTGTTGGTTTTGTAGTTACGCTTCTGTCTCACAAGAAAGTTCTTCTTGCCTTCTCTAGAGATTTAAGGCTCAACAGTAATGATTAAAGTCATGTTGGAAGCAAAAAGCACTATTAAAAATTAGCTGCCATGTTCATAAAGTCAAGAATAGATGGAAACATCCCATGAGTTTGTGTAGAATAGGCAAAATTGCTTCTGAATTATCTGTCAGAAAAATCCACAGTTTTTAATATGGTATTAAAATCCACATTTCATGTCTTAAAGTAGTCTGGCCACTGAGCAAACTAACAACATTGTAGTAATATATTTTCCCTACATAGGGAATAGATACTTACTTTACAGCTCTATGTACTACAATTAGAAAAGACATACATTTCATTCAAAGGAATACTTTTAAAGAGTGAGATCCAAGTGTTGAATTAAAACCCTGACCTGCATTATTAGTTTGTACCCATGAAAATTTGGTTAGAGATTTTTCAGTCTCTGTGGATTTCGTTTCAGAGGCTGAACACTACAGTGGAACAGAATACAACAACAAAATGTACAAGAGCTTCAGCAGCTCTTTCTGAAATCTTGATCAGGTGTTATGGAACAACATCACAATGTATCATAGTGGCAGTGAAGAACTCATCGTGCAATCTCCACAGAATTCTGAAAGCTGCTCTATGAGCCACAGCTTTAAAAGTTCTTTTCTGTTAGTTACAGCAGAGGTAAATAAAATCTTAAAGGTTTTCTCTTCTTCAAGGGGTATCAGCCTCTTTAGCTCCTCAGGAGTTCCACCTGTCCCAAGTGCAAGAGAACTTGGGCTTTAAACCTAACAGCATCTTTTCAAATAGTTAAGCACTTCGAAAGTTTTTCTGATGATATCTCATTAGCTCTTCATCAACTTTGCAATTAAAGACTTCCATTTGTTCTCACCAATTTCAAAGGATTCAAATCATTTAAATATAATAGCACTTCAAGTGATCTGGACACAGTGGACAAAACTGACTATGCTTTAGCACAAAATGAAAGATGTTTTAAAAATTAATTTGCAATGCCTTTTTAGGAGAGAGGAAAATACCCCAAACATCATAAGTAAGAAAAACCCCATCTGATATGTCTTGGAATTAAACATCTGGTAAGAAATGTGGAACAGTGTAGTAATCACTAAGGGTTTTTGAATGATCTGATATGCCCACTACAAGTGTTTTTCTTTTTTTTTTGGCCTAGTATTTACCTTATGTTGAGATTACTTAAAATGTTTGCTACTCTTTCAGAACACTATATACATAATTTTTGTCTAAACTTTGTCCTCAAAATTACAGGGAAAAAAATTGCAAAACAAAGATCAGAAATTTTGTGTAGTCTGTGTTCTTTTGAAACAAGGCATGTAGCATTTGACCAGCAATAACTCATCCACTGCAGAGCATTTCTCCTTTGTTTCGCAACAGTTACGATCAAGTTCTCATCTTAAACCCATTAATCCTACTGCAGCACCTATACTTCAGTGAAAGAAAGTGAAAATTAAAACAACGTCCTCTAGGATCAGATACAAGATCTGTATTACTGAATTTCAAATGACCACAGCGTCTTCTATTTTTAAGAAAATCTCCACAGGTTTTAAAGAGAAAGAATAATTTCTAGTTCCTAATTATTTTATTTAAAAATAGACCAGGGTGAGTCCTGCTTACCAATGACCACTTCACTCATTTTCTACTTTCTTTTAATTTTGACTACCAGTTTTGCCTCAGTCTTTAAGAAAAATTGAAGTGAATGCTGAAAAACATTGAGCATGATAGTAGTGACAAGACTGAGTTAATAGACATCATTACCAACTTCCAATTCACTACTTTTTTAGCTTCCTAAGTGTGCCTCCATCTCAACAACAATCCATCAATTCTTTAAATGTCTGCTTCAGCCATGTGAGTAGTACATATGAAATCAGAGAAACTGTTCACTGGTATACAAAGAGATGAACGTGTATGGATTTTTTTGGAAAGCCACCTGGAATGGTATAATTTATTTTCTCCTTCCCAATGCACAGCCAGGATTCATGGATAATCTGGTAATAAAAAATATTATCTCCTTCCTGTGACCTCTCACTTGTCCTCTGCAGTAAGCAACAACATTTCTATCATTCATTATTTGACAAATAGTGGTAGTCACTGCGGTGTCTGTTCTTGGAATATATCCCCAAATCATCTTATCCTGGCATGTAACTGCATTACACTTAGACAAACTTTAAATTCAAAGTAGCATTGAGGAACTTTTTTAAATTGTCTAGTTAAAGCTGAATGTCTAGCTTCTTTAGTAAAGCCCCTAGAGAAAAATGTTAAATTTTATCATATGCTCCCTTGAGCCTTGAACAAATTATTAATTTTAAATCTGGCAGGACTACTGCCTTTCTTTTACATACTCTTTAATTATTTATTATGAAAATGCTGACATAATCTCAAGTACAGTGGTGTGAACACACTGTGATAAAAATTATGATCCTGTTACCTTGCTAAACTCAATACATTTGCCTAGGTTGTAAACTAATTTAGTGTTTTACCACACAGATAACAATATTAATGATGAATTATTATTCTTACAGGTTACAGTCAGATCCTCCCTCCAGCCCTTGTATACGGGCATAACATTTGTTAACTTCTAGTCAACTGGTCTCTGCTCAGTTAACAAGGATTGCTGATAAATTATTGAAAATGTCTTAGTGAGCACTTCCACCAGCTCACTCAGAACCCTGGGGTGGTTTCATCTGGCCCCATAGACATGTGCATGCCTAGGTGGTGTAGCAGGTCGCTAACCATTTTTTCTTGCATTATGAGGACTCCATTCTGCTCTCCATCCCTTTCTTCCAGATCAGTGGTATTCGTCCCCAGAGGATAACTCAGCTGACTACTAAAGACTGAGGCAAAGAAGGCATTAAGTATCTCAGCATTTTGTCATCCTTTGTTAGTGTTTCCCCCTCATATCCAATAATGTCAGAAGAGTCTCCTTAGCATTTCTTTTCATGTTATTGCACTTAGAGAAACATTTTTTATTGTCTTTTATGGCAGTAGTCAGATTAATTTCTAGTTGGGTTTTAGCTCTTCTAATTTTCTACCTGCATAACCTTTCAACTTCCTTGTAGTCCTCCTGAGAAGTCTACCCTTCTTCCAAAGGTCGTAAACTCTTCTTTTCGATTCTGAGTTCCAGCCAAGTCTCTCTTGTTCAGCAACGTTGGTCTTCTTTCCTGACACATCAGACATCTGGTAAGTTGAAGTCCTCCAAGGGAACAAGGTCTAGTGGTTGTGTGGCTTCTCCCAGCTGCGTGTAGCATAATTGCCTTTTCTTCCTCGCCTATCCCTTCTGAAGAGTTTTTACCATCCATTGCAGCACTCCAGTTGTGCAAGTCAGCCCACCAAGTTTCCATGATGGCAACTAAATCATAGTTTTCCTGCTGCGCAATGGCTTCCAGCTCCTCCTGGTTTTGTGCATGCTGTGTACGTTGCTGTAGATGCTCTTCAGTTAGGCTATTTATCTCACCATATTTTTAGTGGGAGAAGCCCTAATTCTTACATGACCTTTCCCTTTCTCACTTTCTCTGCACACTGTCCCTCAAACATTGGCATGCCTCCTTCAGGCTTATCTCTAGCAAGCCTTTTTTAATCTCTTCCTGCCTTCAAATCTAGTTTAAAGCTCTTCCAATGAGTGCAAACATCCTTTCTCCTCTTTGAGACAGGTGTTCCCCATCTGCTGCCAGCAAATATAACATCGTATAGAGTAACCCATGATCCAAAACCCACAAGTTCTGCCAGTGACAATAGGCAGTAAAGCTGCTGACTCTGTGAAGCAGAGTGAGATGAATCTGTGACTATATGACTTCTCTCAAACGTCTCAGAAAGCTTGTGGCTGAACCTGAATTTGGGTTAGATAATGCAACTGTGATTAAACCATATTATTACAGAATATAGAAGTATTGCTGACAGCTGAGCATCACTGGAAGTTGGTTTTTTTGAGTTGGTACGTAAGCATTGCCTCATCCCTCTATGAAGAAGAAAAACTAGAACTGTAAGAATAAGCAGTTAAACCAAACTATCTACAGAAATAAATTTCTGGGTGTTTATTTTGCTAGTTTTACATCATGCAGTAAGTGAAGGAAAAAAATAAAAACCTAGAAAGGGAAATGCTAAGAAGTAAGACTCTTGTTTTCTGAAAAGTTTGTATTTTAAGCTAAAAATTTTAGACACAGCTATAGTGAGACCATCTGCTTAGTGGGTTGGAAGGAAGTTTGACTGGAGATGTGGACTGTTCAGTTATCTGTCACTAAGAGCAAGCAACTAGGATGTGTGACAACAAAAAAAAGGGGGCATAAGAGTATCAATATGTGTGGTAGGGAGTAAAGTAATGAAAGGGACTGATATTGAATATCAAAGCCAGGAACAGACAATTCTAGAAAGGATGGTACAATAAAACCTTGCAAAGTTATTAATTATAAGTCCTGTTGTCATCCGTCTTTTTCTCACAACTGGTTTTCTTTGTCAGTCATTATATTTAAAAGTCTTTAATGACGAGACTTAATCAGACTAGCATTGGCAACATTGTGAAGAACTTCCTACTTATAAATTATATAACTGCATAACAAATGACAATTTCATCATCCTTACGAATAAATGACACTAATAAGTATTTCACTGCACTGCTTTAAACAAAGAGTACATGCCATGATACTTTAAAAATTAGAAGTTGTGGCTTTTTTTTTTTTTTTAAATAAAAAGGAATTAGCATTGCATTAAAATGAATTGACGTTATTAATTATGTTCTTATTTCAATGCATACTAGAGAAAAACATAATGTATAGACACTGCAGTTGCTGTATAGGCAAATACAGAAATTATTGCACACTCAAAAATATTTCACAAAACGATATTAAACATTAGAAACACAACTGATTTAAAAGATGGAATGGAAATATTTGTCCTTGGAAAGTGTTTATTGGATTAAAACACTGTTTTTCAAGAACATGTCTATTTCATCAACTGTGTTTACAAAGAATTACTCAACTACTTGGCTTCATAAAAACAAACTTTCTTTTTAAATCGAACTGTAAAAATGAAGTATTTTAGCATTTTTATATTAAAAAAATGGTGGGTTCAATAGAAAATATTTAAGAATATACTTTATTGAGCAAAATTCTGACTATTCTTTCTTTAGTCATTTTCTTCTTTACAGAAATTACCAGAACACGAATAGAAAGCACAACTCCAGGAATACATAAATGAGCTCCTAACTGCTGCTATTACCCTCCATGTTAAAGCTTTACTCAACTTTTTTTTTGGCCACTAGATGATGAAAAATCATTATGTTGGGAAAATGAAATTAATTCATTAAAGAAAAGGCTACAAAAATAAAATCTTTATGGGTGTATATCAACAAATTTCTCTCTGGAGGAACTATACTCTCATCTGCCACTGTCTTGCTACTGCACGGGTTAACCACAGTAAATAAAAGCAAGTTCATGAAACTGAAGACATTAACAGTGCATGTGTTCTTTCTCCCCAGAAAATTATGAACAAATCTCCCTTCCCCTGCTCCTTTCCAATTCCCTTCTGATTTTTACATTCAAAGAGCTCAGTATTTCAAAAGAATTACCAAGTATAGTAGAATAGTTTGCACTAAAGTTTGAATGTGGATGACAAAATTAACATTTTCAAAATAATGCACTAGAATGAAGTACTCCATCTGTAAAAATTTAAATTTTTCTTCAATAGTACACCAAAAACTATTTCTGTTGACATCCCAGTTCATTGCCAAAAGATTCTCATTCTCAAAATCAACATTTCATTTGCCTTCTTTTGTGATAAAATAGATAATTCATTTAGACAGTGAAGTGAAGGTTTACTTCCCACAAATGCTGAGTTTGAGATCATTTATAATGAAACAGCTCCAGAAGCACAACTATTCATGTGGATAAGTCATTAAAGGATGTATATGGTCTGAACTAAAAACATTTATATATTAGTGCAAAAAACAAATACAACAGAGGGAAAAGGTCAACATTTACTATATCAAATTTTTACAAAAACTAAAGATAAGAATGTGTACAGGCTTGGAAGATTGTCTTGCTGTATATGTACTGAGACCAAGAGAGAGAGAGCACAATATTAGCTGTATTAGAAGGCTTTCATGTCCATTTATTTTACTGAAGTGAACGCAGAGCATTTTAAATTTTAATGTTTGTGGTTAGAGAGAAGATACTTGAAATAGTGACATATACAGAAAATACTAAGGGAAATTTGTCAATAGGAGTGTTAGCTGATACCACTACAATAAATCAACAGAACAGTCCACTCAACACTTCATTTGTTGAGAAGAAGAATCAAGCACATACTTTTCCTTTTCCTGTCAGAGAGAATAAATATCCCATTTATTTCTGGACATTTCAAGAAGTGCCAGACACCTGTACTGTTGAGATCCAACATTAATCATTTCACCACCTGTGTGTCTTCTCATTTACAGCATCTATCTCCCTTCAGTTCCAATCACCATTACCATTTCCTACAACAATAGACAGCCTGACAGATATCTGTTTCTCATTTAGTTAGCAAAATATTTTGATTTTTAATTTATTCATCATTTATACATCGGTCCATTCTTCTCACATATCTGACAATCTGTTGCTTACACCAGGAATTTATTTTTTGTCTTATGGGTTAATAACAAAGGATCTTTAGGAATGCTACTGAAGGAATTTTTATTAATGTCAATTACCAATAGTGTGATCCTTTTTTCCTCAAGGTAACTTGCTGCTTCGTCTTTATAAAATGATGTCTAATAAAAAGAAAGGAAAAAATTAACTTCACCCTTTTGCATACTAAGTATCTATGACTTTGCTGTCAAGACTAGATTGTCAGCAATAAGGACAATGTTCATGTAATTAGGATAGCTGAGAAAGTATTTGTTCAAGACTCCACCCACAGACACCAGAGGTTTAAGCTTGTGATGCTTCATTTTCTCCTATTGTAAATAGAAATTAGTTATTTAAGCAAACAATATTTAACAGAGGAGAGAAAGAAAAACATTAAAAGCTAGACAGACAAGGCAAATACAAGATGTTTAGTTCCTAAAATATAGCTATCATTAACAGTCTTCTCCTTTGACGAGGCAATTCTGAGGCCAACTGGTTGCTTGCTTTCTCCTACACTGCCACTTGACTTACACATTGTGGTTGTTAATTCTTGCTACAGTAGTCATGGATTTTGTAGTTTGTGCTGCTCTCTGCTACATATTCCCACGCTACAGCTCCGCCAGCAAGCTTATGATACCTCCAGCTCTTAGGCAGAGTACATGCAGCACTGGCAGTCCTGCAAAACATAAATTCTTAAATATCTTCTCACATTTCACAGTATATTCATAACTTTTGGGCAAAGTCTCCTGAGCTTCTTCAATTTAAAACTTTTACAGCCTAGCTCTAGAAGTTATTGCCTAGGATTGGAGAGAGACTGCTCACCTAAAGAACAGATAGAAACAGTTAGTTGGAGAGAAAGGCTTCTCAAACACAATAAACCTAAACCTGACCTTATTGTCACATTTCAATTATCTTGCTTTTCTCTATTAGATGTCAAAAGTAGGACCATCTTTTTTTCTTCTCCCCCCCACTTCTCTTTTTTTCTATATAATCACTGCCTTAAATCGCACTGCTTTTTTTTATTATTTAGTACTTGTTACTTTCTGTAATATAGTGAGTAATTTTCCAAATGTTAATAATTTGCAGATGTTTGTCATATTTTTCTGTGAGATGTATTCAAAAGCAGAGAACTCTAATATGTGTTTAGTGTTGAGCCAAAGTATCGTGATGTCTTTGAACCTTTGTCTTTTTGAACGCATTTTTTCTCCTTAAACACAATCCTATTTAATCTCATAAATATGTTGATCACTGAGTAAATGTCTGACCAAGGTTTCACGTAATTCTTCACTTTCAAGGCAAAAGAGATTGAAATTGACATCTAGTTTGACTGCCTCCACTTAACCACTTTATTTCCCATTCTAGCAGTTGCTTATTCTTCTGCTTTTGCTTAATCCTCGTTCCTTCTGAGAACCACTTAATTTTTTAATTCCTCAGTGAGCTTTCCAGAATTTCAGTAACTTTGGGCCTCCACACATTATGTAGAAGACCTGTTCTTCTTGCTATAACACAAGTCAAGTCTCGGGTCTACCAACGGTCCGTTCCACATTCATGTTATGAAACACTTAACATTTGTGCATGACCACACACTTATCTACCGATACTTCTTATTCGGTTCTTTTTGAAGAAAAAAAAGAATATTCATAATATCCTTTACCATTATTGTTAATATCAGCCAGTTTTTCTGTGTCCAGTCTGCATTAGTAAAGTAGGAAAGTTGTGTTTGACAACATATTTGCAACTTGTTGATTAAACTCCAGTAATTCAGGTAGATACCCTTAGAGATACCTAGAAAGAAGGTACCTCTCATGAATAACACTTCCTTTAGATTACTGGAGTAAATCACCTTTTGCATGTGCCTCAATGACTGGTATAGTCTGAAATAGTCATCCTCTGCACAGTACAACTACATAGGACAAATCATATATTTTCATTTTGTAAATTTTCTCTGTTATACGAAACCAGTTCCTCTGAATTAGCTTATCTTCACCAGAGTGAATATCTGCATTCTCACAGAGTTTCTACTAAGATGTCATTGTTGTTGTTAGAACCTTAAAGAAAGCCTACTCATAACAAATTTATTTCTTACATTTTTATAAGAAATAAATTTTACAACAAATAAAAAGAATAATAGCAATATTGTCTTGCCATTTAGTTTTAACGAAAAAGGTATTGCATTTGCAATTGAATTGTTTGCATGGTAAAACACTCTGGCTCTAAATTTCATTGTTTCCTCACCAGATTTTTTTTTTAAAAGGTGCTGCCGGTTAAAAAAAATATAATAAAAATGAACTTTCCAGGAAAAATTTAGTAGACTATCTTTATTATATTGCTTGTTTTGCACAAATGGCATTGAAATATAATTTTTCTATACTAAAACTGATTTTAAAGAATTGTGTACTCTTATTTCAAATTTAAAATAATGCAGACTGCTTATGTTCCAATTTCTCAACTTTAATGACTTGATCTACTGATTTTATGTATTTAATTATTACGTATTGGGATTTAATTATTGACATTGAATAATTCAGTATGTGGTTTTAAAAATGTAAGGAAAAAAGAATTATCACAAAAATGGTAGCACATAAAGAATACTGTCATCTCTTGTATTTAAAGAGGAAATGAAAGACAATGTACAGTGTTCATGAATAATTAATATGATAAAACACACATAGAATAACTACCACTCCACAGATTAAATACATGTCATTTAATAAACTGATCTATTTTCTCAAAGGCTCCATTTTTTGTGAGTTTCTGATTTTTCTTTACAGTTTATCACTATAAAATTTGATTGGATTTTTAAAACTATCATTCCCTAATTCATATGATAATATGAATATTAAAATTCAGTAATTTTTTAAAAAAGAAAAGACAAACACCAAAACCCGAGCATTCAATATATCCATTCTGTTATGCCAAAGGAAATGTCAAATTGCCCCCCCAAAGCAGCCCTTTTTTTTAGTTTGGTTTTCACTCTACTGGCAATGCTTCTGCTGATCATCATGAAGTTTTGTATAACCTTATAAGCACCTGCAGGAACCTGTAGATATTTTCGACAGTAGCAAAAGTCTCAGTTTTTGCTGCATACCATGAAGTTTTCACTCGTGATCAATTTTTAGAGATGCTTTATTTACCTGACTGATAATCCTCATGGAACTAAGCCTTTAAAAAGTCACATTTCTGTGGTGGCAACTGAACCAAGATAGAAGGTGGCTCTTGCTACCCCAAGACACCTGCTTTGCTTCCCTTTTTTTGCAAAAGATTATCTTAATGCATACTATTTAAAATCTTCTACTATGTAAATGTTTTATTCCTGGTTCTTTCAAAAACTTTCATATTAGAAATATTCTGTTTAATCTACTTTTAATTTAATCTTGAAAATGCAAAATTGAGGTATGCTGTTAACATAGCAGATCTTAGCAGACAGTAATTAAAAACTGGGTGCAAGCAGAGGTCATTATTATTTTATTCTGGGACAGCAGAAGCCAAAGCAATATATCTGATTGAAGTCTAAATTTAACCCAAGAAAGAGATACACATTACTTGTTTGTTGGTTGGTTCTTATGGGTTTTATTTCCATAAATGAGCAACATAAAATGGATGCTAAGCAATGGGAGTATGAACATCTCAAAGCTTACTTTATACAACATCTGTATTATCCATATAAAATCACTGAAACTACTCCTCTGAAGTCATTGGGGGGTGTTGTATAGCATAAAGGTCAATTCTGAACATAAATAAAAGAAATCATGACAGATATGCCAATGAAAAAAAGTGTGAACATATTCCTGATAAAGTAGAAATTCAGTAAAAATCTAATTCTAAGCAAGTTAAAGAGGGGAAAAAATACTGAAACTTTTTTTATCACTTTCTTCCATTTACAATCTCATTCGTAAGAATTGCCTGGGAAAAACTTTGCGTCTTTCTTGTTGAGCTGGTTGCTGTGTGAACAAGATAGTAACAAGTAGGAAAATCCTCCGAACTTTAATTCATTTTATTGCTACCCTGGACTGATCACTTATATCACTCTCTGAATAGGTAATACCTGTCTAATCTGATAAGCAAACTGGAAGTTCATCTTGTTTTGCTAATATCTAACCAAGCATGATTTTCAGTCCCCATCATGAGATTTTTGTACTGCAGAAATCACTACGGACTCTAAAATACAAATGCATACAGATGCAATTAAAATCTAATGACATGGTAATGAAAGTGCCCAAAGAGAATTTTCTTTTATTTTTCCACACTTCAGTAAGTAAATTTTGTTAGAAGCAAGCCAGGGTATTTTGGTTTGGGGTATTTTTTGATTATACTATCATCTTCACTTGCATTGAGATTGATTCATTACATTGAGATTTGTTCACTTACATCCTTAGCCTAGAATAATAATTAGCACATTCCATACTCAAGACAAATGAAACATTTAAAGAGATCTAACATACTTTCAGAAGAATATACCTTAGAACAAACCAAACCGTCATTTGATAAGTTCATGGTGTTGAAAGACGTTTAGGAAGCCATTGGACTCTGACTGTCTTACCTCTCTTAGAAGTTTAGAAAACTGAAGGTTGATAAACATTACCAGAAATACTGTGGATTCAGGACACCATATCTGAATGTAGACACTGTAAGTGGCGTAAATCTCCCCTTGCTAATTTTCTTTTTAAATAAAATAAAATAAAATAAAATGCTATATGTATATATTAGTAAGGAACTCTTCCCAAAAACATTTGCAATTCATTTTAGTCACTTATCATTCAATTACCTGGATTCCTGCTCTGTGTTAATTGAAGACCTCTTTAGAGAGATCTCAGTTTATCAGCCTTCCAGTACAGTATTAATATGTTGACTGTACAAGGATCCTATATAGCAGCCTAGAACTACTATGTAATTGATGATTTATTTTTCAGAGTTTGTTAGGTGCATTGTTACTGTCACTTTTAATCCTTCCGCAGTCAGGTATTGGACCTGACCAAGTAGATTAAAACACAGATAAAACTATTGGAAATGAATAGTCTCTTCCCTTTTACAGATGTAAAACAGCTAACTTATGGTCTCATAGACGTCTTCAATATCAAACAGCCTCTGAATACCAGGGGGTAATCCTGTCTCCTTTCTAAAGGGCATTTAAGGTTGTAAAAAAGTGTATGTCTTTCGGAATCTTTATAATGAGCAGACAAATATAAATTGTCCTTTACACAATAATAGATTTTTAATACTTCTTTTTCATCCTTTTCCTTCCATCTCTAACAGCATATTTTCTTTGGATGACCTGACAAAAGCAACGTCATCTGTACAGAATTAGGGATAAAAAAATAAAATTTAGAACAATGGTTATTTAGGACAAAATACTTGCATTGAAAAATTCCTGTCTTTGAAAAAATGCATTAATTCACTGTGTCTTTTTAGTAGCCATTATATTACATTTCTTGAAAAATATGCACTGTATGTGTGCTATATTGTGTTTTCAAATGTTATTATCAACTATTTTCATTCATAAATTAACAATGTTGGGAAAGTCTCTAGACTGTTTCTGCTTGAGGCTGATAAGTACATTCTCTATTTTGTCTTCCTTTAAACTTGGCAGTAAGCAATTACATGTGTCCGTAGTTCAGTAATAATGGCAAAAGGCCAAAGAATTTGGCATCTTTATCTGTCTTATATTTATTCCTGGCTCAGTGTTATAAACAAAACGAGAATTCCCTACCACAAGCCATTTATTTCCCTTGAAAATAAAGCTTACAACCATGGAAGCCTGATGATAAATCCTAACTGTAAAGATCCAAGAGTCCATCCATGTGGGCTACTACTAATAAGATAATACTAATTGGTTAGAGTTTAAAAATAATCAAGTGGAAACTTAACGGCAAAAATCTTACTCTAGACTAAATAAGACTTTATTTTAGAATACAGCACACAGGCATGAATTTATCCTCTGGTTTCTAAAACAAATAAATAAACAAACAAAAACAACCCTTCAAAAATGGATGTATGAAAAACGACTACTGTTCAAATTTACTTAATTTTCAAAATTTATATAAAGTACAAACCAGTCTTCTGGTTATCCTAGAAGAAACAGTTTGTTTAACTTGATGTAAGGATGACTGACACATGATTAAGGCACCAAACTGTTTATACTTACAAGGTTTACTTTGGGTCCACCGCATGTCTCATCACTACAGTAGACAAGTGCTCATAGTACATCTACACTCATAGGTGTATTTACAAGGAGGCATAGAACAGACTTCGTCAGAGCTTGTCCTTTCCTAATAACTTTGGAGGACAGTGGTGTTAGTTTGATTTTGTTTGTTTAACTATATGGTTTCCTTTGTTTCTTGAAGAAAAAATCTTGTTTACATTTAAAATGGTGAAAAATTCTGATTTATTGTTTTTAGATATGGAAACTTTTCTTGAGGTAAGAAAGTATCAGAATTTTTTCAATTATATCATTTTTAAACTAAAATATAAATTTATCAAATTAAAACATTTTCAAGTAGCTAATATCAGAAGCTTTTCATGTACAATATGGACAATATTTGTATTCAAAAACAGAAAGAAAAAAGTATTTTCAGTATTTGGAATAGATTGTATGGGATTAAAAATTCAATTTCAGGTATACTTGGCTGAGACAAATAGGTTTGAAGTAAAATTATCGTTTTTCCCAGAGAGGCACCTTGACCTACCATGTGGCTGTCTTTTTTCAAATAAAATCAGAGTTTAGGAACACAGAATTTTTAAAGTCAGATTTCTTTGCAATGTCTTAGTCTGGCCATCCTAAAGTAGTAGTCAAGATCAGAAAAAAACAGGTTTGAAAACATAAAAATATTTTGACATTTCCAAATGTCAGCAGGAGTTTCACTCATGGAAGGGACAAAGGCTAGGTAAACTCTTGATTTATTCAAGTTGATTCACTTTTTATTGGTTGAAATAGCCTTAATATGAAAATGTTATCTTCTCTCTCATCTACTTAAGAAAAAAAATTGTTTGAACTTTGAGTATTATTTGAAATTTTTTGAGAGCTATTTCTGAATTTACCATAAAGTCAATACAGAAAAATCTTTAACAAACACAAATTCTGTTTGTTCAAACAACAAAATAATGAATATATCTTTGTTTATGTACAAGGTTTCTTGTATCGCCATGCAGCATACAGTAAATAATACCAGTAATATCTCTCTACCTCATTATAATCTCCTCCTTGAAGTTGTATAGTTCCCTGATGAAAGTCATGTGCTGTTAACATTGTATCTAGCTATTAATCCCTAATAGTATACTTCTTAGTATGCATATTTTTAAAAGATAGTCTAAGTACATATAGATAAAATATATCATATCTATCATTCTATTAAGGAAATTTGATTTATATTGTACTCCTTTCTATTATTGTTAGGTTTAGTGTTTCGTTACAGTACCACACAATGGCTCTTATCAGTGATGCTCCATTGTGCTAAGTACTGTGCCATGAGTCAATGGAGACAGCAAAAATAAATTAATAACAAAATATGAGGGGTGTTAATGTTATTTTTTCCTTATTAGTCTACATACTCATTTTTAATATATACAAGAAGAAACCTTCTTTTCCTTATTATCTGTAGATGAAATTGAGACTTTCTTGGAAAGCTGTTATGTTGGGGTAATATAATGAGACAAAAAGAAAAAAAGTTCATTTTTTTGAGACTTATAATCTGAACTGGGGAACCCTAGCAGCGTAACAATCTACTCACATGTGGAAATACAGACCAGGATATTGTTTAATTGCATATCAAGCATTCATTGTGATCTAACCAAGGAGGGGTTAGCTACTTTTAAAAGTATGATAATCAAGAAATAGAAATGTAAGTATACTTCAATTTTAGATGAATATGTATCATGCCAGATCCAACAACCCAAAAGAAATGAGGCTGCCAAAGCTCCATGTACCAAGTCCAATCAGTAGTGAGGTTGAAGACATATAGCTTAGCAAGCACATGCGTGCAGAGCATGCTTGTGCACCACACATGAACTTACACATATATACATTAACAGCCACACAGATCACAGACAAACAGAACACTCCCATGAACACAGACGACCCCAACAGCCTCATCTTGCTCCCTTCTCCCACTGAGCAAGGTGGTTCAATAGTGAGAATAAACACGTGTGTACGTGTGTACCAGTGGCTCCCTCCAGTAGCTGGGTTCACTCAGAGCAATAGCTACCTCCCTGGACCCCAGTCTTCCACCTTGCTGACACCTGGACATAGGAACTCTAGAGGTGACAGGTCCACTCTGTTTACTGGTACAGTCCTTCACTCACACATGCAGATACACGCACACAGAGTTTGCAGGACTCCCTTGATACCATAGCTGCACCCCAATGCTTTCACATATAGGAACACACAGGTGCTCTCACACCCTTGAAGACCCACACCCCCTATTTGCTTCCAGGCCTCTTGGTCCATTCACCAGTTAGACTAACTTGATCTTCACTAGAAATCGCACACTCATTTGCACACTCGCACTCACTCCAGTCACTGACAACACAAGCACACAGGCTCCTATGATTCAGTTTGACATTATATTATTAAATATAATCACTTTTTTTCTATAGAAATACAAAATCAATGAGAAAAATCTTTGTTAATGCAAACAGTAAATGTTAGGGAATGAGTATAATAAAACAAACTGCAGATTTTCTATTAAAGAGTATCCTCTTTATCACTCTTTTATACAAATGAGATGCAACCTAACTGCTTTAAAGTGTCAGACATTTTCGAAAGATCACGTGTAAGACTGCATTCTTCACAGTATTTTTTGGTTTGGTTGTTTTGTGTTTGGAACTATATTGAACATAGGAAACCGTGAATGAGCACTTCCTCTAAAGTGAGAATTTTCTATGTAAATATAATTATATTATCTTCTTTATGGATTGCAGAAAAGTAAAATTTGAAAACCAAGACTATGAATGTAAGCTATGTTTTACACTCAAGAATGAATAACCTTTGTAAGTATCAATGGATCCAGACATAGTCTTACTTTGAAATAAGTAACATTAGGAGCACAACTAGGCTGTCAGTGACAGTCAGGTAAGATTTTGCTTAGTAGTCATCTCTACACAATACTTTTGGACACAAAATAATAATAAGATAATTACTGTTTCTTTTATTTGTGCAAAAACTGAACTGCTAACTTTACCTCCTTTTTTTAGGAATATAATATAATTTGGATTTTGTTAACAGTAATTTCAAAATTTGAGTCAATAAATGTTACTCCTTTATAAAAAAGGCATATCAAAAAATCTTGATGCAAGGAAGAACAAACTTACTTTATATTCAGTGAAAAGAATACATGAAATTTAAGTCTTAACTCAATATTCTAATTGTCTTTTAATTCAGAAAACAAATAACACTTCAGTATGAATAGCAGCTGCCTTAGAAGGTTAATGCCTTAATAATGAAGGCTTTCCCTCCTCTTTTTTTCTCTTAGCTTTTATTGCCGAGCACTATACCATGTGGTATGGGCTATCTCTTTGGTCAACTTGAGTCAATGGTTATGACCATGTCCCCTTCCAACCTATTACCTAGTCCTAGTCTATTGGCCTTTCAGAGAGGCAGAGGGAGGTATAGGGTAGAGAGAAAGCCTTGATGCTGTGTAAGCACATGTTGGCATGCTATCAATAACTTTCTAGCTACAAATACAAAGCATAGTACTCTGAGGGCTGTTATGGGGAAAATCAACTCCATCCCAGTCAGACTCAATATAGTACCTCAAATTTACCTTTCTCCAGTGTCACTAGATCACCAGCCCCAAACAGTAATATTATCACATTGTCATTTTTCAGATCTTTACTACTGTTGCAACCATAGCTCTTCCTATTGCCCATCAAGTCACTTGCTGAGATTTGGTTTTCCTGATACCATCTCCAATTGACAGTTCCTTTCTTCATTCTCTGTATTCTGTCTTTGTTGTCTTTTTACATCAGAGCTCTGCTACAACTTCCCTGTTCACTCAAAGCAGTCTCCTGATCTGCTTGCTTTCCTGGGTACTGGAATGGATCAGTTTTGCACTTGGAGGATTCTACCCTTAAGCACTTGATAGCTTTCCTGGGCTCCTTTGCTCTGCGGAGCTGTCTGCTCTGGGATCCTACTTACCTCTTTCTTGAGTCTGCTCTCCCAATATGCAAGTCTGCAATCACTTATGGACTTGAACTCCAGTATTTCATAATTGCTACTGACAAGACAGTCACTGACCAGTTTTTCCGTGTTACTGGATAGCAGATTCAGATTTGTGTCCCCTTTGGTTGGACAACGCAGTACCTGAGTCACAAAGTTATCCCTGATAACTTTTTATCATAATGAAAAGAAATTTCTATTCTTGGAGATATTCAAAAGCCATCTGGACATAGTCCTGGGCAACATTTTCTAGGTGACTTTGCTTAAGCAAGGTGAAGTAGACCCAATGATTCCCAAAAATCTCCCTTCCAACCTCAGCCATTCAGGGATTCTGTGATTCTGACACGCTCCAGAAATCTTCATGACTACTTGCATTTACTGATTTTGCACTTCCAGCAGATGTTAGAGACAGAAAAATTCCCTATGAAAGCCAGTGTCAGTGATACAGAAACTTCTTGAAATTATTTAAAGAAAACTTCATTCACTTCTTCACCTTGATCAGGTAGTCTGCAACAAACTCTTCCCACATTTTAACTCCTACGAGTCTCTTCTCCATTCTAATTCTTGTAGGAGCAGTAAGAATTGTCTTCTATTCTTGCTGTTATGTAGTGATGAATCTCTGCACTTAGTATTTCTAAAAAAAATAAGTCACTGTCACAACTTCACTCAGTATTTTGCATTGGAGATACGTTATTTACAGCACTATGTTCTGTGATAGTAAAAGTCTTTCGAGGAAAATCTTAAATGAACATTTTCACATCCATGAGACTCATACAATTTATACACCAGCTGCTTGCAAGTCTCAAACAACACCTACTTCCAATTCTCTTCAGTAACTACCTTAGAAATTACCCATCTAATAGCTCCAAAAGAAATACTGCAAATGAGTGGAACAGTAAGACAGAGAAGTAAATTTGTATTATGAAATGGGCTATTCACAAAATATGTAGATGGGAGAACAACCCTTTCTCAAATGTCAGAAAATTGACTGAAGTACATCACAATTTGTACTGTTTTTTTCTAAAATATATTAGTGTGCCAATCATTAGAGTAAATATGTGATGTTTCCTTTGTTATTCTGAGAAACATTAAGATTATGTGTGCCATTTGTAAATTATCACCCTTTCAAATATTTGAGGTACTTTTCCAGAAATTCATCAGCACCATTTTATTCACAAAAAAATGCATTTATTGAATACATGTTTAAGGGAAACAAACAAACAAATCATTGCATGCATTACATTCAGTTTCTTTTAATACTCCCAATTAGGTTTTCAAGAGCTTTAACAATGATTGCCAGCTGCTACCTTCATGAACTGTACAAATTTTTATAGAATAAACTGCAGTTTCACGACAAAATTTGCATAGCAGTTAACACTATTTATATTGTCAAACCCAGGAAGTTGAGTGCCATTGCTGCCAGCAATCTTGTAGCTTTCATCTGGTGAGTTGACACCATTTCAGTTAATCCTTTTGTTTTAGTCAGGTTCTACAGGGATGCCTTTTGGAAAACAAGGAAGTAAACAGAGATGAACAAGCTCTTATGGGTAAAGAAGTCTTTCAGTTCATCCAATTTAGGAACCTGAATGTGAAATTATAGACAACTTCAAAAAGTAGTAGAATACATATTGGAGCCCACAACTCAGCTGCTTATCACAGAATCATTGTAGAATCATAGAATGGTTTTGGTTGGAAGGGACTTTAAAGATAATCTAGCTCCAACATCACATCTTCCACTTGACTAGTTTACTCAAAGCCCAGTCCAATCTGGCCTTGAGTACTTCCAGGGATGGGACATCCACAACTTCCCCGGACAACTTGTTTCAGTGCCTCACCATCCTCACAGTGTAGCATTTCTTCCTTACACCTAATTTAAATCTACTTTCTTCCAATTTAAAACCATTAACCCTATCATTAAAAGCCCTTGTAAAAAGTCCCTCTTCAACTTTATTTTAGGGCCATAAAGGCCCTAAAATACATACTGGAAGGCTGCTTCAAGGTCTCCCTAGCGCTTTTTCTTCTCCAGGCTGAACAACCACAACTCTCTCAGCCTGTGTTCATACGAGTGGTGTTCCAACCCTCTGATCATCTCCATGGCCCTCCTTCAGATCCACTTCAACAGGTCCATGTTCTTTCTATGATGGGGGCCCCAGAGCAGAATGCTTACATCAATGAAAATATTGCTATGACTCGAGGCAACACTGCATCTTATATCCCAAATTGAATATGTGGTACACAGCATTTTTCTCAACTGATTTTGAGTAGTTAATCTGTTTTTTTCTTAATAATTAATATTTTTTCTTCTGAATCTGGCAAGAAAAAATCAGATAATGTATTTATATATTTATTTAGGTTGCTTATATGACTTTCATTTTCGAAATGTCTTTTTGAGCTCTAACCTAAAATGTCTGCTTATCTGTCTCTTACCTGTACGAGTGTGCCTTTTTGATAAGACAATTTAGTAATGCAATTTTATGTACTGTTCTACATCTTCAAGTTATTTTTGATGTCTCTAAAATTTGGGAAAGAGCTAGAATTTTTAAATGCAATTAAATTCCTAAAAGTTATGTGACAAATGACACTATGATACATGCTGAAATTCTAGTCTTCGCCTTCACAGAAGGAAAAGGAAGAAGATACTAATTTTTAGACAAACTTTTGAGCAACATCAGACTGGCTTACCTGCATGAACGCAGCATTTACTAATGCGTGGTGGCTAGTCTAAATATCTCTCTTGCTCAGGGGTGTCCAAGGAAATCTGGTTATTGTCAAAGCTATTTCAGTAGATTTGGGGACCAAAAGGTATGTGTTCACAGATTGCCACATTCCATTGTTATGCTGTTTGTGTAGCAATATGTTTTACATTCAAATTCTCTCATCATTCACTGTCTTGTAATTAGGTTCTTGCTCAAGGCCTACTGGCATTTGAAACAAACTGTGTTGAGGCTTATGTTATTTAAATTTATTTGGGTCTTGAGGGAAGTGGCTGATATAGTTACTAAACCACTCTCGGTCGAATTTCAAAAGTAATGGCTGTCAGGAGAAGTCCACAGTGGCTAGAAAAAAGGGAATATCACGCCTGTTTTTTAAAAGGAGGATCCTGGGAACTACTGACCAGTCAGTCTCACCTCCAGGCCTGCTAAGATCATGAAACCCTTTCTCCTGAAAGACATATCGAAACATATGGAAGACAGGTAAGCAGAGACAGCCAACATGTCTTCACTAAGGGCAAACTGTACCTGACTTGTGCACCAAGTTATATCCATTCTTGACAAGCTGCCAAACTCTTATGTTTTTATATTAGTATTCAAACTAATTTCAGAGGTAAATTTATTAACTGTCATTTTAATCGTAGCTCAGCTATGGTATCTGTGATTACATTTTTTTTGTATCCAGATTCTTAGAGGACATTCTAATACCTATATATGTTGTCATAGATACTCATTCTAATTGAAATAAAGGACAGTGTGAGATATATATTATGACATTTAGATGAGAACATATGGTCTTAAGTTGCACCAGGGGAAGTTTAGATTAGATATTAGGAGAAATTTCTTCACAGAAAAGGTTGTCAGTTGTTGGAACTGGCTGCCCAGAGAAGTTGCTGAGTCACTATCCATGAAGGTATTTAAAAGGTGCTTAGGGGAATGGTTTAGCGGTGAACTTGGTAGTGTTAGGTTTAGAGTTGGACTTGATGATCGCAGAAGTCTTCCAGTTGTTCTGGTTTGGGCTAAAGCAGAACATTTTCTCTGACTTTTCAGCCTGATAGTTCTCAACAAGGTAATGGGCCTTGGTGTCTAGAGAGGTCACTGCTCACACTTATTCCTATGTAAATTAAGGCCATCCTACAGTTACTGGTGAAGGGGGTTCTCAGCTGCTAGGAGGGATGGATGGGACAATGGGATGGATGACCCAGCCTGAACAACAAAGTATTCCATGCTATATATGTCACACTTGGAATAAAATCTTAGAGATCACAAGGGAGGACCTCATCCATCTGCCTGCTCCTGAATCAGTCCATGTGTTCTTGAATCCAGTTCCTAGATCCAGTCCCTGAGTCCAGCTCCCGCCTGACATTGAATCCAGTTTGGGATCTTCCCTGCACTTGTCCTGAAGTGTCAGCTGTGACATATGGTTATGGAGTTTTAAAGGGTTTTGGTACGCTCATATATTTATTATTATTTTCTTATTAATATTATTATATTCCTTTTATTTTTATCATTGTATTAAAACTGCTGTAGTGTTATTTTCCAATCCACAAGTCTCTTTCTCTTATTTCCCTTTTCCCCTTCCTGAGGGATTGGGACTAAAACCTTCCCAGATTTAGCTACTGACATGACTAGAGGAGTTGCTAAACTAGGACACCAACCTAAATGATTCTATGATTCTATGATTTTTGTGTTTACAGATACAGATATATAAAAAAAACCTTATAGGTATGTTGTAGTACTAGTCACAGAATATAACCAGGAAATTATTAATTCAGAAAAGCATCCAGGAAATTCTTTATTTGCTCAGAAACCTCCCATGAACCTCAGATTTTATTTAAGTAAGAAAGATTCTAGGAATTCAATAGGTATTTTTAAGGTTGATTTCTCCAAGGAGTGGCAAAATTAGGACAAAGAGCTAGCACCGATAGATAAATGAGCTGTATTTTTCTCTAAAGGGAGTGAAAGACAGACTGTGTTATTGTTACATGATACTTAGAGGAAAAGATCATTTTTAGTATTCAGGCAAACAACATTTGGAAAATATTGCATGTTTAGGACAAAAGAAATTTCAATAAATTTGGTTCCTTAATTTCTTTAGGGATTATAACAGCTAGTATTCCATTCAACAAATCCAGAGAGCAACTTGATTAACTGCAGTTGTGTGAAACAGATTTGCCTAAGTATCAATTTGCTGTCAACCCGTCTGCCATCTCCATTAATTATGTAAGCAATTGTGCAAGAGCAAATAGCTTTTATGTTGATTTTCCAGGGTGTGTTCTATCATTTCATTTGATTATGATAAAAAGGTATTTTCCATGACTAACAACTTGCATAAAATTGTCAGGGCTGGCCATTTCAGAACATTCAGTTATGCAATTATCCTTTTTTATACATTTATGTCTGCTCAGCCACACATCCAGTAACTGAAAGACACACACCTTCTGCACATCAAGCACTTTGCTACTCCACAAAAAAACCCACATTAACCTGAAAATGGTATCGGTAAGAAAGCTATGAAGTGTAACTGTGATCTTATTTATAAGATACTATGCTCTAAAAGGCTTCAGATGGTATGCACTTATGTGTTGCACTTATGTATCTTCCATAAGGAAAATACATAATGTAAAGAATTTCATTGTAAGGTATTGATTTTTGATTGTTGTTTTGTTATGAGTGTAGGTGAATTCTGAATAAAAGGTTCCTCCTCCATCCAATATTAGTATTTGGATTCACTCTGAGAATTCCACAAACGTCTCAAGAACTTTCATCTAAGTTGTTAATCCACATTGTAATCATAACATTCGTGTGATACAATTACATTCCAGGACAGTAAAGGTTCTGACAGTGGCTGACATTGGAGAATGTGAAGAGGTCATATTTTCTGTGTATATACATATACCACCTATATACATGAATATGAGAGAGTAGGATACTTCTTTATTTTTTGCATCTTCTACTGATATTGTGTGACTAAGCAAATATCATATGATACATCTCACTCAGTGTCTATAACCTGCATTAGATCTTGGTGCTGTTGTTAATGCATATGGTGCCATATGCAGATCACAGTTTTCAAAAGGTCTACTATGGTTTACAGTTGTAAAACCTTTCAGTCTCTGCCTCTCGTTCCTAGTTGGTAATCTTTAATTCTGACAAAGCCAACAATGAAGCTTAGTTCTATCTTTGTTCCTAAATCGCGTATTTTGTTTTTTTCCAAAAAGGGTACGTGACTGTCATTTTATGTTTGGTACTCTGACAATGGCATTTGAGTATTTGTCATATTTAGGGTGTAGTCTTGAAAATGCTGACAAGTGTAGATAAAGGGAGTAGAACAACAAGTAGCATTATTATAATTCAGGAAACGCTTTCAATTTGGGGATTTTATCAGAGCTGTACTTGTATTATCTTTGTTTCTTTCACTCAAATTACTGCTTCTTACACGTCATTTCTCCTCTCTCTTGTACTAGAAATGTGAAGGATATTATGAAGACCAGGATCATTGTACTCTGCAGTGTTCGGAGCCTCTTGTCAATTGAAATCTTTGGTGAAGTATTTTTGCCTTGCATTTAGGGGCATAGACTCACATCCGGCAATAGTTGCAAACTTCTATCCACTCTTTTGTGCTCTAATTACTTTTGTCTTTCATTGAAGTTTAATGTTAATTGCTTTTGTCGAAGAGGTTAAGATAAAGACAGTTACACATCTGTTGCATTCAATCCTCCAACTACTTATATGAAAGTCATTTCTGAGAAAGTCACATCTACCAGGTAGAAATTTAAAAAACCGCATTTTGCACTAACTTATAATAGAAAAGCAAACACTACAAAAAATAGAAATATCTACAGTAAAATTTTCATAGTTGTAAGAGTAAAGCAGACATGAACAGAGTGAGACAATTTTGTATATTATTGAATGCTCTCGTGATATTTCCATGCTTGAAAAATAGTTTTGAAAACAGAATCTTAAACAGATTACATACAGCTGTCTTAAGAATACATTTTTATACTAAAATACATTAAAAGTCTAAAAAGGCATAAGCATATGTAAACATGAATTTCAATGACACTCCTGAGAAATAAATCTTCCTAAAAAAAAAACCCAAACTTGAAATAAAGGTTTTATTTATTAATTTTTTACATGAACACCGATTAAATATTTATCATTTTTGATGTGTTATACAACCCTGAAATTACAATTTCTTGCTATTGTTGAAAGTGCATTATTACCTGTTTCTTCTCAGCAGGAAATTTGCATTCTACACTCCGTTACCTGGTCTATTTCAAGCAAATTTTTAACCCATGTCCCTTTGAATCAGTAAAAGCAAAATGTTTGAAACTAAGAATTTCTGTGTCTTTCAAACCATGCACTAACTATTTTAGTGCCACCATTTAAATTGCAAAATTATGAAGCCTCTGAATCCCTCTGTTGCCTATCTTACTGCATCCATGAATGATGCTGTACATCTAACAATGAATTCTTTGAATATTTTAGCAATAAAAAAATCCATGGTGTGATGAGAATTATAGATAGACTGCAGCAACTAAAGAAAAGCTCATCAGATAAGAACAAAATGAGAGGTTTAGACTAAAAATCACAGAAATCTTGAATAGAAGTGAAAAGAAATTATTTCTCAGCTCTGTGTTCACAGTGTTCATGTCACTTTTACAAATGTTTTGCTGGGGTCCAAGAAACTGAGGTTCTTAATAAAGGCAATTTCTTATTGAGTGCTCTACGTAGAGAAATGAGAAATGTGTATATCCAGAGATATTGTTCCCACGGAAACCATAATTCAGCCACTTTGTGCACATATATTAAAGAATGTTTATGCAAGGGAGATAAGATATGGTTTCTTTGGGAACCATAACTTTGACTTCACCGACTTTTGTGTGTGCTAAATGTCAACCATTATTTTGCATTAATATATCTTGTACTTCCTTTATTGCATTGTATTTGCTGAATAGCACACTGCATGCTTGTACGATGAAAGGATGTTTTGTAATATTTTCATGCAGAAGTTAAGACGTAATGCAGCAATAAGAGCCTAAATTTCAAGTTTCCACTCTTATGAGGCTGTTCTTTCAGTTGACAAGCTTAGAGTTGAAATACCATTTTGACTTATAGATCTGCACAACTGCAGACCCATAATCACTTTGCTTTAGGGAATTTCATAAAACAATTTACTTTGGATTATTACGCTGTTAGTTTTCGTCTTCAAGACAAAAAGTAAAAGTTAGAGATGCATAAGGTTAGAAAGGAACCAATGCAATATTTTTAAACTAGTGAGAGTTTAGGGTTTTTTTTCTCAGAACATGAATAATAACTTCAAATTTACATAAAGCTCATGTTACATTAGAAGAGCTAAACAAGATCTCCAGGACTTATATATTTAGCAAGTAGTATTTCTCTACAATGTGAAGGCAGTCTAAAAATACATCATAAATTTTCCTTGTGGGTTCAGTCATGTTATAAATTGAAGTGGTAGAAAGATGTCAAATTACTTCAGATGAGTGAAACATATTTTATTACAAGATTTCAGGATAAGGACATACACTGATTATTTATTTATTTTTTAGTAGGGCAGAAGTGTAAAAAAAAATCTGTTTTGCTTTTCACTTACATGTCTATACTATGTTTAAACTTACTGTGGTGGACAGGTTAGCCTATGTCTTCCAAGAGCTATGGTAACACCTTTTTACAAATGCACAAAGATCTAGTGAGCACTATTCCTTCTGTGGAAAGAGTTTCTAATACAGTAGTTTGTGACGGGATTAAAAGTCAAACTAATAATCCCACCATGGAAATTATGCACTTTCTTAACATGAAACTCAAAACAAAAGAGGCAACCACATTTCTGCATCTTCTTGCAGCGTGGAGCTGGAAAATCATTAATATGCTCACCCAGGTGATGGACATCAGAAACACTTCTGCTAAATCTAAGTTGATGGACCCACCAGGTAAACCATCAGTCTGTGTCCATCTAGAAGAACCTATGTCAGAATTCACCACTCCTTTCTTTGCCTTACTCAAGTTATACCTTCATGCTTACTGGCAGCATGCGTAAACTGGGAAAGCACTAGCCTTTCCTAGTTGTGGTGAATTCACCCCAGTTACTGACCCTCTCCTTAACAAGAAGTAAGAGGGGATGGGAAGAACAGGAATGAGAAAACTTGTGCACTGAAAAGAAAATAGGAAGATTACTCACCAAATTACTGTCATGGGCAAAACCAGACTTAACTCGAGGAAATTTAATTTCATGTATTGCAAATAAATGTCACCTAAACATTTAGTTACTGGTTCCAGTATTGGAAGACAAAGGTTTTGTACTGGTTTTAGATGGGATAATATTCTTCATGGTAGCTCGCATGGCAGTGACCTGGATTTGTGACCCAAACAGTTTTAATAACACATCAATGTTTTAGTTGTTGCTGAATAGTGCTTCCGTCTTTGTTTCGCGTGCTGCTTTGCATGAATTCATGCTCAGCTGACCCCAACTGCACAAAAGAATGTCCCATATAATATAGAATCATAGAATCATAGAATCATCTGGTTGGAAAAGCCAGAAAAAGAAATGATCAAGTCCAACTGTACCTATCCACTACTAAACCATGTCCCTAAAAAGTTAATCTACCCACCTTTTAAACACCTTCAGGGATGGTGACTCCACCACCTCTCTGGGCAGCCTGTTCCAGTGCCTGACCACCCTTTCAGTGAAGAAATTTTTCTGAATGTCCGGTCTGAACCTGCCCTGGTGCAACTTGCAGCCATTACCTCTTGTCCTATCAACTGTCACTTGAGAGAAGAGACCAACATTCACCTTGCTGAAACCTCCTTTCAGGTAGTTTTAGACAGTGATAAGGTCTCTCAACCTCCTCTTCTCCAAGCTAAACAGCCCCAGGTCCTTGTAAGACTTGTTCTCCAGCCCCTTCACCAGCCTCGTTGCTCTTCTCTGGACATGCTTCAGCACCTCAATGTCCTCGTACTGAGGGGCCCAGAGCTGAACACAGTACTTGAGGAGTGGCCTCACCAGTGTTGAGTACAGGGGTAAAATCACCTGCCTGGTCCTACTGGTCACACTGTTTTTGATACAGGCCAAGATGCCATTGGCCTTCTTGGCCACCTGGGCACACTGCTGGCTCATATTCAGCTGGCAGTCAATCAACACCTCCAGGTCCTTCTCCTCCAGGCAGCTCTCCAACCCTTCTTCCCCAAGTCTGTAACGCTACATGGGGTTGTTGTGTCCCAAGTGCAGGACTCGTCACTTGGTCTTGTTAAACCTCATCCTGTTGGTCTCAGCTCATCGATCCAGCCTGTCCAGATCCCTCTGCACAGCCTCCCTTCCTTCAAGCAGATCAACACTGTCACCCAGCTTGGTGTCATCTTCAAACTTGCTAAGGGTGCACCCAATCCCCTCGTTGATAAAGATATTGAATAGAACTGACCCAGCACTGAACCCTGGGAAACACCATTGTGACCAGCTTCCAACTGGATTTAACTCCATTTACCACTACCCTCTGGGCCCAGCCATCCAGTCAGTTTTTTACCCAGCAGAGGGTGTGCCCGTGCAGGCCAATGGCAACCAGTTTCTCAATCAGAATGCCGTGAGAAACGGTGTCAAAGGTTTTACAAAGTCCAAGTACATCACACCCACAGCCTTTCTCTTGTCCATTCTCACAGAAGGAGATAAGGTACTCAGCAACAAAAGCTGGGGCAAAGAAAGAGGAAGGGAGAATATTCAGCGTTTGTCTTCCCAAGAAACCACTATACATTATTAAGTCCTGCTTTCCTGGAAATTGCTAAACATCAGCCTGCTAATAGAACACTGTGAATGAATTCACATTTTTGTTTTGGTTGTGCATACAACAATGCTTTATCTATTAAATTCTCGTTATATCAACCCACAATTATTCTTACTTTTACCCACTTTATTCTCTTTCTTGTCCTAATGAGGGGAAGTGAGCAAGGGGAAATGTGCAGCTCAGCTGCCTACCAGAGTTATCACACAACAGGAAACGAGTATTTAATCACTGATGGAAAAAAATTTCCTACTGCTTACACAAGCTCAACTTCAGTGTCAGCTTCACTTCTCTTCAAACACCTTTCCTCTCCACTTCCTACACTCCATTTCACTCCACTCCAGACATGTCTTCTGCCCTCCTGTTATCACTGCAGATTACACTTGATCCTTCCTGTGAAGCAGCAAGTAGCACTGGATATTGGGGTCAGTGCCTAGCTGATTTTTTCTGCAACTCCTTCGGGTGCCAATGCTACACCCTCTTCCCCAAAGCAAACATCCCTTGCCGTTTACAGTTAATACACTAGTTGAGATCTACATGGTCTGTATAATCCAACAGCCAAGACCAAATTGATATACGTTTCTGCCATGAGAGTTTTTTAGCTCAAGTTCAGTGCTGTGTTAATGTATGTCATGCAATTTCATGTCTTTGTACACTATATTAAGCACACATTACCTTAGGCTATGCTTTAGAGGACTTTCCTATTTAGGAACTGGTGAATACTGTGTACAGTTCTGGGCCCCCCAGTTTGGGAAAGATGTCAGGATGCTGGAGTGTGTCCAGAGGAGGGCAACAAAGATGGTGAAAGGGCTGGAGCACAAGCCCTATGAGGAGCAACTGAGGGAGTTGGGGCTGTTTAGTCTGAAGAAGAGGAGGCTCAGGGGAGACCTCATTGCTCTCTACAACTACCTAAAAGGAGGTTGTAGACGGGCAGGGGTTGGTCTCTTCTCCCAGTGACAGAACTAGAGGGCATGGACTCAAGCTTCGTCAGGGAAAGTTTAGACTTGATGTTAGGAAAAAGTTCTTCACTGAAAGGGTGATTGGCCATTGGAATGCGCTGCCCAGGGAGGTGGTGGAGTCGCCAACCCTGGAGGCGTTTAAGGGGAGACTGGATGAGGCACTGAGTGCTATGGTTTAGATGATGGTGTTAGTTATTGGTGTTAGTGTTGGGATATAGGTTGGACTTGATGATCTCTGAGGTCCTTTCCAACCTTATGGTACTGTGATACTGTGATACTGTGAAATGGATTTACAAAAAAAAAAAAAACAGCTTAAAGAAACTCTGAATGCCATATGAGGACATAATATGGACAGTTATTTGAGTTTAAATTTGCAGTAGATGCCTACGAAAATGAACTTACTCTTCTACCAAACATTATCACAAACAATCCTGCTAAAGTCAGTGAAATTCTTTATGGAGAAAGGTGCTACCCATTTTGAGCTATGTTATCAATCTATCCCATAAATCTATCCCATAATAATTACTGTGAACCATTAAATCTTGACATTTCTCACACTGTGGTATTTACCACTAGTGAGGCATTTTCAGTTCCCCTATGCTTGGAACAGGGAGCACTGCAAATACCACATGAAGTTTAACTAACATCAACAGTAAATGTCAAGATTTTAACGGTACTTTCTCTACAAATAATATTAATTTAGAACTGAAAATTCTCAGAACATCTGAATTCTGAACTCTTCGTTTTGTTGTATCCTGTATTGTAACCTGTAATTTCACAGATTTAAGTTACACCTGAAATTTATCTCAAGTCTAGCAAAACTGTTGAAGACTTCACTGTCAATAATTTTATCAGTTTCTTTTTCATAGAAGCTCATGCTGAGCATAACAGTCTACAGAAGCATAGGCAGAAAAGGCGAGCATTACTGTGTTCGATAGGTAATATTTAGCAGTCTGTTTAATAATATTACAGTGTAAATTATCGTTCATAAGCTAGAAGGAACTCTATAAAGTTCCAAACTAGTATTACTGTAAGATGCTATTTACAGTAGAAGTGACTAGTATTAGAAGCTTTGGTTTGGACAGTTGACAGAATATATGTAAATACAAATTTGAACATGCACACTTATACATTTAACAACAGACTTTTCTCTTATCACCATTTTGTAAGCCCACAAGATTTATTTTGTACACAAGCCTTTTGTACCCTTCTTATTCCTTGTACACCACAGGTGACACAGTAAAAATAACTAAAATTCAGTAACCGATAGCATTTGGTTAAACATGGAGAGATCTTAAATAAGGGAAAATTACAAGAAGGAGTTAAAAAAATCAAAGCAAACTAAATTAATTAAAGAAGCAATGCAACCTCTTCCTGCATTTAGCTGCTAGCCTAAGCTGCATCAGGGTTCTGTTCACTGTACTATTCACATCAGTTATCCATTAAAAATGCTGCAATTTCCAGTGAAACAAGCTGCCTTGTCTGAGTTTCTGTGAAGAAGGAAGTGCTGAGAGGGGAAGGGTCAGCCTTTCATTTAATCTTGAATCTGAGGAAGATCTGGAACTGAAAAGGCTAACTGGACCCTGCTACAACTTAACCTAAGCGATTTGAAGACGATATGGATATCTGATGTGATGGGGAAACGTGTCCACTGGGAGTTAACAGGTCTGAAAAAGAAGGTGAGAAGTGTAGAAAAATAGTAACTTCACCAGCTATTTTAGACAAGAAAAAATAATCAGAAAGACTCTGACTTTAGCTTTGTAGAAGAAAATATAGACTAGTAAAGGGCTTTACTAGAGAGCATCTAAATGATCTTCATTACAGTTTTTAATGGAAAAATTTTAATGCATAACTAGAAATCTGTCCTTGTTGTTAACACTGTTGTTCTTAAAATAGAATGTGACTCTGAAACAGAGTCCAAAATTTTAAATGAATAGTAGACTGTGAATTTGGGAGATTTGTTAGCCGCAGTACACAATTTAACTTTTACAGGGAAATCACTTAGAGTAGCTTTCAAGAGAAAGCAAAGATGTAAATAAGACGACATGCAATAGAAAGACTACTTGACAGTACAGGTTAATATACATTTTTTTTGAAAAGGTAGTTACGCATCTTAATATCGATCAAAGGTTTCCTAAGGGAAGAAAGAATGGGCCAAAATTAATTTAAAGTTACTGAAGATACTTGACTGGTGAGTAGTTTTACTATATTATGATACAGTTTAAGAGTAAAGGGAATCATTAATTCCATTTTGAGCCAGACCCTATTACTACAAATTAAGTCAGGGGACAGAGTGAAAGATAGAATAACAATGTTCTACCTAAAGAAAAACGTGTTATTATAGAGGTAATATACAATGCAAATAATTAGTGGGGACTAACACATTATTAATTTTTCAGACAAAACTTTAAACTTTTTCTTAGCAGATTCTTTTAGAGCTAATATTTTTTACAAACTACTTTGATATGTGTAAGTCCTGAGGGATGACTTTCTCTTAGTTCTTTCCTTAAACAGAATTCATATATTGCATTAATTATTTAACATCATTATTTAACATAAGGCAAAAGATGTCGGTCCTTAAATATAACGTGTCATTTACATTGACTTCAGGGTAAGAGAGAGAAAGTTCTTGCATTTTTAAAAAACAATATTTCTAGTTTATCTATAGCTTCATGTGAGGCATAGACAAATAGTTTACAATTAGGTATCTAGTTTTCTTGCAATGTGTTTAAGAAATCCCCTTTCATACCAAGATATCAAATCTTTCCAGCACTCATAGTTTACTATTGTGGAAGAAAACTATATAACATATAAACTACATACCTTACTTGATATTTTACTTAAAGGAAACAAAATAGCAACACGGTTAAGCTGTTGAGTACATAAATCCATTTACTATGAATTATATTTTCAAATGGAACCAGAAAGTTTGCCAGGATTTTGTTCACATTGTGAAAGGAATAACCTTGAAGAATGAAAGTAAGGGTTTTTTCACAATTCCTATAGCATATATTACTGTCCATGGACATACGTTGGAAAAATAAAGAAGATATTTAAAGTGTAAAGGCAAAAAATATTAAAGGATAATTTCTACTTATTAGTGTCAACAGACTGCTCTCTGCTTCACAAAGCAGGGATTTTAAGGAATAAAAACCTTTTCATATGCACAACTTTTCTAATAGTTCTACTTACTAGCCTGGGACTAATAAGGATCAAGCACATACATATACATATACATATACATATACATATACATATACATATACATATACATATACATATACACAATCTATGTTCCCTCAGAATTTACAAAAATAATCCTTGAAAAAAAGAACAAAAAAAAAGCCCTGAGAATTAAAGATTTCTTGCTTTTTTTCTAAATGACAAACTTGAACTGTATGTCTCCCCTTGTCTTTGAATTTTCACAAATTTTTGTGTGCTTAGTACAGAGAAGGGAAAAAAAACCTCTTAGAAAGCTTTTCCCTTGTTTAAATTCACTGTATTAACTTGAATAGGTGTTAGTAGACATATTTCCCATCAAGCCCATCATGGCAAATAAAGAGAAAACTTTAAAAAAGGACTATTTATTTAGCCAATTATGCTCTTGTTGTGAAATGTTAAACAGCAGTTATTTATTAACATTCACACAGTTTTCTGATTTTATTACAAAATATTTGGAAAAACATGGAAACAACTTTAATTACTTCTATTGAAACTTGCTCCCATGCCAACATGAAAAACTTGCTGTTATTCATTCCAAAGATCTACACTTTTAAATAAACATGAATGCATGCCTGACAACAAAAGGTTCTTTAATACACTAGATAATTAGCTTTCCACTGTTAAATATCGATCTTCTCCTAATAGGTTTTTGGAAAAAGTAGGCTTAAGACCATGTGTATGGTTTAATCAGTAAAGAAATAATCATTGGGAATTGTTGCTGCACACTAACACATATAGGCAGCCTCTTAACTCTTCTCTAATTGTTCTAAATAATTTTGGAGAGGTTTTCTTCAATTACTTCCTTTTTACACTGTTATCAAAATTGAAATAAGGCAGAAAAGGTCCTCTGACCTGAAATATAGTAAGCATACTGACAGTACATTCAACCTAGTATTTATGGACAGAATTTTCTTAAGAAATCTCCACCATTGTTACATAGTGTTTAAAAAATATTTCATACTTCATTAATTTGGTACTGATAAAACACCTTTTATTTTAATGGAATGTCATCTTATAATGACATTGTAGAATGTGGATTTACAGTAAAATGCAAACTTCAGAACCAGTAGTCTATAATCATATGAGGTAGAGTCATATGAGGTAGAAAACAAAATAATCATCATAGATTTATCAAATAGAAGTCACTGCATATTAACACTTCTGAAATAATAGCTATATACTATTTTGCTATTTCTTCATCAATAACTGCAGATATTTTGTGCATTATAGTTCAGATACTAATCTTATCAACTATGTCTAGTTACATTATATGAGGTTTTTTAGAACCTGGAGTTTGTGAATTCAATGAGCTTTAAATAGATAAAAGAATACATCTTTTTTTTTACAAAACACAAGAACTACAAATACTTTTCAAGTATGTGTTTTCAAACCTGCTTATCTATTCTTATTTTACACAAGAAACCTAGTACTGTACCTCATTAAAAAGCAAAATAAAATTGAAGCAAAATCTCATTTAAGAATTATAGAATCATTAAGGTTGGAAAAGACCACTAAGATTATCAAGTCCAACTGTCAGCCCAACAAAATCATGACTACTAAACTATGTCCTGAAGTGCCATGTCTACACATTTTTTGAACAACTCCAGGGATGGTGACTCTACCATTTCCCTGCGCAGCCTGTTCCAATGCTTGACCAAGAGCTGCAGACAGAGTTGGTTGGTTGGGGTTTTTTTTCAATACTATTAGAAGGTATCTTTTAATTAAAGACTGTTTAAGTCCAAGTCCTCAGAAAAGGAATATTACCTATGATTCTTGCAAATCATAACTGAATTGAAGTGAGTTCAATGAAAGAATATATATTTTTTAATTAAAAAAAATAGAGAATAGAATAGAATAGAATAGAATAGAATAGAATAGAATAGAATAGAATAGAATAGAATAGAATAGAATAGAATAGAATAGAATAGAATAGGAATTACTGATATGCACGAACTTACTTATCAGTAAGTAAAGAGCTGAGCCTCTAGTAGTTTGTTTTAGACATACGCTAAAACTTATCCAGTGGGAGAAAATAGATCCTTTCCATGTGATTACAGTTTTCAGAATTTAAAAGTAAATTACAACCTGCCTTCTCAACAGATAGAACAAACTAAGCCAGAATATCTCACATTTCAGAAAGATTCCTTATCACCCATGAAATTACACTGGATATGTACTCTACATGATAAAGACAGGAATTTTTATACTGAATAACAATGGCTGTATCCACACAGAAACCCCAGCAACCTAAGTACTCCTGAAGAATGATGAAGCTTCAAACATGTAGTACATCTCTCTCTTCAAAGAAAATTAAACTATTCAATTTCAGTCAAAAAGTGCTCTGTTTATGCTTTTTTTCATTCTGCTGGAATAGGATTCAGATCCAGATTCATATACCTAAATTGACGTGTACACATGTAGGTTTTCAAGAGCCTATACATGTAAATCTATTTAGCTAGCTTTGATTTTTTCTCCTATTTGGACAGCTGTACAGCTTTTCATGATACAGTCCAGTTTTCTGAAGAGAGGCACATACGGTGAATTTAGAAAACTTAAATAATTATATTATTCCCGGTCTTCAGATGTTAATCCAAAAAGGCTGACTACCCCACAGTCTTGTGTGAATGTGTATGTATCAGATATTTCAGATACCTCAGCACACCAGAAATAGTGTCCACTGGTACAGTAAACAGCTGACTCTCATCTCCAGGTTTCACTGATTGATTTGGCTAGCTCACTATTGACTATGGTGGTAACACAGAAACCTAGCTCAGACATGGATATCTGAGTTTTGGTACGTGAGTAAACCCTTGAGGACTGAGAAGCTACTGCACAGCTCCTCACTCCTGAATGTTTGCTGGCCTGGGCTTAGGATCAACTGGGAAGAAACCCAGATGGTGATCTTGGGGAAAAACATTGTGGAGAAAGTTGGTTTTGGTAGGAACTTACTCCCTTTCCTCACAAATGTGTCTCTACTGCTGGGACTGGCCTGGACTCCACCCTCAGCTGTGTCACAGTCAGGCTCTGATCTACAGGATAATATCCTCAACCTGGTCTATACCCAGAGAAGCCCACAATGCCCGGGACTGGGGCTGTCCCAGTGCTCCCCAGCTGCCCTGTTTACTGGCTGGAGCAGAGGACTGTGACGTGACCAATGCTGGAATGTTCCTGATGTCCACAGGGAGCCACATGCTGCACCTTCACAGATAGTCATACTCTTGACAGCAGACAGCAGTTTGCGTGGTCATCCAGATGGCTGCTGGAAAAAAGGTAGAAACTCTTATTACTAAATTTACTAAATTTCTTACTTCTTGCTATTGCTCTGTCAGAGGTGTTCAAAAATTGCTCCAGTCAGTGGAAAAGCTCCATACTGGCAGGGATCACCCAGGCAAAAAGGATTTTAAAGTTAACAATAAAACAAAGTGGCAACTGAGGATATTTGGAAGGAGTAACTGTTGGAAATGGGTTCTTAGAAAGAAAATTTCAAGACCTGGCAAATATCTATAGAACCAAATGGTCTCCACAAATTAACTATTCTTTCATTTCTCTGATACGGACAAAGTAATGAAAACATACCTGATTGTAAGGCCACTACCCAGGTACTGATATGTGAGATCTGTGGCATACAACTCAGAGAGAATAAAAACAAAATATGATGTGGGAATTTCCAACCTGGGGAATTCCTGGGAAAGGCATGTATGGCTGTTGGCATCACCCCAAATGATGGCAAATTAACATGCTGTAAATAAAAACTTGGAAAAACTAGATTACTTGAGAGGATTGATGCAGTATAGGATGGGTGAATGGAAAACTACACAAAGAGAAGGTAGGCTGCTGAATACTTCTCAAAGCTGAGAAGACTCTCTTGATCAACCACCTTATTGCCATGACAATTAGTATCAGGGATGAAAGAAGAACATGGCCTAGCATCTAGGAGGTTTAAACTGATTTACCAAAGGTATTTGTAAGGATATGTAAAGCTAGAATTTGTCTTTTTAGGAAAATGAGCATTCTTATTTGTCAGAATGACATACTTTAAGAAATGTGTTGTCTATGACATCATATCCAAACTCATGAATATTAACAGTACAGACTGATGAGAATTTCCTGGCGTTCTGACTAGAATACAATGATCATTATATAGTAGCACAGTCTTAATAGTACTACCATACAGGATTTTAAGAACATTAAGCAAGTGACAATACTGGTCCATGAGTAAGATCTCAAGACATGAAATATTAGTGGGAAATCTTTAAAATCCTCATATCTAATAATAAGGGGATGAGTTACTCAGCCTGCAGAAAATGTTCAATTGTGGACCACCTCTCAAAGAGACCTAAATATCATGCAGACATTTGGTTTTTGGACTTCTGAACATCTTCGTACTTGCAAGCACATAGGAAAACAAAATAAAACTCAATTACATTTGGAAAATGAAAGGAACTAAATAAGTAGCATTCAAATTCAATGACAATATAAATTATTGTGACTAGGAAGAAATAATTACCTATTCAAATACAAAAATAAATAAAGCTAATGGGGAAAGAAGAGAGAATAAAACCTATATTTTTGAGATCTTGAGAAACTTGTACTTGCTGGACCTAGTGAAAGTAAGTGTTTTGCCTAGATAGTCAAAGGGTTTTTTTTCATTTTGTTGGGTTGGAGTTTTTTCAGCAGATGTCTCAAATACTGCCTTGGAAATTTCAAATCCTCTCCCCACTACCCTCTAAAATATATTAAATGAATAATGTCTGGAAGAAAAAGACAAAGACATCTAGGAAACACAACTGCATATTCTGTGGAAGAGAAATAAGAAGACTTAAGAAAGAAGAAATAAGAAGATTTAAAAAGAGACCCAAATGAAAGAGGAAGTTGTTGAAAATATTTGTTTAGGACAAGAAATAATGAGCTTAAGATAGACTGAGCATTTCTGTACAGTGTTTTCAGAAGTTTAAACATGTCCTAGGTAAACACTAGAACAGATTGTGTAAGTTATTCTGTGTAGGAAGCAGTTATAGACTCTGCATTCCCTTCTGGTAACATTTGTCTAACATTGCTTGTGAATAGTATATTTAGCCGTAGGTTTGAGGGTTGGGAGTGGACTTGCTGACCTCTTCAAGTTTTCAAAGGCTTGGTTTTTATGATACCTCGGAGCTAATCCTTGAAATAACACAGATACTTCCCTCCTCTTCCTGTTTCCTAATAATGCATACATTAAAAAAGTATTTTTGTGCTTGATCTAATCACCTTCTCTTTTCTTTTTTTCACCGAGGCAAATTCATGTGTTTAGCTTTAGGTTTTTCATCAATGACCACACATGAAATATTTATCTCTGAGCAAGAAAATTGTTAATCTGAAGGTTATGTGCTGTTTTAGCAGAATGTTTAGTTACTATAATTTAAAAGGTTAATTGTTAAACATTTAAAATATTACTGTGCCAGTACTCTTTTCCAAATTCAGTGTAGATAACTAGCCTTGTGTACATAGAATATTGTATTTTCTGGTTTGCCTATCTCCAGTATTTCAGTTTGCTTAATAGATGTTTTTCTACAGGTGGTGGACATACATACTGAAGTGATTTCTTAAATCAACAATGTTCTGTTGAACTGCATGATGTAATATTGATTTATATTATCTGAATATATGAATTACTACTTTCCTACTGTACTTTTTCCCCCACAATGAACATTTTCTGACAATCTGTCTCCAAGATACCAAAATTCTGTGAAATTAAAATACATTTTTACTGAGGGAAAAGAAATTTAGGTAAGCAAACTCCTAACAAGGAAGTAGACATGGGTTAAGAGTTTCTGCTGGTTTTAATGATTTACAAAGTACCTTTCTCTCTAATGTATCTTTGCTGTTTGCCCTTCAAGTGAAATATTATCCCAAATTGTCTCAGGAAAAAAGGAACTAAGTCAGAATTTACAGGCAAGAAGTTAAAAAGAAAATTTATTTAGGGAATCTAAATGGAAACACTTGTGTGTTTTTCTTTAAAAGACAAAAAACATTCACTAAGAAAAAAAAATACACTACTGAAAAACATGTTAATTTCTATTTCTCCTTCATGAAAGCATAAGCCAAATTTCTATTGGCTTCATATGGATACTCTTTAAAACAAACGAAAAATGGAAAAAATAGAATATTTTTTCATCTATTTAGTACACTATAATGAGCATAAATACCTTTTAGGAGAAAGCCTTCTCAGTATCAGAATCAGCATATTTACATTGAATTATAAAGAAGGAACAGCACAAAGGAATTAGAAACACAGTAGAAATAGAATGAATACAAATTGTTCTCTAGATAAAAAAAGAAAGGAGAAAAATACAAGTTCATTTCAAGATTATAGATTTTCTGGCATTTAGAGCTACCAAGGAAATATTATGTGATTAAAATTAAAGGAAACCCCACTTGCTTCTCATTACACAAAATATTTTAAAAAAAAAGTGCTTGTGAATTCTTTAAATTTTCAAAAGTAAACAATGGACGGTGTAAAGAAACTGCAGTTAACTTCTACAGATTCACTTCTAACTGCTATTTTAAAGGATATACTGTATTCTATAATTTCATGGATATTTTCTTCATGTTATGGAATCACTATGTTAATGAAGGTGGCAATTTTTATTTACTTTAATTAGAATCCTAGGATCGCAGAATGCCATGTTAGAAAGGACCTCAGTGATCATCTGGTTCAATCTTTCTTGGTAAAAGCACAGTCTGGAGAAGATGGCCCAGGACTCTGTCCAGCTGAATGTTGGAATTGTTCAATTTTGGGAAATAAACTCCTTCCCTGGGAAGATTATTCCAATGGCTGCTTGTTCTCATTGTGAAAGATTTTCCTCTTGTGTCCAATTGGAATATCCCCAGGAGTAACTTGCACCCATTACCACTTGTCTTTTCTATGTGACTTCTTGTAAAAAAAGCAGTCCCTATCTTCTTTGTAGCCTCTCTTTAAACACTGGAATGTGGTGATAAGGTCTCCCCTAAGCCTTCTTTTCTCAAGGCTGAAAAAGCCCAGTTCTCTTACCCTTTCCTCATATAGCAAGCTTCCCAGTCTTTTCATCATCTTTGCAGCCCTTCTCTGGATCCTCACCAGCCCATCCACATCTTTTTTCTATAGAGAGGATCAAACCTGAACAGTGTTCCAGGTGTGGCCTGACGAGTGCTGAGAAGAGTGGGGTAATGACTTCTTTATCTTTGCTGGTGATCCTCTTGCTGAACCAAACCAGCACACTGTTAGCTTTCTTTGCAACAGCAACACAGTGTTCCCTCATATTGAGGATGTCTACAAGGACCCCGAGGCCCCTTTCCACAGAGTTCCCAGTCAGATAGATCCTAGCCTGTGCTGCAATCCTAGATTATGTTTTCCAACATGCGCAACCTTACACTTGTCCTTATTGAACGTCATAAGGTTCTTGTTAGCCCAATCTTTCAGCTTATCCCGGTCTTCTTGCAGGCTGACTCTCCCTTTTGAAGTGTCTGCTACTCCAATTGGTTGGTATTATCAGCAAAATTAGTCAAGGTACCCTTGATCCCATCATCCAAATCATACATGAAGATTTATTGGTCAGTGAGACATGCAGCTGTAGCAACAGCAAGTGTTGCTAAGCACTAGATTGAGGTGCATACATTACTACAGCCAGTGAAACCCGAGGAAGAGCTAAGAGCCCCACCAGGAGACGGCAGATCTCCTGAGAGAGGCTGGTGTGTCTTGGGCATTGTCAGGAGCAACCACAGGAGATTTCAATGGCCCTAGGGAGCATTAGCAACCAGGTGTTGAGGAAGTTGTAAAGGACAGCCCTCTTGTCCAGAATGCACACTATAGTCTGATAGGAGGTGTCCAGGCCCATGGCAGGGGGGTTGGAACTGGGTGATGTTTAAAGTCCCTTCCAACCCAAACTATTCTATGACTCTATGATTGTATGAATTTCTCTAAATGGGCAAGTAATCACAAATCAGTCACAACACTTTCCCTTACATTCAAAAAATCCTTTGGAAACTGAATATTAAAATCACCAAAGACATTACTATATTAGCTTTAACCAAACTAAATTTAAGAGAGTTATTTGGCAGTTTCCTATCAAATTTGTTTTTAATATTTTCAAAGTTGCATTTAAAATATTCTAGTATTTCTGCTCATCAGCAGAACTATCCTATCTGTAGGACTTAATAAGATAGGAAATAGCTACACTACAGAAGTAAATTCACAATTTCTCCTCATAGAATAGATCAAAATTCATAACCAAAATCCCCCAGAGAGGCTCTAAAGAGACATTTTGGACTTGATAAACACAAAAGCATAATATTTTGTGCTACCTCTAAGTACTTGGGACAGACTCTGAAAGAAAAACTTTCCCTTTGTTCTTAAATATAAGTTTATTGGTTAGCTTAGCAATCTTCAACATATTATCCCTACTCATCCAAACAAGCAAATGGATACATCTGTAATCAAAAGTGAATGAGATCATAAGCCTATCCAGCCAAGTTATCTTGCTTTCCTGTACACCTGACTTCAGTTCACTTCAGTTCTTAATCTCACAGAAGGATTTGCAGGGATATGCATTTTCTTGTCTTACGTCAGTTGAAATATCTGTTGTAGGACCCATAAAAGGATCAGTTGCCTTGATTAAGATCAAGAGCCTTCCTCTTTAGTTAAATGCAAATTTTGTCTTTTCTAAGAAATACCGGTTTATAAACCTGAGTGAATGTAAAAAAATTTAAAAATCAAGTGCTTTACTGTAATGAAGACAGAAAACAAAAACTAGAATACCACACTGTGTGACAAGAAAACTCATGATCACACCCATTCTCAATGCAGACTATCTTTCCAAACCAAATTAGTCCTTTGAGACTTCAGATAAATAGCTATGAGTATACTTATGAAGAAGACCATCCAAAATATCTTAAATACTAACAGGTTTTTTATTTTGTTCTTTTCCTTGACCGTGACCATTTGCTTTGACTGTAAACTTCCAACACTTCTGAGAACAGGTTTTTTCTGTATTAAATGTGAATTTTCTCTGACTGAAATTTCATTTAGACTGACAGGGAATTTCTAGACTCTATAAAGGACCACAGAACAGAAATCCCTCAACTGAGTGAGCAACATACAGAACAAGGACTAGCCTTTGGTAACCAAGTGCGGAATAATGCTCAGAGTCTCTGCCAGAATACTGCATGAATGTTATTGCACAATAAAATCCTTAACAGACTATTGCCTTGATCACCATAGATATCAACTTTGCCACTCTCAAGAATACACTTCCAGGCCTTAGTTATTGATGAGTTCTGTTAATATATTACATGAGCACTGCTCAAACATCTTAATGTCTTTATCTTCACAATATACTGAGAAATAGAAAAGCTGTAGAGCTGTTTTTTTCCAACTCTCATTAAAAAAATAGAAATAAAACGACAACTCTCAAAACAACTGAAGGTCACATTTTTAGGGGGAGGCTGTATGCATATGAATACTATATTTTTAAACTTCTTAGTTAATTAACTGCTATTCCTTTCAATAAATTTGAAAAATTTCATTATAAGCAATTTCTAAGAGGAATCCATATAGACTGAAACAGTGTGGAGTGAAATAAATAATCAACTTTTCTCTGCTTTTTGACGAGTCATGGCATCTGCATAAGGGGAAAAAATGAAAGAACTCACACTGTCCATGCCAGATGGTCTATGGAACAGACTAATTTGTTGTCTGGTAGGAAATCCAAATTACTGCTTTAAAAAAAGTAATTTTGGTAAATTAGTAGTAGTTTAATCTGATAAAAGACTAAAAAATAAGCAGAAAATAAAAGGAAATAAAATATTTTATAAGAGATATAATTTTGTCATTTAGTTTTCATCTGCAAATCAGTGGTACAACATTGATTATTCTGGATCTGAACATAAACAAGATATGGTAATGAAAATTGTTGTATTGTGTTAAACCTTGTAATCAAGTTTCTGTGTTTTCCTCAATTTATAAATTTTTGGTCTCTCTGTCAGCTGTTCTTTTTGCATTGAGTCCTGTATGGACATCACGGAATAAAATTGCAAATTTAACCACCTTATTAAAAAGAGAAAAAATAGAAGAATTTTCCTTCAGAAAGCATCAGAAACAGGTAGCATTTTGTGGAAAGGTAGTGTAAAGTTAACACACAATTTCAGAAAAAATAATAATTTAAAGGGATAATAAATTTCTACAAAAATGAGATTTTTTTAAAGGTAGCTAAAAAATAAGATTATAATTTTCTGTGGATCCTTCTGATTTTTATGTGTAGGTACTTTCTGAGAAAACAAATGTGAAAAATTCTCTGATCACTACAGATTCTCGTATTTGCCAGTGCCATTCAGAGCTGCAAAACCCAAAGTAATTAACACTTATTGCATTTAAGGTAAATTCAACTTACTTTTAAATATTAACATGAAAGGCAGAGATCATACTAATGTTGCTTGTCTCAGTGGAAGAACTCAATGATGGTTAACTCAAACAGAAAATGTTCAGAGGGAAAGTGGAAGAATACTACAGTTGGGACTTAAAATTAAATGGCAGGGATTTTTTCTTCTATATGAAAACATAAATATTAAAATGGTCTTTGAAAGAAAGATCTGCCACGCTTGCTTGTCTCTGCTTTGAAAGGGCACATCACAGGGGACTCAAGTCTATATATGATAGGAAAACTCAGCACTGAAAGAAACATTATAGCTGCTGTACAATAATCTCATACTATCAATTGCAAAATAAATACAACCCCAACTGTAGCTTTCTTAAAGAGAAGAAGCTATACAAAGAATATGGAACTGAAATTCTATTTTGGCAGCTGAAGCTCCATTTATAGGAATGATTCACTATATTTTCTAAATATTTACTTGACAGGAAACACATTCATCTTGATGTGAATATGCCTGAAGAATAAGAATTTGCTTTCTTTACTGAAGTCCCCTGACTTTTATTCCTTGTAACATCATATTTGGATGAGAATGTAATAGCATAACAATAAAATACTTCTTGAGTAGGGGAAGAAGATACAAGGCAGAATCAATCTGAAATTATATTACAAATGTTGTGGTAAATTCAGAGCTTTTTATATCCACCATCGCAATTTAAATTATCCTATGAATCATTTGAATTAACCATCATTCTTCCCTTTAGACAAGAAACATTAACATAAACTTTGCCTCTCATGAGAGTGGTTTAAAAAGAAATTGAGTTTACTCTAGAGTGCAATAAATTGTATTGGTATTTACTGTAGTTTTTGAAGCTCTGAATGATTCTGGTAAATATGAAAATCTGGAGTGATCAGGGCATTTTTAACATTTATTTTCTTAGACAGTACCTATACATAAAAATCAGAGAGGTGCACAGAAACTTACATTCTTTAGTATCTCTGAAAAACTTCAGCATTGTAGAAATGTACCATTTTGATTACTTTTGCCCATTGCAAAATGTTTTCATTCAACACTTTATCCAGCAACACTTTAAAAACTGAAATATGAGATTTGCGTATAAGCTTAAATATTTTCGGCTATCCAAAATGTCATATTTTTAAATGTTAGGCAACTCACAGAAAATGGGAATAGTTTCTAAGTCTATGTAAGAACAATGTATTTTTTCACTGTTTTCCTGGAGTTGTTTTTGTAAGCAATTATATACAAAAATAAAAAGAAGGTAGGAGTAGTATCAATGGTTGATTTTTTCAACTATTTTTTTTATTTCAGTAAGGATATTGATCTATATGCAGTCTAATTTCCCCTGATAAACACTTGCAAAGTGAGAGCAACCAAGGAAATCACTAAACTGAAGATTCCATTGCAAATTAATGAAAAGTTGCTCATCTGCCCAGGCTCCTACTCATTCTTGCTCCCTGTCCCTGTCTCTGTCTCTAGAGCTGAAATGTTGCCAGGGACATCAGACCCCAGCTCTAGGAAAGCAAAGAAGGGTTGCAGGAACTAGAAGCAAATTCACTCTGTGTGTATCAGCCAGTGCACTCTTCACTCTTCTAATGCAATGCTTTATTTATAGTGTCAGGCACTATCATAGATTTTCTTAAAGAGAGGACCTCCTTTAAGAGAAGTAAGTCCAGCTTCCTGATGCTGTGATCCCCACTAAGGTAAAATCCCCTAAGGGACAGGTGTTGAACATCATGAGAATGCAGCTGAGCTAGGGAGCACTAATTGGAGAGAAAGTAAAGAGTTTTGGCCTAATGACTATTCCTCAAAACATCTTCGTGGTAACATGTCCACAAAGTTTAAAAGGATTATGAAACCTGAGCTGAAAATAAAAAAACACCAGAAAGGGTATAACAAAATTTTAATGTCATCCATGGCTGATTGGTATTACTGAAACACTACAGTTGATATAATACAGTTTGCAAATCAACCTAATATATTTCTGCATAACAACTGACCTCTTCTTTACATATGTATTGTGCAGTCATTTAGACCCACCTATACTTATCAGAACAACTTTCTTAGAATCATAGAATCATCTGGTTGGAAAAGACCTCTGAGATCGTCAAGTCCTTTTTACTCTGATGTGACTAAATCAAAGAGAGGAATATGACTCGGGCTGCACATTGAAGAACCTCAAGATTAAAAGCAATTTAATTTCATTTGTGCACCAACATAGCAGTTTCCAAGAGCATTCTAACCCAGACTGGAAACTGAAATCTAGGCAACAGAATACTGAGGGTGAAAAGGAGATTGGAACATCTGTATATTTATCATAAGAGTTTACACAGCATAAAAATCTAAAGGTATTAGATAAACTCTTATGTAATAGGTATTGTTCTGAAGATAAAATACATTTCCTCTGGAAAAAAAGAAAATCCTCTGAAAAAGATTTAACTTAACCCATACACATTTGTTTTGGGTTAGTTTATTTGGGGTTTTTTGTTCTCTTTTCAAGATCATGCATCCACAGGACAGTTAATATTTTCAGGAAACATTTTGAGACAGTAAAAAGAGATTAATCTGAAAAAATCTCCATATCCAGTATGATATTGCTATCTAGGGCATTTCTACACTACTTTAAAGGAACCTCTTTCTACCCTCCCTTAAATAAAATTTAAAAAACTGTAAATGATTTAGTCATCTTGTGCATGCCTGACTTATTAAAAAAAAACAAAACAATGAATGAGACTGAGTAATTTTGGTCACTCATAATGCTTAATAATTTCACTCTTGGCTTTTAGTTTTTATAACTTTTTGTTTGTTTGTTCGTTTTAAGTCAAGTCATCTTAATCAGTTCTTTGTTAGACAAATCCTGCTAATCGTTCTAGGGATGGTTAACTTCCAGGATTGCTCCCAAAACATGGCATGGATAAGTTTGCTTCTCAGTAATGAATGACCCTCACCTTCCATGAAAAAGTTAGTTATAAGTCAGCCAGTTGAACATACAGTTCCTCCACAACCTTCTGTATCATGTACCGCTGAATTTGACCCAAGTTCATTAAGAAAAAAAATGCTGCTCTTTGGAGTTCTCTGTGTTTCTACTCATGAAACCACTACCAGACTCCAGACTAGGTGGTAGATGATGCTGTGGTGTGCAAGCAGTGTTGTGGTAGCACTAGAAGATATTTCAAAGACCTTTCTCTAGAGCCTTTTCTGACCTTGAGGATCAAAACCTGTTATGGTGCGCAGTGTCATCTCATATTGCACAATGTGAATGAGTGAATAGCAACACATAGACACGTAGAATCACTGATGCTGTGGCTTACTATGGCGAGCGAAGCAAGAACAACACATCAATATGATGCAGATTCAAGCTCGTTTATTAGCTGCTTCAGCAGATATTTATAGTGTGTGCTTCTTCCATACATGCAAGCATTCGTGACTTGGCAAATTGTGATTGGTTACATATGTCTATCCTTGTGCCTAACTTAAACATTTAATTGGTCATTTTATGATCCCTTATTTATGTATCTTATAACACTTTAGCAACTTTGTATCCTATTTTGTACTTGCACAACTTGTTCTAGCCGGACTGTTCTGACCGGAGTTTAACCCTCTCTGTTCCCTTTCAGAACTGTCCTTGAGGCCTAAAACTCCTGATAGTCATTCAGGATTGCCAATGCCCCAACACACTGACATAATGAATGACATACCATGTTTATGTTTGCAATTGCTACTTATGCATGTGTATGTGTGTTGATGGAAGTGTGCTAAAAAATAAACTGTTTTCAATTTCCATTTAAGTGTTTCATTTCAGAAAAATCTAATAACAGTGATGATAAAACCATAGTCCAATGTGCAATGAAAACACACTTGGCCATGTCTGAGGATGAGAGATCTGAGCTTCCTCTGCCTAGAGAGGCTAGATCTACACTAAAAAAATCTGGGCAATATGTTCAGGTTCAGGGATACTACTCTCCATGCTGTTGAATGATGGCACTCTTTGGCATGGTTTGAGCCCTTTTCAGCTATAGATCTCCTGAACATAATATGGACATAACTCAGGGAAATGTAGTATGCAAAATCATGTACTTAATAGGCAGAAAAATAAATGAAGATAAACTATTTTGGCTTGCTCTTTTTGTCACACTCTTCCAATATCGATCTGGAAAGCAAACCTGTCATATGTTTTCTCATCGTGTCAAAAGTTAAGAAATGTACTATGGGAGAAATATGCCTATGTCATATTTTCCACAGGCAGTCTCCCAGGGCAACTACGGATGACCAAGCAGCAGCACCATTGAGTATATCTGCATAGTAATGAGGTAAATCAATGACCATCACAATACATACGGGACAGCAGTGTTAAACACAGGGGAGCAATTATCTTCTGCACAAAACTGATCCTGTACACAGCTGTGCACGCATATGACCTGAACAGGTTCCTCCCCTTCAAACAAGGAATTATTTTTAAAAAGTGGCATAGTAAAGTACGCCACTTTTTAAAATGTAGCACAGTTCCACAAGAATGGCAAAGACACCTCTATGCTTACATGAGGAGCGTAGAGATTCCAATTTTTTAAGTTTGGTTGTTCCTAGGGTAATGTAAAAGACACTACTGTTAAAATCTTTTGAAAAAATAGTGAAAACTTGCTGTAGATAGAGGATGATCTCATGTACTCATGCTCTGGGTGTGCATGGGCTGGAGGGATGAAATATCTGGATCATGACAGTTAGAGTGATTTACCAGGAGAGGGGGCAACGCACAATGATGATCCACCTGACACTGACAACACAGTAACCCAGCCTTGTACTTCCAGATTTGCCACCTCACAGTAATTTGCCTGGACACACAGTCGCAGGAGGTGGCTAGCAGTGAGATGAGTGGTGAGCGTATCTTGGATCTTGTGTTAAAGAGGTTTGCCAGCAAGTAGGTAAAACAGCTTATGGGAAACATTCTTTGCCAAGGCCTGTGGCAATTAGGTGATCATTCTGTTTTAATAATTTATTTATATGCATACAGTATACGTCATGCCACTTTGCTCCAGGGCTGCAGAATGATGCATCCACTTGATTGTTGTCACAGAATTCTCTTTCACACAAATCCAAAATGGTTTCTAACTAAGTCAGGATAATGAGTTTTTTTGATGTGGTGTTATGTATAAACAAAAACATCTCAAACATACTGACTGTTGTCTGTCCAACATTCTTATTGCTCTCTAGCTTCAGACCAAAGCCTTCACTCTTTTACTGTTATTTTTCCCATTAATTTTCATTATAATTTTATTCTTAAACATATTAAACAATCCTTATTAAAACTTTGTCCTGTCTGGATACATAATAGAGAAGTTTAGGATTTGAATGAATATTATAGACAAGTTTCCAGTTGAATCTCAGCTAATTTAGAAATAGATTCCCAAGTGGAACAGATTGTCTTTCTGAATGGATTAATATATACCAAATTTCCACCTGGGTAAAGGACCAATAAGTCAAGTGAGACAGCCTATTAAGTTTTATTAACTTGTTTGAGAATGAACTCTTGCTGTTGTAATAAAACATGGAAGCTACTGGCAGACGTGTCCTGTTTATGGCCTGTTTTTTTCACAACTGAAGTTTTGGCTCAAAAAAACATGAGGAGGGGAAAGGCAGGACTCCAATTCATCACAAACAGTTGGTAACAGGAAGCATGTTACCACTGAAGGTATACACAAAAAGAAGGGTGGTTTCATCCCAAGCTAACATTTGTTAGGACTTTTATTTATTCCACACATTGATTATGGGAAAACATTGATAAGTAGTCGTCATGAATTTGTACTTCTTAGGCTACCTGAAATACATTTTTTCCTTCCCTCTCTTTGTTTCTTAGCAATCGTATGAAAATCATAAACCACTGGGGTGTAATCCAAAGGCAGAAATAAAAGACGTTTAAAAAGTCATGTTCTATTAAAACTGCCTGTGTGGAATATTTGCGCTTTAAAGAGAATTTAGGAAAATAAGTAGTCAGAAGTCCTAACATTGTTTTACAGTATGTTAGTGTAAGATGCATATGATGAAAGCAACTGTAGCCACAACAAAAGCCCCTCTGACTTACTTTACTCACCAAATGAGGAATGAAGATCAAGATCTTGAATCTTTAGGATAATGAGGGGAGGCAAAGAAAATGCAGCAGAAATGCATCAATCGATGCCTTGGGACAGATTATGAGCTAGTTCAGAGCTTATGGACTAGGTCTGCTTAGAGAGCAGACCAGCGATGGAAATGTTGTGGTGTGTGTCTGCTATAGTTTGCCTGATCAGGAAGAGAATAAGGTCCTCTTCAGAAAACTGGAAGAACTTCAGTATTTTGCAGTTTCTCATGGGGAACTTGGACCACCTGATATCAGCTTTGGGAATCTAATGAGACCTGTGGGAATGTCCCTGAGAACTGTGGGAAAGTGTGAAGTAAGGAAGACTGACTCTTAGTGGATCAGGATAAAGCTAGCAAACACTTAAATAAGTTGGATGTATACAAGTTAGTGGAACATGATTGGATGTGTCCACAAGTTCTGAGAGAGCAGCCTTGATTATGTTTGAAAGATCATGGAGACTGAGGCAGAATTCTGAGGGCTGAAAGAAAGAAAATGTCACTCCAATATTCAAGAAGGAGGACCCAGGGAACTTCCCACTAGTCAGTCTCTCCATAGTCTCTGGGGAAGTGGTGGAGTAAATCTTTCATATATATCTTTTCTATATACATGGAGGATAAGGTGGAAATTGGCAGAAGTCAATGAAGGGGCAATCAGTCCTGACCAACCTGATAGACTACAATGAAAAAGAAGATGGATGAGGGGAGAACAGTGAATGTTATTTTGACTTTAGTATATCCACATTAACAAACTGAAGAAATGCAGACTAGGTAAGTGGACAAGTGCAGTGGAGCAAGCCCAGAAACGGACAACAAATATAATTAAGCGACTGGAACAGCTGTCTTATGTGTACACTTTAAGGAAGCTGGAACTGTTCAGCCTGGAGAAGACAGAGTTTGGGAGGAACTTATCATTGTATATAAATAACTGATTAGGGAGATTAAGGAAAATGGAAGAAAGAAGATGGACTGAAGAAGCGGTACCCAGTGACAGAACAAGAGGTAACAGACACAACTTCTACTTGATTGAAATCAGTCTATCCCAAAGAAAGGAACTGATACTAATGTGAAAATATTTCAACTGGAGAAAGTTGATGACTTAGTTTACTGGCCCGTGCCATGTTTATTCAAATTGTTCTCCTTCAATTTTTTTTAAAAGTACTACTTTATACAGGAGAAAAGGAATCCATCATTTTCCCTGAAGTTTTTAGAAGATAGAATACTGGAGAAAACATAAGGTTTGAAGACTGTAGAATACTAATGCCAGCTGTTATTCTGTCTTCTTAAGTTAGAAATATCAGTTCTGCAGAAATTTTGATGTGAGTGATCTAGCTTGATAAAATTCCCAGTGGAATCAATGGGAAAAGAAAGATGCCTTTGAAGGTCTGTAAAGCAAGCTTTAATTTTATAGTGAAAGTCATTTCTGTATTTGCAAAAGATATGAGACAGTTTTTTCCTGACTGGAAGAAAGAATGTTGGCCATGAAATACACTGTTCTGAATGCTCATTTTTAAGTCAAAATCCAATTTTAACAACGGGTGGATAACTTCAGTTTGCCAGAGCTATCTTCATACAGTCTGTCTCTGCTGTATTTCCTCATGTAAAAACATGAAGTTGTATTTTCCTTCTTTCTTTTATTTTCTCTTGCAAAGAAAGCTAGTCTTCCAGGTTTAACCTTAATTCACTTCCAAAGCTGGGGAAACTCAAGAAGATATTTGAAATTTATTTATTTATTTTTCTTAATTAACACCTTTCTTTTGAAAATCTTGTAAGAACAAATACTGCTTTTTGACTACACGATTATTTGTCCAAAGAATGAGACAGAATAAGATGTGTATCCTGTAAAAGAGTTCATAGGTTTATCATTTCATTATCACTATAGAATAGGAAGAAGACTTTGTAGAATGGATTTTGTTTTCAATTGTGAAACTTTTTTTTAATTATTCAAAAGTTATTAATATCAAGAACTAGGAAGCATTTAACAACTTGGTTACCTTAAAAAGAGACTGAATATTCAGTATAGCTGAGCAATCTGAATAAAGGGTTAGTTTCTACATATAGTTTGTGTACAGCACGTGTGGGAAGAGAAATAGAGTTTGAGGAACAAAAGCAGAAAATCCTATACAGAAAACCTGTAATCATTAAATGTAGCAGCACATACAGAATATTTAGAGAAACGACATACAAAGTGCCATGATCAAGGTGAAAAGCAATTCCAAAGAAGAAAAGCCCCTGGTTTAACAAAAACACATGTTGACCAGTGGGATTTCAATTTCCTTGAAAATTCAATCAAAGATATCCATCGTACAAGTACTAAAGAAGCATTTAGATGCTTCAAGGTGGAATAAGTCAACATCTTTACCGTTCAATGAACAGCAGGATCACTGTCGAATGGAGAAATACGCTTAAGAAACGGACCCAGTGCAATAAAGTGCTAGGAGATGGTGAACATTTAAGGTCTGCTGATCTCATAAAGTCTAAAAATACTTTAGAAAGTATGGTGCAAATAAAAATCCAAAGCCTGCTTACCATTCTGGACTCCATAAAGCAGACTAAAGAAAATGCAGCCTTATTCTTAAATGGTTAAATTAGAACCCCATCAGTGCTGGTCAGTGCATTTGTGGGGTTATGCCCTGCATCTCATCCCTGCATTGTGTCCTGTCTCCTCATTGAGCTCCATATCTGTTTTCTAACCGTTCTACAGAGACTACAAGATCTGATGGCATCGACTGAGAAACCTGTTTGTGTATGTGTGTATATACAAATGTGTGTGCTTGTGCAGAGGTAACTAAAAATCAGGGGATACAGGGGCCAGATACTGAGTAAGCTGAGTGTCTAAGGCCAGTTACTGGTTTTCATCTTGATCAGACAGAGAGGGGAAGATGATGAAGCCCTCGGTGTCATTTATGTTCACGTGAGTGCCGTGTTTTTTGTCTAGGTTGATTCTCATCACCAGGTGTGTGCATATGTATATATGTAAAATGTAGGTATATCTGCATGGGTGCCTATTGGGGAGGTATGCTCAGCTTCACTTCTAGCTGGACCTGAGAAGAGGGAGCTTCAGCAGGCTTGCCTCCATCAGGTTACTGAACTCAACAACTCCTAACAAAAACAAGACCAAACAATATATATCACGAGCATCAAAATATTTTGGTCTTATTTATGGTAAAATTAAAACTCATCTTCAGGAATATGTATATATGAATAAGTAGTCATTAGCATAGAAGGAAGTATTTTTTAGTTTTCCTTCCAAGATATTTTTTTCACTATAACCAAAAGACATGATCAGAAGCAAAACAGTTCTGTGTCCCTAAAACATCCTCGTATCAAGGAATTCATATTTTCAGACAGTTTGCTTGGTCATTATTCAGAACCTAATTTTTTTTTTACAGAAGCTTAAGGATGACCTCAACAGATTTTTCCATTTTTTTTCAAAACTAGTGACATTCTTCTAGAGCTGCTAAAGAGCCAGAATAATTTATTTCCATTTTATAAGGGCATGTAGTGACAGCATAAGGGGGAATGTTTTTAAATTGGAAGGAGGAAGATTTAGATTAGACATTGAGAAGAAATTCTTCATGATGAGGGTGGTGAGGCACTGGCACAGGTTGCCCAGGGAAGTTGTGGATGCCCCCTTGCTGGAAATATTCAAGGCCAGGTTGGATGAGGCCTTGAGCAGCCAGGTCTGGTGGTAGATGTCCCTGCCCATGGCAGGGAGAGAGGGACTGGATGATCTTTAAGGTCCCTTCTAACCCAAACCATTCTATGATTCTATGATTTTGTGATGCTATCATTTTCAGAAACAAATTGCTATGAATATTTTTTCAATATAATCTATTTGAAGTTACTGAAGCCAATGAAATTATAAAAATGTTCCAACATTCAGTCCAGCTTTCAAATGCCAACTACTGACTGTGGCAGAACAGAGCAAGGAAAAACAAGACGAAGACACTTATGTTTTTATTGCATTTGCAAACCCAGATTTTTCTGCTTTTGTTCCAGAACACCAACTACACTTCATATAGAAATTCTTGTGTTGAGTTGTGGGGTTTTTTTTGGAGGTGGGCATGTCTGGTTATTTTAAGAAGAACAAGATGCTCTTTGAAGCAGAATCTCATTTAAGGAAAAATGTCCTCTGAACAGAAACAACCTATTATGTTAAATATTTTCTATTTCACTTGAACTTACCTTTTTCATAAGTGAAACTGAAATAAATATGTTGATAATAAATGTAGGACTGTAACAGGAGAGGGAAGGGAAGGGAAGGGAAGGGAAGGGAAGGGAAGGGAAGGGAAGGGAAGGGAAGGGAAGGGAAGGGAAGGGAAGGGAAGGGAAGGGAAGGGAAGGGAAGGGAAGGGAAGGGAAGGGAAGGGAAGGGAAGGGAAGGGAAGGGAAGGGAAGGGAAGGGAAGGGAAGGGAAGGGAAGGGAAGGGAAGGGAAGGGAAGGGAAGGGAAGGGAAGGGAAGGGAAGGGAAGGGAAGGGAAATACTGACCTTCCTGAGATAATCCTGTTAATTAAGAGAAACTTAAGTTCATCTCAAGCTAAGCTGTTTATCAAAGGGGTTTGGGGGGCTTATAAATTACATTTTAGTTTTTCAATCCTTAAACTTTATGCATTCAAACTCCCAATAAATCTCCATTTCCATCTATTTTATAATATAAACACTTTTCGCTTTCTTTCTTTTTCTTCTTAGATTGTTACACATTCTTGCCTTTATGACACATATTCAACCTTTCACGTCTCTGGTCTTCCTAACTCAAAAGCTCTACTTAAGCTTGCCGTCTTCATCCTATTTTATAGTAATAGTAAATAATCAAGTATACCTTGCCATCAAACTTTGTATATCACTGTTGCATTTATTATCAAACTTCATTAAATCTCTGCTTTATATCAATAAATATATTGCTGCCTCTCTCTTAAAAGCCAGATTCATCATCTTATCTCTCTATCCGCAATGGTGTTTCTAATACCACCAGCTGTTTCCTGTAACCTATACTGAACTTGACTGCATAGTAATGACTCAGGAATGATCTTAGCCATTTTACAGAAATGATATCGGTGTGTAATTTAAATGATAAAATGTTAAACTAGTAATTTGGGCTTCAAGACTTATGAGAAAACAAAATCTTGCTTTTAGATGTACTAGAAAATCAAATTATCATTGAGATTTAATGGACAGCTTAAAAATTAAAATCGATTTACTAGCTCTTAATTTTGTAGCAGAGTATTACAGGATAATGGAACAAAATTTAGGATTTTCAGAAATACAGCAGAATGCACATTCAACATAGATTAATGAGAAGGATTTCATGTTTGGTTTCTCATGCCAGTTTTACATAGCGGTAAAGTAATGAAGTCTGAACAGGGCAATGATACTAATTTGACTAAGAAATCTTTGGAATTACTGTAGCATACAGTAATGATATAAACAGAATGATATAATTGTTTCCTCACTGAGTTCAGTGACACTGTTTCAGTACTTAAAATGATACAGAATTACAATGATTCCGCATCTGTGTATATGTGTAAATTTAAGCAATAGAGACATTTCCATGATTTCTACATCTGATTCATTAATTGTTGTTTATATTATGCATACCTGTCTTCTCTGTGCTACTCAGTCTTTAAAATGCGTTCTATTTGTCAGAAAATTATCGTTCAGACCTAGTTACATAATTGTGTAAAAAAATGTCTGTTTCAAAGCACAGTGTGCCATCTAGTGGAAATACGTTGCAAGCAGCACAGCAGTTAGCAGAATCGGAGAAGGTGGTGAAAACCGTTAATCATCACTTCTCCTGAGCCGAGCAGCATTAGCCCACTATCCATTTGTACTTTGATTAATGATTACGTGACATACTTGTGAAACTTCATTTCCAACTAACTCTTCCCATATACTTGAGACAGTACTTGAGGACTTGTTATGAATTATTCAAATGAGTGGGAATTAAGTAGAATTATTTTGAAAGCTCTGCATGAAGTAGTAGGGTCTCTTTAACAAAAGCTAGCTTTCAACAGCAGAAGACCAAGAGCTTAATAAACTGCTCACTGAGACACTGCAGAACAACTCAACTTCCACAAACACTACCTGAGGCTTAAGGGTTTTTCTTTTCTTCATATTTGGGCATATAAGAAAATACTGGCAGTACTACTTGCTCTTGTACTGACATACAAAAGCAAATTTTGAAAGAGAAATTTCATAGGATCACATAATATCTGAGGTTGAAAAGGACTGTCTTATTCTTTTCAGCAAATCTGCTTTCTAGTTGAGTCACCCCAGAATATGTTACTCCATCCACGTGCTTTGTTACCACATTTTCTGATGTTATCCTGTATTCTGCTACATATTAAAAGGAACTATTAATTTATCTTTGCTTTTTCTTCCCACAAATCTATACCTGACATGGATTTCAACACCTTCCAAGGGCACACATCATTATGTACAACACATCATAGAGGAAACACGTGACAAATCAAATCTGGAGATCATATCTGCTAACTAAGTAGCCATTGTCTGATTTTGGTGGAACTAAGTCATGACCTCTTCTATCAGCTATTGTTGTTTCATCTTCAGAAAACTTTCTGTTGACATGAGTACACAAGCCATCCACACACTGTTGAGTTAATAACTGAGCATTAAGGCATATCCAGGTGTGGTAGTATGCAGCTGTCTGTCTTACCTTCCCCTAAAAGGAAGGGAGAAGAGAGATGTCTGCATTCAGTATTACTAGAGAAACTCAGCAAGAATTATTTCACCTGTCATTACAGTGGGAAATACTGGTTTGAGAGCCTTATTTTCTTAGTATTTGCTTTAGTCAGTTCACATCACTCAAAGACGATACCATTTCTAAAAGAAATGTCCTGCTCTTATTCCCAAAAGACACACAGTGCCAGAACTGAATTATCTCTTTTCACATCAGTGTGGTTTAAACAGACTGAAGCTAATTGTGAAACTGCACCCCAGAGCAAAGCTGGCTGATTAGCAGTACCATTCATCTCAGATGCTCCTAGTGTTGGCTCACAGCTCTAACTGCATTGTGAATTCCATGACATCAAGTTTCCCATGCCTCTTATGTGCTCACTGAAGAAGGAAGAATATTCTGAGGTTGCAAAATCTCACCTTGATTCCCAGCTGCTGCTAATATTCAAAGTTATCCAAGAGCTATGCAAAATATCCAAATGAAATGTGAGTCATTCCCCTACCACTACCATTTTTAACATTGCTGTTTCTACACTAATGGCTGGATCACTTCAAACTACTATATCTAATAACATTTCTAGAGGAAGAAAGAGTTTATCAAAGGAATCTTAAAGAAAAACATAGTATGTAGCTTCAAAAAATGGAGGTGGAGGAGGAGAGAGAGAGAGGGAACAAGCTTTCTGATCTTGTAGTCTAATTTCATTTCCTGGAAGTGCACTGGAAAAAAAAAAATCAACTGATGTATTTATAGCCTTTTGAAAATGAAAGGCAGTGTTAAGATCGAATCACTTCAAAGTAATGAAATTTAAAAAAAACAACCGAGATCCTACGGATAGAGAGAAGTATAAGTCACTGTCTCTTTCTAACTTTTAGTATTGACTTAGATGACCTTAGAATAACAATTAGGACACATGTCACAAAGCAAAGAAGAAAAGATAATGTGGGGGTCAATCTTGCTGGAAAACTGCACAAGATGACTAAATCAGAGGCTAACCATCAAAATGACAGACAGTTTTAAGCAGTCTGTCATTGACAATTTCTAAACTTAACAAAAATTAGTAAACATGAAGTTGCAGCAAAAAGGGAGACAAGGGCTGAGATGTATAAACGTGACTGTTGCTCGTAGGACTGAGAGAATAAAAAAAAAAAAAGGAAAATTTTGCTTTGCTCATAGACCAGAAAGCATGTTACAAGAACATGCAGAAGTATAGGAAACATGACCTACAAAGGATGACTGTAGGTATGAGGACTGTTTAGTCATGGAAGACTAAGGGCATGGTCTTTGTATGAATAAGTGTTGTTGTGGCAAAGAAGAAGAGAATAATTTATTCTTAGTGTCCACAGGGAATAAGAAAAAACATTTCTATTACAGGAGCTCTTAAAGAGAGATTTGACAAATATTTGGTACAAACAGTCTGGACATAGCTAATTTGAAAGTAAATGAATCACTTGAATGACTTTCAAGGTTAATTCCAGTTATAATTTCTATGATTTTAGATGACAGATACATTGGTCAAAATATTAAGTATATTTCCCATGTTCATAACTAAAATTCACAAAAGTCTCTGGTAAAAATCAATGCCATTTCTGTTCCTGGATCAGTTTGAAACCTAAGGAAGGACTCAAGGATCTCTATACTATGTTTTTCCTTTTTTTTGTACGCAAAACCTTTGAAATGTATAAAGCTTGTCTCATTATACTTTTCTTGAAGTTAAGGTTATTTTTAATGTTCTTATAAATACTTTTCTCAATGCAAATTCTGAACAATAAGTAGCATTTATGTAATTAAAATTTATTGTTTGGGAATAAATTCATCTGCCTCTTCTTGTCCTTCATTTCCCATTGCAAAATATTTTTACCCATATGTGCAATATAATACATGAATCTGACTGAAAGACACAACCAAGCATTTAAAAAAAGAGGAGAACTTGGGAAAGGTAAAAGAAAATAAAGTTAAGGGTTCAGTTAGGGCTCAGAATTTCTGCATAGATATTCGCATGATGTCAACATCACTTTTCCTACAAAAATGACAGACTTAAAACACTAAGTTTTCCTTTAAATAGTTTCCTGCAGATACAATGCCCTAGCAGTGATTGTCTGGGTGCCCTGGGGGGTGGCAGCTCCCTACGGGCCAGGAGTGTCAGGGGCACACCCAAGGCATCTGTCTGCACAGAGCCTGGAAGCTGGGGCCTGTGCCACCACTCCAGCAGGGAGCAGAGCAGCCAGGGAGCACCAGGGCACCCCAGTCCTGGGGCATTAGGCATCCCCCTGGGGTGGGGACAGGGTTAGCGACCAGTGTCGAACTGGGCTTGTGGGGGTCCAGAGAAGAGCAACAAAACTGGTGAAGCGACTTGAGCACAAGTCCTATGAAGAGAGGCTGAGGGAGCTGGGGTTGTTTAGCCTGGAGAAGAGGAGGCTCAAGAGTGACCTCATCGCTCTCTACAACTATCTGAAAGGATGTTGTAGACAGGTGGGGGTCGGACTCTTCTCCCAGGCAACCAGCAACAGAACAAGAAGGCATGAGCTTAGACTCTGCCAGGGAAGGTTTAGGCTCGAAAAAAGTTCTTCACAGAACGAGTAATCAGGCATTGGAATGGCCTGCCCAGAGAGGTGATGGATTCACCATCCTTGGAGGTTTTTAAAATAAGACTGGATGTGGCACTTAGTGCCATGATCTATAATCATGATAGTGTTGGATTAAGAGTTGGATTTGATGATCTTGGAGGTCTCTTCCAACCCAGATAATTCTATGATTCTATGAAAATTTTACCTGTGTAGAAACAGCAGAGTATGAGGGTATGCCTTTGCATTTGGAAGCAGGTAAAAGAAGTGCTCTGGCTGTTTTCTGATGTCATGAGTGTAACCACAGAATACCTGTGAAGTGGTAGTTTCCATACAAAGAACCACCACCACACAAAAGTTTGTTATTATAAATATGGATTTATGGATATGCTATTATAAATATGGATTTATGGATATGCTATTATAAATATGGATTTATGGATTATGGACATGCTGTGCTTTTATTTGGAAAAATACACAGATACTCAGAATAGAAAATCTGTATCAGGTCGTGTGCCCTGTACTCTGGTTCTTCTCAGTCAATGGTATCGGAATTAGTCATGCAAGTCACAGAACACATTGATTCAAGTCATCTGGAAAAGGGTGGAAAAGTCTTCATAAGATATCAATCTTACTGTGACTGTTTGCAGCAAACAAATGAAAGAATCACAAGAGTTTATTCTGGTTTATTCTGTTTCTAGTGTCCTGTTTTCTCACAGTTCTACGGGGCTAGCTCTGTTTTACATAGGAGACTAGTTGCTAGCTTCATTCAAACATACAGGACCTATATATCTGTACAAATCTTGCCAAATGCTCTATAACCTCAGGATAACTGTTTCTCTCCTTTTCCTAATTTCTTTCGAAGGCCAAATTCATCAAACAGAGGAGTCTTCCAGCTCCTAATTTACATAGGAGTAAGAAATGAATTCTGGAGAGAAGCATCATTTTGAGTACCAACAACTCCCTTTTTGGTTTAATCTCTTTACTCGTTCATTCATTGGCTGCTAGTGCACATTTTTGTGTTCTAGTTCTTTGTCTTTCTCAGTGAACCCTTGTAATTCGTAAAAACTCCTATGTGCAGATAGTGTTTGAGCTGATAGATCTAGAAAAACAATAACAAACAACAAAAATAAGCCATCATGGCTGAGCATGTAAGTAAGTGGCACTTGATGTATCTTAAAGAGATACCATGGTTAAAGCTGGTAGTAGCATCCGATGTTTGAATGAAGGCCAAATGGAATAAGAGTTTAAAAAAATTCACTGTAATTAATTTAAATTCTTTAAATACACCCTTCATTTAAAGACAGCTTTTGAAACCTTCCAGTAACTAAATAATTAGAAAGGGAGAAGGAGATAAATGACAGGGAAGTAAGAGAATTGTAGAACTGGCAGTATCATTAACATTATGTTTTAGTTGAAAATTATATACTCACATTATCCTGATGAGCCACAAATTGATGGGTTAAGAACAGTTGTGAGTTTCTGACTAAAGTGACTGCAACCAGGAAAAACAGTCAACATCCAAAGGTTATGTTATTACAAGCTGCTTGACATGTCTTGTCATTTACCATGATTACATTTGTCAGGGTGTATATTCACTGCACTTTTTATTAGGCTTGTAATTTTTTTATTTACTGACAATCCAAGGTCAGAATGAGGAAAGAGATGAGTCTGATTGAAGTACAAAATGTTGTAATTTTGTAAAGAACTACTACATTAGTAGATTTATTTTATTTTTATCTTGATTTCCCATAAAAGCTTCCCCTCTTTTCAATCTCATATACACATTTATTACCCTTATATAAATTTGGACTAACCATTCACCAGTGGATGCATTTATTTAATTAACTAGAGATTAATTCCTGCTATCCTTTTTGGACACCAAATCTCCTTCATATGAATTGCCTGCAGGCTGCACACTTGCACTGCATTTATTATGGAAATTATGGTGACATGATGACTTTTCCAGGTTCCAGCTGTAATGCATCTGTTTATGCCGGTCAAAAGAGCCACAAAGCTGTGGTTTTGCTTTTTTTCCTAGTTCATTGTCTTTTTTTTCAGCACGAAAGTTTCAATGGGTGTTATCCATTGTTAAAAAAAAAAGAAAACAACAACTTTAGAGCTGTGACTTCTTAGAAAAAGAAGGAATTTTTTCTGCAGAAACTATATCTTTTATAGTATTGTCTTCATTCTGTTCCTGAAAACATTTTCTGGTGAAACATTTTCTCAGTGCACCCGTAAAGTTGAGTACAGAGCTCTGACGTATCTGAAAAGATATCTGCAAAATAAAAAAAGAACAAATATACAGATATATTTTCAGGTGACAGTGAACAGGAGCATGCACATCCATCTTCCTAACACAGAAGAAATGTGATAATGTGATATTTAAACCTAAAATTACATAACTAGAAAAAAAGAAAAATCATTTCTAGGATAGAGAACTGTTCATTTCCACTCAGCTAGAGGTTTTATATACCAGAAGAAAGCTTCTTAACAGATTCTTCTGTGTTTATTTTTTTCAGTCTTGTAGTCCATGTCTTTTGAGCCAAGACGTCCAAAAATCTTTGCCTGAATAAATAGTTAAGAAGAACCGTGTTCATGAACTGAGGTACGTCCACAGACCGAACTACATTGTTTTCTCTGCAGAATTCTCTGTGATGTGGTATTTGTCAAACCATCACATCACTATGTCTCACAAAGATTGTGCTGAAAGGCAAGCTTTCAAATTGCATTGTGAATTGCTTGTCAAACAAAGTCAGGTAAAAAAAGAAGAATTTGAAGAGTCTAGTCATTCAATAAAATAGTATACAGCATAAAATATGCTACATGTTTCCAATGATAGAAGAGATGAGTTTCTTCTGCCTCACAACTACTGTTTTGTGCTTACCATATCTTATTTAACACATTACCATTTTTAATGTATGAGATAAAAAGAAGCCCTTTAAAAATTCACTTCAACTGAGTAGAAGCAGTTACTTCAGGTTATGTTTCTAAGCTATCAACCTGATGGAGTTAAAGATAAATTCTCTGCGCTATACCAAAAGAATTATTTCCAGTCTCTCCGATTGTCACCAAATCCAAACCAAATTTGCGAAGAAAACATTTCCTGGGTTGCAGGTTCATCTGTCTCAGGGCTGGCAACACTGAAATGTGCATCTACTTACCCTGGGTCATTCCTGCTGCTAGGATCTAGCAGTTCCAGAGTCTGTGAGTTGGGAGTAATACAAATGCCATTTTTCATGTTCCTTATTACGGAATTACGAAACTGCAAAATTCTGGGGTCTAAATGAAGTTCAGCTTTTGGGTTCCCAGCAATTACCCTGGATGTTATGGCTCTGCGTAACCTTCATAAACTTTTGAATTTTGCAACTCCTTCTTAAAGAGTTAGGGAATGAAGACTGGGTTTGTTGAAAAAAATTTTCAAGACTTGTGCCAGGGCAGCATAATGGTACTCTGGCTGCAACAGCATCAGTGAAAAGGGTATTAGACAATCCCTTGCAGCTGCAGAGGCCTAGAAGCTTCCAGCCAAGTTTGAGCTGAAATCAAATTCTAAGGAAACAACATTCTCCACAAACTGGGAGCTCCCTCAGTTCTGCAGTTGACCAACAGAGTAATGAGAGAGTTGTTAAAACACAACATCAGACTGTTTTGCAGATAAAAATTAAACCCCAGAAAAAGATGCATATACTTATCTGCCATAACATCTTAGTACAATCTGTGAAATAACTCTACTTGTTCTTCATCTGCTATGGCTAATCAAGGATATGAATAGATTTAAACAGAAGTACTAGATATACTCACCTTTTTCACCTCACATAACTTGTTTTATGGGACAATTTTCCTAGTGAAGGTAATTTTCTGCCTTTCTTCTCTCTTTCCATGATAAAAACAAATTAAACAAACAAACAAACAAAACATTGCATATCAGAAATATTCTGTGTATCTCTTATGAACTCTATCTGTCCTTCCTGAAGGGCACGTCTCCCTTTCTCCTGTGTAGTATCTGCCAGTGTTGGAATATTTTACTCTTTTGACACTTATTAAACATAGATGAAGCCTAGCTTAAACATTTCATTTCTGATTATGATCTTCTCAAAAGTCTTCTCTTATGTGAAACCAGGAAAAAAGGATGATTTTCTTTTTTTATACCAATTCATATTTATTTGTTAGAATTTTATCTGAGTTATTGATTCATCTGTCTCGTAAAATTCTGACACGATTCTTCATGGTATACCATCATCCTCAATGCAATGAATAATTTTGTATAAGCAAACTTTTTCATTTCAGTGATAACTCTTTCTTTCCAGTACATATATTACTGTGTTCAATAGCTTACATCTGAGAGCATAGCTCTGGGCAGAACTCCTGCTATAAGCTCCATCCATGGAAAGACAAGGTTACTGACCTATACTCTCAATTTCCTATTTTTGAAATGACTATTCATCTTATGTTTTGTATTATGACTACAAAGTTTCCTTAAAGATATTTATTGCTAAAGACATTCTGAAGTCTAATTATATCAGTAGGATAATTCTGATATGTGACCTTCTAAAGAACTCCAAGGGGTTTGTAAGATCACATGTCCCTCTACAAAACTCTTGTTGACTCACACCTAAGTGGATCTACATTTACCCATGTGTCCAAAAATTATATCTTTTAATGGAGGAATGGAATTCTTCTACTAACTGTCTTTGACCGTTGTGCCCTGTACAAATGTCAGGTTCAGTGCCCTATAATTTCCTACATCCCTCTTCAAAAGCTTTCTAAAGATTGACCTCACTGTCACTGATACCTCAGCTGCTTTATCTCTGAAGTTTCTTATACTCCTTAATAATAACCAACTAGCGTACTGTTTTATTAGTATAATATTTGCAACTTAAAAACAAAAATAAGACTGTCTTTCACAGATATTTCACACTTTTACAAATTTCTAAACAAAACTTTCTAGAATCTTCTCCCTCCTTTCTTTCATCTTCATTAAAAATACATAGTTAGATATTCCTGTTTTAACAAGCAAAGAGAAAGAGTAAATTTTATTAGGGAAAAAAAGAAAAAATAAAAGTCAAGAACAGAAGTGAGAACTGTAAGTTAACCTCAGATTTCCAGATTCTTTATGAGGGGTTGTCTTGTCTTGAATTAAGACTAAATATTTAGATGACATCAAATATGTTTCTTCAAGAAATAAAAATATCTATAAGAACACAAAAGCATTCACGTTTCTAAAGAAAAAAGATATGCATTTAAGTATGTATTTCTAATATTCTGGTAATAATAAGATTAAATAAAATTCAAAAGCTCCGAAAACAATGCTAGTACAAGACATGCTAAAGTAGGAGGACTTCATAAAAGGGCACATTTGACAGAAGTTCACACTGACAATCCCATGAGTACAAAATTAGTTTAGATGTACTAAGGTAAATAGGAGTCAGTTTTATCACATGAAAGTGGCTTAATGTACTGATTGAGAATATTTAGTGCTAGAAGTCAAAGTTCTTTTAAATTAGAATGTTTAGAATTATAATCCCTGAGAATAATTGTTCAGTATAAGGAACTGTTGCCATATGCTATGGAATGTCTGTTTTAAGAAGTGAACAGTATTATTGTGATTGCAATTTCGTCATGCTTTCTTTATTCATTATTAAATTTATTTAATATTTTCATGTGTACTCTGGGGTATAAATCAGTACTGAAAGTTTACCTCCAGGATCAAAATCCTGTAGTTAGCCGGTCTGCTTAAAGCTGCTGAGATCAGATAGTTAAATTAGTATTTTAAGTTAGTCTAAATCCTCATTAATTTATTAGGAACCTGAGTTTATTTTTCCAAAAGAATTTAAAAGGCAGACACTGAAGTCAAAAAAAGTTTTCCTATTTTCCCAGTTCTTGCACTTTCTGTTAAAGGGATGAAAATTTCTGTAGACCTTTTCTTACACTTAACATGGGCTTCTATAGGTGTCTTCATATCAAAGGCATCTAATTCTGGTTAACTTTCTATGCAGGACAAGGAATTCCTGCTGTAGAGTTCTGCTAGTCTTTACCCATCACAGTTTCCTCAGCTGAACTTTTTTTTGGTGAGACATTGATGTTTCTGCATCTTCTTCCTATTCCTGTTCTCTATTTTAGAAAAATTTCTTATAGAAATTGAAGTCCTGAGTGCACCTAAGAAAAACATAGCTCTTTACTGTGTAAAAGGAGGAAAATATCTTTAGCTTTTGAAAACGTTCTATGCTTTGAAATAGAATGTTATATGTGCATAATGTTCATTCATTCTTTAAAACAATCCCACTAATCCCACAGCATAAGCAACACAGACCAAGTGACACCAAACTTGTTACCACTACTGACATATCTAGCTAAGGCATCTGGACACTATGGACAGAACTCTATCTTCTCACAAGATTTATTTTAAACTCCTCCTCTTTAATAGTGGCCTGTTCAGTGATTTCTTGAATACCCCTCAGGTGCTTTTTACTTTCCAGTCATTTAGTCTGATTTAAAAACTTTTCCTTTTCAGTGAAAAGAAAAGCTTAGTTAAAATGGAAAAGGTCATCCTAGTCTTTCCTATGCTTTGAATCATCAATTAGTTCTGCTCAGCAGCACCATCCCAGCCTCAGTATTTTCTCCTGAGAGATTCTGCTCTGAAGTAAATATTCAATAACATTTTGTATTTCTGTGTAGAATTCAGAATGTTCTTCATACTTAGATCCCAAAGGTTTTCCACAAAACATCTCGCTCAGTAAGTCCTTTCTGGATATTTATGTGGTTTTTTTATTGCAAGCTACGTACTCTCAGTTTTCCAAAATGTATTACTGCCCAGGGCATTCCCCCTACTTATTTTCTCCCTAGACTCTGCTAAACCCCTGTCAAACAGTAAAGAAGCAAATCAACAATGAATTTAACTCTTGTAGAAAATTTCTAACTCTGTTCCAGTCAGCTGATAGTTTTTTCCTGTTGCTCATTATTTTGTCTCTTTTTTCTTTCCTTCCATCAAGCATCTCCACCGAGTTTACCTTCAGAGATTGCATCCTCCAAATTTCTCAGCATTAAATAAACTAAAGGAGTTGGAGTGGAGCTATTTTTAAAGAAACAGACTCTGCTATTGTGCCCTGAAACACAAAACTGGAAGTCAAATAATTCTTTGAATTCAGTTTATGAGTGTCTGGGCCACAAATACTGACAACTCCAAGCTTATTGAAAAAACAAATATTAGATATGTAATAGGAAAATGAAGTGTGAGTAAAATATGGCACAACATAAAGCAGAAAAGAGAAATGAAATACAGCTTGTTAAGGATTACCTAGCACAACAGGGTAAGGTGGTAACAGAAAAGAGGATATTTTTCAAGTAAAGTGGAAATCAATATAGCCATAACATGAGAAAGTTTCTCCAAAAGCTTCTGAGTTGCTAATGGAAAAATTAGTAAGAAAACAAAGGTTCACAAAAAATATAATAAATCAGGGCTACAGGGTCCTAAAGTACTTTGCATGCACAGAATGTAATGACGTTTCATTTCCTACTTTTCTGCCAGGAATTCCAGGCCAACAGGATGATATAAAGTCTTACAAGCCTTTCTGCTTCATTTCTTTACTGGATATTTAGTAGTGTGTATTAAAATAGACTACAGACACAGAAGAAATTAATGTGTTTGCATTTGGTATCCCTATTTTCTGTTCATAAATAACTCAAAACTCCTTGTAGTGATGTGACATTTTCTAGAAATAATTAGCTAAGGTTCATGCATGTTTTTGTCTTCATTTAAAAAAGGAGCTCTGATTAGATGCATAGAGTGAATTTACATGGCATAATGCAGTTAAATATCTAGATTCTATGATATTGCTGATGGCACAGTAAAAAATATTGAAGAACTTTTTGTGTGAAAGGAAGTTGTCTAATAGATTGTAAAACTTGTATTTTAATGTTACTGCCTGAAGCCAGCAGCTCAAAACTGTTTTTCTAGTGCGTTGATTGTTTTGGATCTGTTTCTGAGGCACCAAATTCACCCTGTACATTGTAAAAGCAGTTTATACACCTAATTTAAAATGCAGATGTGACTGTGGAGTAGGAAGCAGAAAGTTAGATTTTGCAATATTCAGTATTGCAGTAACCATATCCCTTCTTGGCTTAGAACTTAAACCAGTTTTCTTAGAAATCAATCTATTTTGAAACATGATTACAACAAAGTTATTCCACCTATCCTAGTCACCAGCCTTTAGCCTTCTATGCATATCTCACTGTATTCTTTGATTACATTGAGGGGTGGGGCGTTCAAGAAACTGAGCATCATGAACCCATCTCAAATGAAAAATCCGTGAAAGTTAAGAGCTGACTACAAATAGCTCTTACCTCCAAATAATATGCTTTAGTCTGTGCCTTCATTGGTATAATGATATATAGCTTTGATGGATATTAATTATTATTTTCCTTAGTTTGATCATTTCTGTAATACAAGCCCATTTTGAGGTTGCTCAAAGCCCCATCCAACCTGACCTTGAACACTTCCAGGGAGGGGGAATCTGTAACTTCTCTGATTAACCTGTTCCAGTGCCTCACCACCCTCATAGTGAAGAATCTCTTCCTAGTATTTAATCTAAATCTACCTTCTTTCAGTTTAAAATTTTTACTCCTCTTCTTGTCTCTACATTTCCTAGCAAAGATTCCTGTAGGCCCCCATTTAAGTACTGATAGGTCATGATAAGTTCTTTTCTCTGGGCTAAATAACTTGAACACTCTCAGCTTGTTCTCATAGGGGAGATACTTCAGCCCCAAAATCATCTTAGTGTCACTCCTCTGGACCAAATTGAGCAGGTATTCTTTGTATTGGGGACCCCAGGACCAGCTGCAGTACTCCAGGTGGGGTTTCATAAGAGTGGAGGAGATGGGAGGAAACACCTCCCTCGATCTGCTGGCAACACTTCTTTTGATGTAACCCAGGATATATTGGGCTTTCTGGGCTGCAAGCACACATTGTCGACTCGTGTTCAGTTTTTCCTTCACCAATACTCCCAAGTCATTCTCTATAGGGCTGCTCTCAATCCCCTTGTCATCCAGCCTGTATCCATATCTGGGATTACCCCAACTCAGGTGCAGGACCTTGCACTTGGCCTTGATGAAACTCACAAAGTTCACACGGCCCCACCTTTCAAATCTGTCAGGATCCCTCTGGTGACAACCACACCACTCAACTTGGTGTCATCCACAGGCTTGCACTCAATCCCACTGTCCATGTCCCTGACAAAGGTCTTAAATAATACTGTTCCCAGTAAGACCCCTCATCACTGGTCTCCACTTGGACATTGAGATGTTGACTGCAACTCTTTGAATGCAATGATCCAGCCAATTCCTTATCTATTGAGTGGTCCACCCAACAAATCCATGTCTCTCCATTTTAGAGACAAGGATGTTGTACAGGATAGTATTTAATACTTTGTGTAAGTCCAGGTAGATAATGTCAGTCATTCTTCCAATATCCACCAATGCTATAACTGTGTCATAGAACTGTGTCACCAAATTTGCCCTTACTGAAGTCATTTCGGCTTTCACCAATCACATCTCAGTTTTCTATATGCCTTTCCATGTGCCTTCCAGGAGTATCTGCTCCATGATTTTGCCAGGCACAAAGAGGAGACTGATTGACCTGTAGCTACCCAGGTCTTCCTTTTTTTCTGTTTTTAAAAATGGGAGTTATGCTTCTATTTTTCTAGTGGGAACTTCACCAGTCTGCCACAGCTTTATAAATATGATGTATAGTGGCTTAGCAACTTAACCTGCAGTTACCCCAGGACCCTTAGATGTATCTCACCAGGTTCCACAGGCTTGTGCATCTTCAGGTTTCTTAGATGGTCTTGAATTTGATCTTCTCCTACAGCAGGCAATTCTTCATTCTCAGTACTCCAGGTGGAGTAAAAAATACATTAACACTTTTCTTCAAATTACTCTTTCAATAATGCGTATGCATATTTGATGGTGTAAATAAATTTGCAGGTACATAAGAATAGCCACACAAACTTGAAATATTAAAAAATAATAACAATAACCCATAAATAAACAATCACCTCAACATTAGGTCAAAAAATATATGTTCACTAGTTCTGGAACCTGAACTTTTTATTCATTCATAATACTTTCTGTACATGAGCCAATACTCATCTCTCAAGAAATGCTATTTAATGACTTCTGTAAAATGAATTTACAACGACAGTTGCATTTTACTATTTGGCCCAGAGGTATATTGGTTTTACTGAAATTGAAATTAAGTATGAAGGGTCATTGAAATCAAAGAAGTTGTTTCATCTAGTGTATTCTGCTCCTTGATTCCTACCTGTAGTAAGATGCTTCTATCCCTGAACCATCTCTAAGCATTTCCATTTTCCAGTTTCCTGTACTGGGTGGTAGCATAGTGGGTTTTGGCACTTATTTGAAGAATAATAGAAAATTCTTGATTCAGTTAACCATGCTGGTTCGTGATCTGGCATGTGAACACCTCTAGTTCTGGATCACTTCTGTTTTTCATAGTTCCTGGCAAAATAAGTTTTTGCACAATTTTAATCCCTCTCCTGCACTTGGCCATCTGAATAACTAAAATATTAATATTGCATCACTACAGCGTTATGAAAAAGCAGGTCCTCTACCGTATATTGACTTGGACTGAATTAATAGCAAAAGATTACATCTAGGAATTTGGATTCATTTATTTTCCTGAGATTCTCTGTAACTCATCACCAAGTAGATCATTTACCGTATCTTTCTGTCTTGGTTCATTTATTACAGTTTATATAAGCTGTTTTACACAAAGTGAGAAAAGATCACCCTGTGATCACTTCACTTATCCAGTTAAATGAAATTTATTTCTGTAACTAGCTTCAAAGAAAGGCAAAGCAAATGAAAAAGAATATGAAATGGCTTCTGTGTTTGGAAAATTCAAAGAGGCTGGGATACTTCAGCATGGGAAAGGCACAGCTTGGGAAAATGGGGGTACGAGTGATATAAATACTCATATGAAGAAGGAAAAGGATAGGAGATGATAGTTCCTCATGTCTACCAGTGAAAGAAGGGACCATTAGCAGAGAAAAACAGGATAGAAGTTCAGAACAAAAAAAAGGGAAGTGTTTTCCTATGCAGTGGGAAGCAGAGCTGTGGAATGCTTTACCAAAGGATATTGCTGTTCTAAAAAGCTGACAAGGTTCATGAGAAGCTTGGATGGCCACCTGGGACAGTTATGCACTGAGTGTGATTAAGGAGAGAAGCCACATGAGACTCCTGAAATCCCATGAGCTGAAATCAGTTGCAATCTGAGAACACGTTAGGAAGATAAGTACCTGTCCTGTCCATTCTCTTCTTTGAGTACCAGCTTATCACTAGTGATGGAGTCAGGCTTTAGGTCTAGATGGAGAAATGGACTGAACCAGTATTTCTGTTCTTACGTTTCAGCCCCATAAATTTCAGAAAACTGTTTGTTGTTCTATAAAAAGAGAAAGTTGTTTGAACACATCTCCATTCTCATTTTCTCACCAACTATTGCATCACCAAACTCAATTCTTTCCAGTAGTGACTAGGGCTACCAGCAGACTTCCTGGTGGTTAATTGCTCTAAAAGCTGACAAACCTGTTGATTGCTTTCACCACAGCAGCTGTTCAGACATTCCATTATATATAACCCATGTAATTCTCCCCTGTTAACTTGCCAAACAGCATGCAGTTGGCTGAGAAAACAAGTCATAGCAATTGTTCCTTTATGACTGGCATGCATCACCTTCTCAGTAACTGAGATCACAAAAATAACACACATTTCTTAACTATATTGCTGTGCACTTCTGCCCACATCAACACAGATAATAATGGTGCAGTCTTCCGGTAATGGAACAGATAATTACACAGCTCCCACAAATCTTCTCATGAATTCATACAGCAAAATATGATAAATATTGTTGTTCTGACCCAATTTTGATAATTTCCATGTGTTTGAGATTCTCTGCAAGTTGATTCTGTACGTTGTCAAGGCAATCCCTAAGCAATGGTTGCAGACAAAAACTACAGTGAGTTGGAGTCAAGATTAGGGTTAAATAACTACAAATGGCATGGTACCTTTTATAAAACAAATTAAAAGAAATTCAAATATGCACAGGCATCAAAAAAAATTTAGGGCACCCAAACAATCCTACTTCTGCTATAAAATGAGGCCATAAAATAATTATGTCAATTGCCTATTTTTAAAACCGAAATTGTATTTGAAAAAAACAGTAATTTTTCCCTTTAGGATTCTTCCTACTAAAATGTTAAGCAAAGGTACACTCTCATTTCCATCTACACTTCCACTGTATGTCTTTTCATATTATACAGGTCCTTATATTTTACATTAACCACTAGAAACCATCCACACATGAATTGCTGAAACCCCAGTGGGACTGATCTCAACACTAATGCTTACAACATAATCATGCAGTTTTCAAAGAATCTCACTCTTCCACCCAGTTTAACAAAATCAGGTGTCAATAATCCCTTTCATCTTGAACACTTATTCCAATCAAGAAAAACATCTCAAGCAACAAAAACAATTACAGTGTCTTAGAGGGTTTTAACATTTGCGCATCTTCCTGCAGTCACATGCATCAAAGGAAAATGATGTTCTAACTAATGCCTCTATAACATTAAAAAAACCTTGCCCATAGTATGATACACTGTTAGTATTACAAGAAGTCTTAGAATATCTCTAGTAAGTACAACCTGCAATGCATAAAATTATTTTTCTTTACTTTTGTACATTCATTGCTATCACATATCGATGGAGTGGTTTATTACAGCGAGACTTATACTACTGCAAGCTGTGAAAATGTTATTTTACCTTCTTTCAGAATATTGTCACAACTGACCATTAAAATTAACCACTAGCACGTGAACTGCAAGCTGTTTAGCAACACAATTTCTTGAGCTAATAAAGACCATTCCTTCCTCCCTAACCCCCCAAATGGTGAACTGGGCCATTGTAAGGGTCAACTTCTTATTAGAACTCTTTGCCCCTGTACAACTGTCATTGAGTGTCATTCAGAAGGCAACTTAACTGAACTTTACCTTCACCCAGCAGCCCTCTAAGCTATCCTTTTTAACACTCATCAACTTTAGGAGGAATGAAGCAGAAGAGAAAGCTACTGGGAAAGAATAAAAATTTCATTGAAAAGAAGAGTTTGCAACAACATTATTGGCAGGATGATATTTTTCTGCTTCTTTGAAAAAGTAGAAGAATATAAGTGCCTCAAAAAAGTTTAATGAGTCTGAAAACTCCCATAGTGGAAACAGTGCTAAATATGGATAAGAAATAAACTATAAAAGGGCTTAGGGCACAAATAGAAAGGAGGTGAGTATTTTATTATACCCTTTCCACCCTTTTAGTTAGTGAGATTATAACTGTATTTTATTGTAATGGTCAGTCACAGAAGTCAAGATGTCTGTTTGTCTTTCAGCAAGTATAGCCAGAAGAAATTTGTCCTGGCAAATGTGTCTATGGACTTTGACTAATGACATCCAACAAGTCTTATTTCCTAACGGAACAATTAGTTTCTCATTAATGACAATTGTAACGATAATATCACAATTCATTACCCAGTTCACTGCCCAGGAAAAGACTTAAGGAGGTAAGTGTTCTGCCTCAGCATTGGAATATATTTTTTAATATTTATTTACATGATGTGTAAAATCAGAATTGCAATGCTGTTGAGAGGATGAAAGTATCTGCATCCACTCTCACAACACAACATATGCAAATGTCAATTCTTGGACTCATTGATAGAACTCCAAATCCCTTGCTTGGTCTCAAAGAGAAGTTCATCAGAAGTCTAATGACAACCAAAATAGAAGTCTTGTTGCCAGAAGCTCATTCAGATGCTGCTCTCCACACACCCATTGTAGCAGGATCTATGAGAAGGTTCACCATGTAAAACTTCCTTTCGGCAACTCCAAGGAATGTATTTGATCCAGACTCTTGGATATACTATCTTTCACACCAAAGACTCACAAACTAGTTAAGAATAAGCAGCTGTTCAGCAATATAAAGCAAGGCTACTTGGCAATTTAGGACAGGAAGTACAGAGAGTTACCATATGCAGCTTTAAAATTTAGGGCAATATCCAAAATGGAATGTGGCCAAGACACTAGATCTAACAACTCTATTCCCACAGGCTCTGAGACATTTATTTCTTAATCCCCTAAATCTACTTTAATTGTGTGTAAGGAAATGTCTGTCTTAAAAGAAAATATAACAAGGGTTACTGTTGTTCTTTTACAGCTCTTTGTCTGTGCATACCACTCAAATCAAATTTCCTCCCCACTATTACACTTTCCAATTACTGATCTCTTCTAATCTGTTCCTGTTTCCTATCATTTTCTCAGTTACTGTGCTTCTCTTGACTGTACTTCATTTATTTACTGCTAGATCTTCCTGCATGCTACTCCCTGTTCTAACCCTTTAATTAGTACCTTCTGAAGTTGATTAAGATACCATAGAAACTCTGATTCTCACTGATAGTTGACTTGTAAGTATGAAGAATAGATAGGTGAGATTGAACAGCTGTCTTGTCCTACAACGTAATTCATTATTTTTGACTGCATTTATCCATACAACTTTTACTTTTTCACATAGTTCCTTAACTTGTGCATTAAGTAAATTGTTCTGCTCTGTGATTACTTGGCAAACAACATATTTTTAGAGGTCTCTGGATCACAGATTTTTAATAACAGAGGAATTCTTTCTTTGGGATGTTGTATTTTTCACCACACTCAGCACAATATAAATAATCAATCAATGTTCTGGGAGTCATGAGAAATCAAACATATTAAATATTTGTTCATGTCAGGTTTGTTCTGATTTTTAAAAGTCATTTAAAGTTGCAGTTTATATCATATATTCAGAAATAGCATTGTGGTGCTGTGTATTAAGAGATTGACACTAGTATTTCTGGGTACTTTAAACACCATAAATTAATCCACTGATCAAAAGGGTTATATATATAGAATCTGCACAATAGTAAAAATAAAAACCTAAAACACTTTGTTTTTTCAAAGTGAAACTTAAATGGACAGGCACTAATGGATGGAGGATACAGTTTTTTTGAGAAGTGTTTGTTATTTAGAATCTCATCTACATTCATAGACAGATTTTTAAATCTCAGTGATCTAGAATTCCATATCCAAGAATTGTTGTGATGTCCACTGCAACAACCATGTATTAACAGTTTAGAGAAGTTTATAACGTATTACATTGACATAAACTGCCATTCTGCAGTGTCCCTATAAAACACACTAGAGAGACACTCTGAAGTATACACTCCATTGGGTGGAGTTCTGATTTCACTTCTGGCAATGGTACACACTTCAAAGTATAATGTCAATTCAACATTACGTAGCTGCTTCTGAAGAGGAAGTAACTTCTTAGAATAGGGTGTAGCCTTCACAGATGTTTAGCCTGGAGTCTATAAGAGTCCCTGGAAAATAAATGCGTTATGGCTGGACAAGTCCTAATTCCACATTTGCAATCGTATTGTTTGGAATAAAAAGAAAATGCTCAGAATAGATAGTTCTAAACCAAAACTCTTGAACTACATGACGAGCTAGAGTAAATGGCACCAAAAAAAAATATTTTCATTAACAATAAAAAAAAACCCCACAAACAAGCAGGTAATAAGGAAGATCGTACAAATTGTACCAAATAAACCAACCAAACTCACTCTTTCAATTTAATCCAAATTAGAATTTTAATCCAAATACAGTCCTTCTTCTCATTGTATAAAAATTATCAGTGAAAGTTTTTTAAACTGAATTTTCAAATGGGAAATTGTGAATCATCACTGTCATGCTTTTACTGCCTTAAGGTTTATTCATGTAACTCTAGCCTTTATTTAGAGAAAGTGAACATGATGAGATTAAGTTTGACTATGTTCACCTGCCCCCTTTTTTTTATCTGTTCAATTTTCTTTAAAACAAGGAACTGGTCAGTTACAACAGTAGAATAAAAAGAGAAAGAAAAAGCGTAAAGAAAAAATAAGAGAGCAAGAGAACGGTTTTAACATCTTATTCCATTTTACCTAATAATTGCTCATTCAGATCAGTTGATTCCAATATAACAGGAATGATTATTCCTGCAGCAAAACTAGGCAAATATAGAAGATTTAGGGCATTTCATAGTTCAATCTGCATGTGAAATTTTCTATGTCAGTTTCAATTACTAATTTTTTCTTTAATAGCTGTAAGAGACTGAGAAACAAATTTAACACTAAGACATTTCCAAAGGCAAATCTGTCACAGAGGTACCCAATTTCTGTGTACCAACTTTCCTAACATCATAGAAGGCTATCAGTTTTATCAAGCATGATTTCTCCTTGGTGATCCATATTGACCTCTCCCAATACCTTACTTTCCTTCCAGATTCTTGGTGATGAAATCCAGAAAGAACAGTTCCATCACCTTTCCAGGGATGTGAGTGAGGCTAACTGGCTTGTAGTTTCCTGGGTGTTCCTTATTGCCGTTTTTGAAGATTGGGGTGACACTGGATTTTCTCCAGTCCTCAGGCAGCTCTCCTTTCCTCCACAATCTTTCAAAGATAATGGAGAGCAGCTTAGCAATAACATCTACCGGTTCCCTCAGCATTCATGACTGCATCCTATCAGGGCCCATGTATTTGTGGGTGTCTAACTTACCTAAATGTTTTCTAACCAAATCTTCCTCAAACAAGGGATGGTGTGCCTTTCTCCCTTTCCTCCAAGGTCTGGGAATCCTGAGGGCCAGTCTTAGCAGTAAAGACTGAAGCAAAGAAGGTGTTCTGTTACTCTACCTTCTCTGAATACTCTGTCACTAAGGCAACACATCAGTCAGCAGTGACCCACGTTTTCCAAGTCTTCCTTTTGCTACTGAGGTACTTGAAGAAGCTGTTTGTGTTTTCCTGGATGTCCCTTGCCAGACTTAATTCCAAGTGGGTCTTATCCTTTCTTGCTGCATCCTTACATACTCTGACAGTGTTCATATATTCCTCCCAAGTGACCAGTCCCTTTCAAGAACTTCTTCCTTTTGAGTTTTTCCAGAAGCTCCTTGTTCATCCATGCAGATTTTCTGCCCCTTTTACTTGATTTCTTACTCTTAAGTATGCACCAATCTTGAGCTTGGAAGCCGCAGTGCTTGAATACTAATCAATGCTCTTGACACACCCTATCTTCTAGAGTCTTCTTTGTTTGAACAGGTCCAAATCACCTCTCCTGAAGTTTAGGGCTGTAATCATGTTAATTGTCCTGCTTCTTCCAAGCAGTACTCTGAACCGTCTTGTAGTCACTGCAGCCAAATGTTACCCCTAAAGTTTACAGCCTCAACCAGACTTTCTTTGTTAATACAAGGTCTAGCAACACACCTCTTCTCTTTGGCTCCTCCACCACCTGTTTCAGAAAGTTATCATCTATGTTCTGCAGGTATCTCTTGGATTGTGCATGCCTATAACTTTTAACACCTAATTTCATTAAGAAAACATTCTATTTAAAAAGTATAGAAAATCTAATTTATAGCTAAATAATGTTTCCTCTTCCAAGGTGTTGTGGTTTAACTGTTGTTACACAGCCGCCCATTTACTCACTCACAGCAGGACAGGAAAGAGCTGGTAGGGTAGAAGTGAGGTAACTCGTGGGTTGAGATAAAGACAGTTTAATAGGTAAAACAAAAGCTGCACAAGCAAGCAAAGCAAATGCAGAAATTCATTCACTCCTTATCAGCAGGCAGATATTTAGCCATTTAGCAGGGCTTCATCATATGTAAATGCCCCAACTCCAAACAGCCCCCCTTCCTCATTTTGGCCCAACTTTTACTGCTGAGTATGACATCACATGGCATGGAATATCGCTCTGGTTAGTTGAGGTCAGCTGTGATGGCTGTGTCCCCTCCCAATTTCTTTTACACGACCAGGGTCCTCACTGGTGAGGTGGGGTAAGAAGCAGAAAACATATTAATGATGTATTACTCAGCAATAACTAAAACAGCCCTGTGTTATCAATGGTGTTTTAGTCACAAATCTTAAAAATAGTACCATGAGGAAGCTGCTGTGAAGATAATTAACTCTACCCCATCCAAAACCAATATAATAGGGAAGAGAATGCTCCTTCAGGGCTTCAGGACTTTCAATAAGTAATTTGATAGGTATTGTGCAGTAGTACTCAAGTAGTACATTGTGGTGCTAACAAAATCTAGTTGTCTTAACTCTCTTTAGAGTCTCAGTATTTGGAGTCTCTCAACTTTTTATCGTTTGGCAGTAAGTACTTTTAATGAGAAACAATAATCGGTATTTAATTTACTGGTGAATTAAATGTCTGGAAAATGGCATCAAATTTTATTAAATATTGTACTAAACAAAAAGATGGGAAATCATAACCTGTTTAGTTTGTGAAAATAGTCCTATTGATATGTCTTCATTTGCTCAGGAGTGAAAATGTAGATGACAACTTTTTACTGTGTAAGTCATTCACTGTACAAGTGTGTAAAGTTTATTTTTATCTTTTACATTGTTTGGTGTATATGTAATTGTAATTAACCTTATTTTTAAGAAGCAAAGGTGGAAAAAAGTTTCTGGCTTTGCTATTTTGAGAGGATATTAAACTATCTGTATACATAAACATTTACACAGCTCTCAAAAAACTAGATATTATCTGGCGAATTCAATGGTGTATATTTTTGTGCACACATAATACAGATTTATTTGTTCTCATTAAGTTAAATATCAAGATTGTGACACAGTTTTAATTTTTGTATGTACAGACATGTTGCTGGAAAGTATAATCCCTTTCAGCTTCATCCTTTATTTTCTTCTTGAGGAAATTAAGCTTATGCTTCCAAGGTTTAAAATATTGAAGGGTTGTTTATTTATTTTCCTTTTGTTAAATTTCTGGAAGACAAAATCAGTCAATAGTCTCATGAGGTTCGCAGATGTTCATTTAGAGGTATTATTCAGAAAAGAAGCAGATGTATTCCCTGGGAAACAACTCAAGTTGCTGTGACCCTCTGTTCATCCCTCAGAAAGCTAATTTCAGAAAACTAATTTACTAAATAATGTGGTGAATAAGACTTGTTGTGAAAAAGTAGTTACATATCTTTGCAAAAGAAGGTTACCGCAACCAGTATAATCTCCAGCTGCAATAAGAAACAAAGCAAATTACTTTTCCTTTAAGGCCATATCCTATACGTAACTAAAGAAACAACCCCCAAAGCTCTCTTAGCATCATGTAGGCAAAGATAATGGATTGACTCTGGGTCAATCATTCCACAAGTGAAGGGAAAAATAATTTATTTTAGGCCAGGTAGACCTGTGGTAGCTGGTATTGGTACTAGCGACAATCAAGATGGCAGGGAAAGAGGAAGACAGGAGTTCTTCTAGAAGCAACATTACGGTGCTAGATGACAATATCCTCAAAAATGTAGATACACAATCTAAGATGATTACTTTTGGCTCCTTTTGTTAGTGGAGAATGAATTGACATTTCTGGCATGCAGTCATCCTGAAGAGGACATTTACATTTCAACATTGCTGTCAGGAACTAAAGGCACCAATTTGTCTTTACTGACCATGAAGAAGACAGAAGATCATAGAATCATAGAATTATCTGGGTTGGAAGAGACCTCCAAGATCATCAAGTCCAACCCTTAATCCAACACTATCATGATTACTAGATCATGGCACTCAGTGCCACATTCAGTCTTATTTTAAAAACCTCCAGGGATGGTGAATTCACCACCTCTCTGGGCAGGCCATTCCAACGCCTGATTACTCGTTCTGTGAAGAACTTTTTTCTGATATCCAGCCTAAACCTTTCCCTGGCAGAGTCTAAGCTCGTGCCCTCTTGTTCTGTTGCTGGTTGACTGGGAGAAAAGTCCGACCCCCACCTGTCTACAACCTCCTTTCAGATAGTTGTTGAGAGCGATGAAGTCACCCCTGAGCCTCCAGGCTAAACAACCCCAGCTCCCTCAGCCTCTCTTCATAGGACTTGTGCTCAAGTCGCTTCACAAGTTTTGTTGCTCTTCTCTGGACCCTCTCCAGCACCTCAGTACCTTTCTTGAACTGAGGGGCCCAGAACTGAACACAATACTCAAGGTGTTGCCTCACAAACACTGAGTACAGGGGAAGGATCACTTCCCTCGTCCTGCTGGTCACACTATTCCTGATACAGGCCAGAATGCCATTGGCCTTCTTGGCCACCTGGGCACACTGCTGGCTAATGTTTAGCCTCCTGTCAATCAGTACCCCCAGGTCCCTTTTCACCTGACTGCTCTCCAGCCTCTCTGTCCCCAGCCTGTAGCGCTGCATGCGGTTGTTGTGGCCAAAGTGCAGGACTCGGCACTTGGCCTTGTTGAACTTCATCCCATTGAACTCAGCCCATCTCTCCAGTCTATCAAGGTCCCTCTGCAGAGCCCTCCTGCCTTCCGGCAGGTCGACACTCCCTCCCAACTTGGTGTCATCCGCAAATTTACTTATGATGGATTCAATCCCCTAATCTAAATCATCGATGAAGATGTTTAACAGAACCAGACCCAACACTGATCCCTGAGGGACACCACTGGTAACCGGCCTCCAGCTGGATGCAGCCCCATTCACCAGCAGTCTCTGGGCCTGGCCATCCAGACAGTTCTTAACCCAGCTGAAAGTGCACCTGTCCAAGTCATGGGTTACCAGTTTATCCAGGAGTACGCCATGGGAGACAGTGTCAAAGGCTTTGCTCAAGTCCAGATAGACTACAACCACAGGCTTCCCTTCATCCACCAGGCGGGTTACCTGATCATAAAAGGAAATCAGGTTGGTCAGACAGGACCTGTCCCTCAGAAAGCCATGCTGGTTGGGTCAGATCCCATGTCTATCCTGAAGGTGCTGTGTGATTGCACTCAGGATGATCTGTTCCATAACCTTGCCAGGCTGACAGGCCTATAGTTGCCTGGGTCCTCCTTGCAGCCCTTTTTGTGGATTGGTGTGACATTTGCCAACTTCCAATCATCTGGAACCTCCCCAGAGAGTCAGGACTGTTGGTAGATGATGGAGAGTGGCTTGGCAAGCTCTTCTGCCAACTCCCTCATCACCCTAGGATGGAATCCATCAGGTCCCATTGATTTGTGAGGATCCAGGTGGCTCAGTAATTCACTAATAGACTATTTCCTCCTGGAACACAGGGGAGCCATTTGGTTTCCTTTCTCTATCTGTGAGGTCCAGAGGCCAGTTATCCTGAGGGCCACCTCTCCTACTGGTGAAGACTGAGGCAAAGTAGGTGTTGAGTACCTCAGCCTTCTCCTCATCCCTGATAACTACGTTCCCCCCCAGGTCTAATAAAGAATGGAGGTTTTCCTTGCCCCTCCTTTTGATATTAATGTATTTATAGAAGCGCTTTTTGTTATCCTTAACAGAAGTAGCCAAATTAATTTCAAATTGTGCTTTTGTTTCTCTGATTTTCCTTCTGTATGATCTAACTATAGTCCTATACTCTTCCTGAGTAGTCAGCCCGGCCTTCCACAGTCGGTAGGCTCTCTTTTTATCTCTGATTTCCTTCAGTATCTCCCTATTCAACCAAGGTGATTGTCTTCCCCACCGGCTTGCCTTTTGGCTAATTGGTACAGCCTGTTCCTGTGCACTCAAGACTTTTTCCTTGAAGCACATCCATCCCTCCTCCCCACGCCCCTGTTTTTGAGGAGTGTGTCCCAGGGTGTGCTCTGGACCAGTCTTCTGAACAGGTCAAAATCTGTCCTCCGGAAGTCCAGCATAGAGGTTTGATTGGTGGTCCTCCTCACATCCCTGAATATCAAACACTGTATTATTTCATGGTCACTGTGCCCCAGTTGACCTCCAACCACTACATCTCCCACCAGTCCCTCTCTGTTTGTAAACAGCAGATCTAGTGGGGTCCCGTTTCTGGTAGGTTCATTTACCTGCTGGAGCAAGAAATTATCCTCCATACACTCTAAGAATCTCCCAGACTGCCTCTTCTCTGCTGCGTTGAGCTCCCAGCAGACACCCAGTAGGTTGAAGTCACCCACAAGAAAAAGGGCTGGCGATTTTGAGACATCTGCCAGCTGCTCGTAGAATAACTCGTCCCCTTCGTCGTCCTGGTTGGGTGGTCTATAACAGACTCCTACCAAGATGTCAGTCTTGTTATCCTTCCCCCTGATTCAGGTCCACAAGCACTCAACCCTATCATTGGTGACCTCAAGTTCTACAGAGTCAGGAGACTCTCTAACATACAGAGCCACCACTCCACCTCTCCTACCCTGCCTGTCCTTTCTGAAGAGCTTGTAGTCACTTATCATAGCACTCCAGTCATGCGAGTCGTCCCACCATGTTTCTGTAATGGCAACCATGTCATAGCTTTCCTGCTGCATGATGGCTTCCAACTCCTCCTGTTTATTGCCCAGACTGTGTGCATTAGTGTACATGCACTTCAGCTGGGCTGCTGATTTTACTTTTAATTCAGTCTTATCACCCCTGGAGAGCCTGATATCAATCCCCTCCCCCTTCAGACCTAGTTTAAAGCTCTCCTGATGATCCCCGCTAACTTATGGGCAACAACCCTTTTGCCCTGCTTAGACAGCTGAAGCCCATCTGATTTAAGAAGACCAGGTAGTATGGAGTTTGACCCATGATCAAAAAACCCAAAATTTTGACGGTGGCACCAATCCTTTAGCCACCTATTGATAAGGTAGATTTTCCTAATTCTCTCCTCATGCATCTCCCCATTCATTCCAGGCACTACAGGAACCGAAGTGAATACTATCTGTGCACCTGTCCCATGGACTGATCTACCCAGTGCCCTGAAATCCTTTTTGATTACCCTGGCACTTCTTCTATTGATGTCATCACTGCCAGCCTGGATTACCAACAGTGGATAGTAATCTGAGGTCTGAATTAGCTCAGGAAGTTACCTAGCAATGTCCCTCACCCTAGCCCCAGGAAGACAACAAACTTTCCTTTGGATTGGGGCCAGCCTATATATAGGGCCCTCAGTTCCCCTCAAAAGGGAGTCACCAACTACTACTACCCTTCTTTTCTTTCTTACAGCTGTTGTATTTATCTGTCTGGAAGACAGGATGCAACAAGAAGAGAGCTCTCCAGACAAATCTCCCTCATAGCTCACCTCTACTAGACTACCTGAGTCTAGGGCCTCATATTTGTTTTTTAAGGGCACCTGAGGATGTGATGGAGGTTCAGAGGGAGTTCTTTTTCCTCTCCGAACAGGGACCTGTTTCCATTCCCCTCCATCTTCTCTATTACCTTTATCTGCCTGATGGCAGGAGGGACAGGGGTTCACACTCTCCTGCTGACTTTCCTTAGAGATCAAAAGGGTTTGACTCCACCAGTCAATTTCCCTCTCACTATCTCTGATACTCCACAGCCTTTCTACCTCTTCCTTGAGCTCCGCTACCATGTATAGCAAACCATTCACCTGCTCACATCTCGCACAGGTTCCTCTCACACTGTCCACTGAAGCTAATGCTGCCAGGCTCAAACAGTCTGTGCAGCCAGCGACCTGTATGACTGCATCCTTCTTGTAGGGTTCCGTTTGTGTCGATGCACTCCTAGTGCTAACAGCAGTGACAGCTGTCTTTCTTTTGCAAACCATTATCAGCTTTAGTCGAGATAAAAAAAAAAAAACAACCGAAAAGATCACCTGAGAGACTAACGAGATGGCTGCTCCTTGCCTGTTCGCCCTGCCTGTGCAAACTGCCACGCCACGCCCCTGTTTTGCCGCGCTCAGGTTTGTCGCCTTAACAAACTGCAGAGCCGCGCTCTCCTGTTGGGCCGCGCTCCGGTCCCTGGCGCTCCTAAGGAGACGTTTTAAATCTCCCGCGGTTCCTGCGCCGTCACCACCCACGTGACCGCTGCCGCTTCCGGGGTTGCGGAGAGTCGCGTACACGAGGTTCTCTTTTGAGCCTTCCGCTTCTTGGGAGTTTCGCTGCCCACCTCGAGCAAGCAGCCAGCTGCAGAACTTACCATTCCTGCCGCCGATCCTCGCCGACTAGCTTCAGTGTCGACATTGACAGCATAGGTATCTGGGGCCTGATTTTGTTCGCTAAACATAAGCGTCTACTGCAATCTGATAATTTTCAGTTAGTTTCAGATATATGTTGTGAGAATGGCAGATGTAACATATGATCCATACGAGATCCAAGCCTTTCTAAGTGGCAACTGATTCACAGAGGAGTACTACATGCCTTTAAACACCTATGACTAGATAAATAAATCAAATCTCTTAAGTTATATGATATCACCTTCTGTAGTTGTTAAACATTGATTTAGATTGAAAATACACTCCAATATGATATAAAACTTTTCAATATTGCAAGTGTTTTACCACTGTCAGGACCAGAGGATATATTGCTAAGGTATAGCAATATATTTGCACCCTTAGTAACCAACTTTTGTAATCCATAACACACATTAACCAAGCACTCTCTAAGTGATTGTTCATGTCTACTAAAAATACATTTCCTCATTATGCTGTTACGTTACTGAGTTCTTACAACTTCACCACAGGAGCACTCATCTTAAAGGTAATAAAACAAATAAATTAATTTTGCATTTTGAGAATAAGAATTTCAGCTGGCTCATATAAATACAATTTTGCAGGAGCTGATGGAGTTTTCAAAGTTTGCACCAATTGAGACTTGACAAAGAATGAGGTTATGCAATACATTTGACCAGTACAGCTTGATACTTTTGATATGAGTACTTAATTTGGTCAAGTGAGCACAGAGAAAGTCAAACTTTCCAATAACAATGAGGTTTTTATTTCCTTTGGACCACAGTTACAGAATGACTTAAGAAGCTCAGTGTTCTACACCTGTCTGTCTTTCCTTGTTGTTGGGCTCCTCATGAGTGCTAAGATCTCACATTCAAGCTTTCCCACAAGAATTGCGTAACTCTTAGCTTCTGGCTAGAAGCTCAGGCTTTCCTTTAATTTCTCCAGGCTCCCTGGCTGGCCTCCTTCACCACTGGGTTGTCTTGGCCATCTGCCCTCAGTATTTTTCCTGTGTGTTTCACCTCTGCTCTCCGCTGTAAAATGTTCTTTGCTGAGTGGACAGGAGACCTATTTCTAAATCTTCCTCCTAGCTCTGTTTCCCAAACTAATGACTGAGGATAATCATTTATTTCGACTCCTTCTCAGCATGTCCCTTGACAGGAGCAGCCAAAGGCCAGAGTGAACATGTTGAGATAGGGATGCATTATTCTCAGCTAGTCCAACACTAAAATGTGGCAGCAGCAATATTTGCTCTTAGTCTTCCTGGACTTTGAAAAGTTAGAGGAGAGAGCAGGATAACTGATAGAAGTCTAAGGGATGTGGTGGTGAAATTAAAAGAGACATGTCTGAAGACATATAGTCAGACAAAAAAACCCTAAAACAGTGTATTGTCTATCGACATATAAATGAAGACCATCACTGAAGATGAAGAAAATCTTATGTATATTAAAATAAAAAATACCTGAAGAAATGCATTTCCTTTAATATTTACCTTTGTTATTATACACCTTAATTTATGCCATAGCTTCCAGTTTAATTAAACTCATCTTTTCAAATGGCAAAATTGAACCTGCACTTGAGATTGGTGACAATGAAAAAAATATGAGCCTGTAAATTATGTTAAAAGTAAACAAAATGAGGTAGGTTGTGAACTAGACTATATCACTAAAGTCATTGAAATGTCCTATTACAAATCTGGGAAGAAAAGAGAATGCAGCTGCACCCTTGGAAAGCAGAATAGATTGGATTGTGCTTGGGTTTGCCCTATATCTAAACCAGATAGAAACACAGAAGCTGATTTAGATCTCACAAACTTTGTTGGACCCAGGGATAACTTCATTAAAGTCAATTAAAAGGCTCGGTATAAAAATACAGTAAAAAAGTAATACAAAGTAGTCTAAAAGCTTTAATCAAGAGACAAACAAATTGGTTATCTACCAGCTACCAAATTAGAAATTCCCACTCATTTGTGAGGGCGTATTTGTGTTTGATTGTGATTCCAGCAAGAGTTTAGTTAGAAGGTTTTGGTACATCTGTACTTCTATAGCTGACTTTTTATCAGAAAGAAGACCAAAGGAGAGAAGAAAAATATTACTAAAGGGATCAAAAAGTATAAGAAATGAAGGAAATACATGAAACAGGAACATTGTAGGGTCAACATGTTAAGGTAAGTGTTCTTAACTGGACTCTTAGTCATTCACGACTCATACTCAAAAAATATGAGAAACATAGAGATGTTCATTAGCAGATACTTACAGCTAAAGTTTTCATACTGCATTTGCTCAATATCTGAAATTCCCCATAGGGATAATTTTTATGTGTTTTTTTTCAGTGGAATAGAATACTCAATAGGGAAAAATAACACAGCAGTGACTTTCTAGATATGATTCATTTAAAATATTTTAATGATAACAGAAGTTCTTGTGCCTCACATCACTTTTGTGACTTTAGAGTTCATGCTGGATCAAATAACTAATGTTTTTAAACTTAATGACAATTTCTAATTGATAGTAAAAGAAAAATACATAGGATAGATCAAATTAATCACTATTAATGTTTTTAATCTTGGTATTTGGGGCTTATGTCAAAACCAAAATACATTTTAAGTAAGAAACATAAGCACGTGGTTTACTTTCTTTAATTTATAAAACCTTGCTTGAATACCGTCTTATACACCTTTGATGGATGCAGCTTCAAGTAACATCCATGTTTAATTCTTACTTTGTGCGCTAGGGGGTTCCCTTTCTCTCCTATAATGCAGAAATTCCTAAATAGTTTAACATATATATTTTCGTTAGCAGGAAAAAAGTTTAAGTCTGTTTTTTATTTGCTGCTATTTTAGATAGAGGAATATATTCAGCACATTAAGCTTTCACTGTATGAAGGATGTAAACTGTAATCCTGTCTCTAATGGAAGGATATGTAATATTATCCTGCATTTTGAATCTGTTCATTTACAGTTATAAATATGTTTCAAAATTCTTGAGCTGTATCTGAATGATATTTGCTAAAATAAATCATATTTTTATACTCTTATTTGTGTATGTAATCTTCTCTTTTTTCACCAAATTTCATCCCAAAACACAAAGACACTGTATAGAGTTATAACATTACAATGCAGTAAAATACATAGTAATTAACAAACATGACAGAACAAATAAGAGGGGTTTCATGTTTTTTTTAAATATATTTCTATGGATTAAAATCAAGTGCATGTAAATTTTAAAAAACTGTGCCATTGTGTATTATTTTTCAAATATGAAAAACATAATCCATCAAAATATATTTGCTACAGTATTAATCACATTTATTACACTATATAGCAGAGATTTTTGGTTGTTTGGGTTGCAGTGTGATCGGGGTTCTGAGACACCTGTTAAGGCTGACACTAACTTCTGTTCAATGATTGACTGACTGTACCATCCCAGAAGTTTCTGTGTTACATTTAGAACAAATCTAGCAGTAAAGGGAAAGATTTTGAGAACAACTAAAGGAAAAAAATGAAACTAAAAATATGCTACATTTGTCCAGTGTCTTACATTCTTCTAATAACAAAATTGGCAAGTTGAACTGAAAACTTCTGTTAAATTAAAACTCTCGAAATACTCATGCATTAATTATAGTAGGAAAATAGCTTGTAGTGTAATGATCCACTAAGTCAAACCCACTCTTTTTTTTAGTTGTTTGTGTCTTTTTCCATGCACCCAAGTCTAAGGTAATCTAAGTAGGACTCAGTTGCAGACTGAAGGCACATATTATATATTTATGTACAAATACCAACTTAATAGAGACCTAGTTATCACAGAGAATGATGCAGACAGCTTTTCAGTTGGCAAAATATTTCTCCAGACACTACTGGCTTCTGTAATTAGATTTCCACTTTGACCATAGTGCGAGCTAGACATCCCAGACTATACAGGCACATATAGTCATGTATCTACAGTCAGGACCCGTACTATCTTCCTAAAGTGTTTAAAGAGAAAATATTGTATTTCCTGTCTAATTTCAGATAGGAAATAATGTTATGGGCTTAATTCAGTTACTCACACATAGTCTATTCAGTGTCATCTCAAAAAAAGTAGTCTAAGCATAAGCAATTAGGTAAAGGCTTAAGCTTCCTGTAAGTGCTAAAAGAAATATTATTTATTTCAATGAAACAAGGAGTAGCTGCATCTAGAATTACCTACCGAGGTGTTATACAGTGTGCTGTGCTGTGAGAGTGTTTTTTATTCATTCTCTACTAGAATACATAAATTCTGAAATTCAGAGAACAAAATAAATCTCTTTGTATAAAAACTGTAATGCACTGGAAAAAGTTTGTTCCCCTCAAAGTCTTTATTCTAATGAAGTATCTAGCAGTGCTATCTTCAGACCTGGGAACTGGTAAGTATGCCTGAGTACTGTAATATTATCACAGCCAAAATAGTTCTGCTGACATCATAAATATGAAGCATAACTTCTCTTTATCATGTGTATAAGTATATGGCAAATGAAATCAGAAAGCATTCAAGTAAAAACAAGTTTTCTTAAACACAGCACATAGCTACAGATGAGTGTGGCTATTGGTCATGTTGTCATTTATAGACCAAAAACTGGCAATGAAACCCAATGTAGCTTTCTATCTTTACTATCTGATTAACTTGCCTTTGCATTTACAATTGGTTCAGTTAAACTGACATATTGATAAGCTAATGTCAGATGTTTATGCTTGTCAGTTCTACCTTACCGTTTATGAACTCTCTTCATTAGATCATTTTCTGCCTAACTGCTCAATCTTAATTCCTATCTTATTATTTTAAACGTATGTTCACATGACTGAAATCACATTTATTGCAGTTTAACAAGTTACTATTTGTCAATTGATCATCTTAGTCATGATTTTTAACCTTCAAAACGGTTAATGTGCTTAGCTCCTCTTAAAAAATATATTTTGTAAAGGGGCATGATAGGTTAGAGAAAGGAAGGTACACATATGTAAATCACCCTGGCTCAATTCGCAACAGATTATTTGATAAGCAAGAGTAACTTAATCAGCTGAAGCAGTCAGAACATATTCAGAAACCCCGTAGACATAGACACAAATATTTCTGGGAATGTGGTTTGTTGAATAAATATTCCCAGCTATACTTTTCAGCCATCTCCTGAAGGTTACTGCCACCAGAGTAGTGCCAGTTATATGTATATTGTCCATACTTCTCTTTTGCCTCCGTACAAAGTGAAAAGACTTTATTTCAACACGTATCTACATCATCAGATTTTCTGGTGGGTTTTATTTGGTGCAGTTTTTAGAAAAAAAATGAGAAAACTATCTTCAGAAAGCCTATGTAGCACTGCTAATGAGTAAGTCATAAGCAGTAGTATGTTTTCTGAAAAAACGATAACCACATATAATTAATTAGTTAAAGCAAGAATAAAGAAAAGAGAAGGTGCAAAGTGATGATAACATCATCTGGGAAGTGTGATTCCTTGCATCTATAGTGTCGCACTATTGACAAATTAGCTTGTGAAATATTTTATATTTTGTCTGACAATACTCATCAAAGTCTGAGGCATCATATTTGATCTGATTGATAGACAACAGTATAGCACAGTAAAAGATATTTTATTTGTTCATTTGTGAATATAAATAGGATAGTGTCAAATTTTAGACATCACCTAAAAAGTCAGAATTTAGGTCATCACGTCTGGGTAGCACTGCATCCACATGCATGCCAAATTCACACCAAGGACATATATTATTAATTTGAGGGGTTTGTGTGCATGCTAACACATATTGGCATGAATGAATCCATCAGTATCCATGTATATAGTTCCCTTTCCATGGGTATGAAATATAATAATGCATTATATTAATGGATTTATTTAAACATTACCCTTTTCCAATTCAGCTAACATCCACTTGACATTTACTAAACAGAATACACTGGTGGTGAGTGGCATTCTTTAGGGGTCGGTGTTATTGGAATCGGTGTTATTTAACATCATTGTCGCAGGCGTGGATAGTGGGATTGAGTGCACTCTCAGCAATGTTGCCATTGACTCCAATCTCTGTGGTGCAGTGGACACACTGGAGGGACATCCAGAGGGACCCTGACAGGCTTGAGAGGTGGGCCTGTGTGAAGCTCATGAAATTCAACAGGGTCAAGTGAAAGGTCCTGCACCTGAGTCACGGCAATCTCAAGCACAGTTACAGGTTGGGCGAAGAATGGATTGAGAGTAGCCCTGAAGAGAAGGACTTGGGGGTGCTGGTGCATGAGAAACTCAACATGAGCTGGCAATGTGTGCTTGTAGCCCAGAAAGCCAGACGGCACCTGGCTGCTTCAAAAGAATAGTTACCAGCAGGTTGAGGGAGGTGATTCTGTTTCTCTACTCATCTCTCATGAGACCTCATCTGGAGTGCTATGTTCAGTTCTGAAGTCCTCAGCGCAGGAAGGAAATGGGTCTGTTAGAGTGAGTCTAGAGGAGGACCACAAAGATGATCAGAGAGCTGGAGCACCTCCTATACAAGAACAGGCTGAGAAAGTTGACATTGTTCAGCCTGGAGAAGAGAAAGTTTCGGGAAGATTTTATAGCAGACTTCCAGTACTTAAAGGGGTCGTACAGGAAAGCTGAGGTGGGGCTCTTTATCAGGGAGTGTAAGAATAGGACAAGGGGTAATATTTTAAGCTGAAATAATGTAGATTTAAATTAGATACTAGGAAGAATTTTTTTCCTTTGAGGGTGGTAAGTCACTGGCACAAGTTGCCCAGAGAAGTCGTGGATGTGCCATCCCTGGAGATGTTCAAGGCCAGGCTGCGTGCGGCTTTGGGCAACCTGATTTAGTGAGAGGTGTCCCTGACCATGGCACGGGGCTTGGAGCTAGATGATCTTTAAGGTTCCTTCTGACTCAAATCATTCTATGATTCTATGATTCTAAGAATATCATTAAAATATAGCACTTGCAGGAGTGCGGTTACATTAAAATTGCACATTTATGCAGCAGCCATGATTTCATTAAGAGTTTTGTTTAAAGAAAAATAGAATAATCATTTTGTGCACAGTATGTGAAGGTAAATTCCTCCAAATAGAATGAAAGAATTGGACGAAAAAAAAGAACCCTTAGTATTGCATTCCATTAACATCTGTATTATAAAACTCATTTAGCAGCAGTAAATACCTTTTCCGATATTTTAAATATTAAACGGTGTGAAAGTGAAGAAAGTTTTGAACTATATAATCTTTCATTATGCCAAATTTTATAAAGATATACTTACAGAACATGTCCTGGTTTTCTACCTGTAAAAGACTGTAAATTCTCAATACTACTGATATGCAGACTGAAGTGCCTTGAATTAATCCATTTGGAAGTCATCGAATTTCTATTACCAGTTTAACAGAAAGAGTGCCTGAAAAGTATTAGAGTGCTTCACATATTCACCTTCTCCCTACAACATATTTTTGAGTTGATTTTTAAAGCACAGCATAAACTTAGCCTGTGATGCCTGTTATGTGATGATGTGTTTGACTGTTTCTGTATGCCCATCTTTTACTTGACAATCACCTGCAACATTTTTAGCATACATTACGATTGGTTTCTATTTTAAACACAACAATTCAGGTTCTCAGCTGGTTTAAATGTTTATTGTTCTGCTGGAGCCAGTGAACAAATATTGTCTTCAATGAGGCTGTGCTGATTTATATTTCCAGATATATCCGACTGTGTGGAAATACAGTTTATAACAGTACATTGTGTCAGCACTTCATCTGACCCCAAGAACCCTACACTAATCAAGATAAATACTTTTCCTTACTGATGTCTCTTCCTAAACATTAATCAGATACTCTACATTTCAGCGTACATCAGAAGTATATGGTAATTAAATGTGTCCATGATATGTTATATTCAATTAACTCATCTAACATTTTCTCATCTCCTAAGGCTTAAGAAGCACCTTGTATATAACTGCAAGTTTATATACTATAGCACACCACTGTCAATATCTCATCTTAGATAAAAAAGGATACCATCTAACTAAGTATTTTCCAAAATTCTGTGAATCACAGTAAGTTTTATTTAAGCAAATATACAGTCACTTATTATCATTTAACCTGAGCACTGTAGCAGATCTTAAATATTTCAAAAGGCTTTGCAAGTCACAATTCAGAAAGTTTTGGCCTAGGGAAACCGCATCAAACAGCCCTCTAAGCACAGCATCAAAGTATCTAGACAATAAAGAGGCTCTTCAGAGAACTAAGGAAAAAGGCCAATCCGGGAATGATTCACAGGAAAGAAGATCTCCCTGTGCTCCGCTGTTAGGCCCTTTCATGAGTTCAGTACATTGGTTCTGTTGCTGTCTCACCATTTTCTCTCAAAGCCACGTGTTTTCCTTGCACGGCAGTGCTCATGTATACACATCCTCACAAAGTCAACACCATCCAGTTTTTAGCATATGGCTGCACTGGAAATGCCCATGGTACAAACATAGCTCAATGTAGATCAACCATCATAATACACTTATCGAACTTGTCAGAAACAAAGAAAGAGGTCTTAGGCAAGAAAGTATTAGAGGTGACAAATATTTACACCAAACAGCTCTGCTTTAACAAGAAAGTCAAAGATGAGAGTAGCTGGCTCTGTTTGTTTGCAAGGAAGAGAAATCAATATGTATCCATTTTCTTTTTTTTTTTATCCATCCTGTTTCATATTACTTACAAGGTAACAAGAGGAGAACTTTGCTCTAAAACTACATTCTTCTGAAAAAAAACCACTTACATGTGCTGAAATTCCCAATTACAGTTGTAATCAGATCTTGTGTTGTAGATACACATCCTGAGAAGCTCGGGGAATGCATGTATCAAACAGACCTGATTCCAATTAGTACTCTATTGGACTTCAGAACTCAGAAATTTTACTGTTATGTTATTTTTCCAGAATTTCTGGATCAGACAATAGTCAAGGCACAGCTAAATACTATTAAGATATTTAGAACAGTGCAAAGCAAAGCAGAAAGCAAATACAGCTGCAAGAGTAATCCTTTCAATTAACTAAAAATTAAAGAAAATTATAAGTATATGTATCTAAGGGTGAATGCAAGGAAAAAGCAGGGGAACTGAAGGATGAAACTAGAAAATAACTAAGGCTAAAGGTAAATTGCAAAAAAGTGACTTATTAAGGAAAGAATGGCTCATATGATATTTTGACAACTTAGTTCATTGTCAGTAAGCAATAGATAATTAAATTTATCTTCTGGCACTAAAGAATCCACTAAACGCAACCACCAGGAAAATAATGCATCGGTGTTAACCATCAGGAACTTTTAAAATAAATATTGAAAAGAACAGTAGCTGTACTTGCACTCGGAAAGTGAAATTCTAATTCTTTTTGTATAACAGAGAGCACTGAAAAAAGATTAACCTCCATGCTCCAGGATGTTCTTATTAGCTAATTTCATTGCCTTTAAAACAGCCAGTTGTAATCATAAAAAAGCCCAAGCATCTAAAGTACTGACATAAGAAAATAGAATGCATACACAGGGCAGGATATACTGACTTCCTTCTATGCCAGACTCCATGTCAGGAGCAAAATATTTTACTGGTTTTGAACTAAGAATCTGGATACCATCAAACTAAGAAAAAGAAAAAAAATACATGAAGATTAAGAAAAAAAACCCACATTTATGACACTGTCAATTATTTCAATCCTCTAAAATGTCTTTCAATCTGCAAGTGCATAAGGGACTTTTCAGAAGGCATTAAATGATCTAAGCCACATTTTGAGAAATTAAGACATCCTCACGTATTTAGATGACTTCATTTGTTTCCATAAAACATCGGAAGAACATCTGGCAGGAGCAGAAAGGCTTGTAAAGCTTTTTAAAGAGTAATGGTTTAGACTTGAGAAAAACAAATGTCAATTTGTGAGGGATCGCATTACCTTCTAATGATATGCATGTTCTGAAGATGGGCGGAAGCTTCGGTCACAGAAATGGGATGTTAAGAAATATTGGATAGTTCCCAGAAATACGGATGCAAGGTCTTGTGCAGATTCTTGAGAACACTTAAACAGAATTTTCAAAAGAACCAACTAGAAGTAACTTTGCCATGATACAAGTATATGAGGAAACTTTTAATTTCCTGAAAAGTTTCAAAGTCATACTTTGTTTAAATTTCTGAAAATATAGTTGCAGTTTGTAGAAACTTGTGATTTCTCAGAAGTTAATGTCAGAGTGTTAGGTAAATAAAACAAATGCGGAATTGCAGCTTTTTAAGATATAAAAAAATTGTGGCAAAATTAAATACTCAGATTTATAATCTGAACTATTAGGAGACTTCAAAGAGATTCACTAAGAATTAATGGCATCAGGCACATGAGCTATATAATTCCCTTTAGTTTCTACTTGAAAATCAGAAAGAGTCTTGTGGAACTGGGCACAAACATTACCTAAAAATAGTTGCAATTACACATTAGCTTGGAAAACACAGTGCTAACGTATATATTTCAAGATGACTAAAGGTAATGAGATTAGAGACACTAAGGTCCAGTGATTGCATTCAAGAAAAACAGATTTTGGAGATTAACTTGAAAGATTTTTCCAGTACTAATTTCCGCAGTTACACATGTAACAGAATTGTTATCTTTTGTCATTGCTAGCAGTATTCACAGAGGAGACCTTCAATGTCATCAGGGTCTATGGAACTGGCCAGCTGGATGCAAAAAGATACAAGGTCCTTGATCTGACTATGTGTTTTTAATTTCTTTTTGGTTTATGTTGCCTGCTTGAAGCTGTTAATGGCCAGGTATTTTCCTATTTTATTTGCTGAGACCTTGATTCTGGAGACCCAAGTCTGATCTCCAAAAATACTAGGAAATCTGATCACAGAGATACCTGTGAAGTAGCTGAGAAAGCATCACTATAGCCATCATCATCTTCCTCCTTCTCCCCATCCCCTTGGACATCTGTTTTTTCATCTGGCTGTTTTCCACCAATATGACAGTGGCTAGATGGACCATTGGTTTCACCTCAGGTGATCAAGGTATTGCAGTCTTAAAAGTTTGTCCACTACAGACATACTTAGCTTATCATATAGGCTGTGTTATTCTGTGCTCACTGAAAATCTGGGTCCAGTACTGGGCCCATAAACACCAGACTGAAGGAGACCAGAAAAGGATTATTGGCAAAACAACAAATTTTTGTTGACGTCAAATGGCCTGGTCATGAAGTGATAAACTAAATCAATTGAAACTCCTCAAGTTGTTTTCAAATTCTTTATTAAACTCAAGAACAGAAGATAGGGAGAAGGAATTTTTAAGAAGTATTAGTTTTATCAGAAATCTGACTTGGAGTTCAGCTGCATCAGTCACCCTGAACACCCTTTATGATTCCTGGAAAGAGACAGGCATGTTGTGATGCCTAGATGTCTAACAGAAATTCTTCAAAGAATCTATCTCTACAGCTGGTTCAGAGAAATGCAAGACCTGACTCTATTACTTGCAGTAGCCTTCTGTTACCTAATATTACCTGTACAATTACAAATCAAAAGTACAAATGCTAAAAGAGAACAGCAGGGTAGCATTCTAATGCAAAAAAGATCTGGAGAGGTCACTGCTGCTGAATGCCAAACAAGGCATATCAGCAGAAAAAATAAAAACCACATTTTTCTGGTTTGTAAACTAAATCTATTTTTTCAGGAAAGAAAAAATATGAATGAATCATAGACAATAAACATATACAATGTTATAAGTAGTACAGTAAAAAAAAGCAGATATTTTGCTTATTGTTCTTTGTATTTATAAACAAAACTAATGGCAAAATTGGAGTGTATGTGGATTTGTAACAAAAGATACTTTTTCACATAGTACAGAGTTGCCACAAGATATCCAGAACTTAGCAAGACTTAAAAAAAAAATCAGATTCTTAAGAAATGGGTGCTTAAGGAGTAGCAAAATTCACTTGTAATGTACACAATGGGGTTGTGTAAATTGATTCTATACTTCAGAGACTAACTGAATTTCTGACTTTTTTGAGAGAAAGAAGAATTTTTCACCCCTTCTTCTGCCATATTTGGAACTAGTCACAGGAAAAGACTAGATAGCAGACTTTCTGGAAAGGATTATTTTCATAAAATCTGTTAATTACTTTGATGCAAAGAAAGTAAGATATGACTGAAATATTCCACAAATCATTATAGGAAGTATTCTGCCTGAGTAGATTCTGGAGACGGTAGAATTATGCCTACTAGTCAGAAATGACTCTGGGAACACTATATCCATCATTTCTGTCCACCACGAGATGTGTTCCACATATAGCCAAGCATTGTAATAGCCAGGCACTGGGCACAATACTTAGTTTTAATCCTGTGTCTCAAAGGTCTTTACTAATGTAATAAAAAGTAGGCTAGAACTCAGAGACAGTTAGGAAAACAAAAGAGGAGTTGGTGGATGACATGTTTGAATACATGTATATCTTAGCTTTTATCATACTTTCAAGAGATTTGGAAAAAAAGTCAACATAATGAAATTTAAAAAAATCCCTTTTTTAATTTTTACTTATTTGGCCTATTTTCTTGTCAGACAAAATGGGAAGTAATTATTTTACTTATCATGGGTATTTATTTTATTTATGATGAGTGAAAAACATCTTTAGAGGAAGATAGAAGACTTTAAAGTCCATAGTTCCTGACCCAAACCATGAAGAATGTAGTTTTACTGCTGTTAAATATGATAATTGACATACCCAACATAAATATTTAGGCTGACATTTGAGAGTAAAAGTGAAGTTATCTTATTTGTAGGTACAGATTTCTAGATTTTGTGACAGTAAGTACTATTCTTTTTCCTTCTGCTATGATAAAAATTGAGCCAGACATTCTATACATTATCTTCTGATTCAAATAAATTTGAAAGTTTGACTCTGAGTATGCGAGTCAATCTGAAAATTATTTGTGGAAGTGGTAGTCGTCTTCTACTTTCACCTTTCTATGACTGTTCTGTACTTCATCAAATATTAATCACCATCTATCTGATCTATCTGCACGGGTACTGTTTCTTGTGTCTCACACACTTAAGTTATGGGCTAGAGTTCAGTCCTGCAGCTAAGCTACTGAACTTTTAATTTTTGGTTATTTACATTTATATCAAATGCCAGAGAAGATTAATCACTGCAGTGCACAAACACAAATGTGCATTCTGTTCCTTTAGCCTCTGAGAAACTTACATGCAACTTGCAAAATATCAGTGGACCACAAAGAGTAAATCTCATGTAAATTATATGAAATTTCTATATTCCTCAAGTATACATTATGAGGAACAACTAACCAGTGTGCAAGAACTCTGTTGCAGTTGAACATAAGTAAAACCATGTTCACGGTATGTGAAATATGAATCCTTGCCTTCTTCGCAATGCAGAGTATTCAAGGCCTCCACCCTCCAGCTGCTAGCCACAGTTACAAAAGGGAAATGAAGCCTTGAGGACTGAGGGATTATTGAACCAATAGTAGCTACTCTTGAGTTGCCAATATGACTTCCCATAACTATTGTCATTATCAATTAAGTTAAATGCCCACAGAGAGGAATCTTGCACATCTTTGTGGGCTTGTTGGTTCAAAAAATGAGTGAAACTTACTGTTGAGTAGCAGACTGACTGCAGCTAATGAATACACTGGGTATCTTTAAGTACTGTGTTTGGGATAAAACACTGACCGAGTGCTTACTGAAAGTGTAGGAACATCCAGCCATTTTTCCTAATGCTCATAAGCAATAAGTTAGACAGCATGTTGCATAAGTTTTATGAAATATCAGGTTCCCCTTGGCATGAGGGGAGGGATCTCATCTGTTGCTGGCTACACCACCTTTAGGACCATTTGTCAACGTGTGTGAAGGGTCTGTAAGACAACAGAGGACTGAGGACTCCTGTGTCTGGTATCAATTCAATACAACAGGAACAATTTTTTTTAACAGCATCAAACTCTAAATGTCTGTCTCATCTATGAAAGCCACTTGAAAATAAATTAAACACATATACCTATGCATGGAATAAGAAACCCCGGACATTTAAATTAATCCCAAATTTGAAATGGTTTTGTATCTCATTCTACATATTTGTAGAATATATTAATTTTCATTTCAGTCTTCTGTTGAGAAAAAAAACCACTAACAAATGGTGAGGCAAAACACAGTTTAAAAGGATCCTGCAAATACTTAAATTCTAAGTGTGCCTTAAGCAGAAACAACCCAATATCCTGCATTTAAAAAGAAAATATATTTCTCCTTTGTGAATAGTTAGCTGGAGCCAAGAACACATCTGTTATGAGGATTCCACCTCGGTTTTCTGTTCAGCATTCCTAAGAACAAAATGTTTTTTTAAAAAAGATCATTTTCAAATGTATTTCTGTAGAGAACTTTGTATTATTTATTTATTTTATTTAAAATATTCTGTACTTCTGTTGCTTATCATTAAGTTCAGTAAGATAAAACTGAATCTGTCCTGAAGGGGTAATCCAAAAAAGGTGCATTAGTGAGAGAAAATTTTATGGAAGTGACAAAAGAATGTAGCTGTACATTTTGATGAACAGTGAGTGTCCAGTGACCCAAGACAGAGAAAGCTATGAATGATTCATAACTTTGAGAAATTCTATAGTCTAGGTTACTTAAGACATAAAGTTCTACCTGGTTAAAAGTAAGTGAAGTATCTACTCTGGTCTTAACTCTTTTATTGGGTCCTGGCTTCAATAAAATTATTTTCATGTGATACACATTGCTATTTTAAGGGCCTCTGTATGGTGTATTTTGTTGATTTATTATTATCTGATTTGCACATTGAAAATAATTACCCTCGGGAGAATTACTATGGGATATGATTCAGATGTAAATAAATAACAGAAGAGCCCTGAGATCTCAGCACAATTTGTTTCTTATTGTGGAGCTTTCCAGATTTCCTAGCTTGCCAGAAAATCTTTTCCAAACCTAAAGGCATAACTTTACAGTTAATGTCCCACGGTTTTCTTTTTTTTTTTTAAACAGGTACATTATTTATATAATGAACAGCTGGCTTCAGAAGTGTGGTTGTCTTTGTGATCATTCCTATTGTAGAGGTAGGCTAGATAAATTATTCCAATACTATTGTTTGATATCTGAAAACAACGTTCTATTATTTGCTCTATGAATAAAATAACCTGGTTCTGCAAGTATGTATACAGATACATAAGTTTATCTAAAAGATTTCAAGACTAAGTTTAAAAGCTAAACATCTAGAATAACTTCAGATGCCTTAAAGTTAAAACCTGTAACTTCTAATTTGTAGACATTGGGCACTCTGAGGGAAATTTTAAATCTAAGTTCAGGCACATTGCACATTAGATAAGAAATCAAGAAGACTTGCAAGTGCTGGCAGGGAAACTGCAAACATAGGAAGAAGGAAACCTGTAATCCTGAACTTCTCTAGAAATTAGCAGTCTGAATGGGACTGGTAGGGCATTCTTCTGACCATCAGAAGGTAACAGCTGTTTCCTGAAGAAGGTTAACTACAAATGTATCCCTGAAAAAAAAAAAAAACAAGACTAAAAAGCACACAGTGTTTGTGGCTATAGTTTACACAAACGCTTGTCAGTCATAAAATAAATTGTTGTAACTCCAGCTGAGGGACAACAACTTTTTAAACATCTTGGGACTGATAGCAAGAGCATGTTTGATTGCATAATTCATGATCTTGTGTTTATTTATATCCCAGTGTATAATTTTTTTACTTCCTAAGTATAAACTTTTCCCCACAGCTTTACAGTTTCAAACCTAACAATGACATAGGAAATCCATCCTACATTCGTTGAAAATTATCAAACTGGTTTAATACTATATTAATTGACTAAAATATATACTAATACGCTGTTCTTTACTATTTGGAGATGACTTTTAGGCTAATGAGCATGGAGGGACTGTGCTTTAATGCTAAGGATGGCCATATCATTTCACAAGCAAATTTGCTAGGCAGGAAAATGCAGGAGCTGTAAAGCAATATGAAAAAAATTAGAAGGACAGGGAAGACAGAAGTCAAGGAAAAAGAAAGCAAGTATGAATGATCAAGAGAAAAAATGTAAGACAAGGAAAAATAAAAAACAGAAAACAATGAAAATGGAAAACAATTACTGAAGATAATAAATTTGTTGCAAGAAAGCATTCAAGGTAATTACAGCTATTGTTAAAAAAAATGATATGAAATATACATGACACACATGTGAATTAAATGGGCAGTACATGAAGAAATCTCACAGGATAGTAAGAAATTGCATATTCATGCAACAGCTTGTGTTTGGTTTTGATTTCTAGGTAGTGAAAGGGCAAGAAAACTTCACCTCAGAATCAACTCATCAACTCAAGATTTCAAACTGTCTTTTTTTTTTATGGAAAAAATAATCATGCTGAAAATGATTGTAAAAATACAACATTTTCTTTCTGTTCCAGTGTGTTTTCACTGATGAATTTATCTTCTCATCATGCAGCTTATCAATGTTTTCATTCATACTTTTGATGAATAATCTCTTTCTGTGTGTTTTATCCTCAAATGTTTAGTCTGTGTTTTGTAATTAGTACAAACAGATGTCCAGGTATAGTATTTGATTGCATTTTGTGTTATGGGAGTTTATTTTTCTGTTGAATAGTAGAAAGCCTTTTCAAAATTATTCAAAAAGTGGTAGAATGTCATTATATTAATATTTTTTCACAAGACAAAATGAAACAAAACTTCAATTTGAAAGACTTCACAACTCACATGCAAAACATTTGTTCTAGGAGGTGGACAACATGCCTTCCGACTAGCAACCTGACTTGGGTTCTACTTGATAGTTGAACCATCATTTTCCACTGCCTAAGCAGGTGACCTAGGCAGTAGACTTTCAGATAACTTCTCCTCACTGTTTTTTCTAGCCCCCTTCTATTTCTAGAATTAAATAAATAAATAAGAATCCCACTGCAAGGTCAGGTATGGGTCATAGAGTTTGAGGAATATGCCAAGAGCTGAGTAGCTGTATACACAGTCACTAAGAGAAATGTAGTTTCCTATGAACTTCAAATGATTCCCTGGTTAGCTAGAAGATGCAAAACAGTTCTGAAAATGTACAGAGGTCCATGAATGTCAAATATTGCCTTAGCGTGATTAATAGTTATCTAAATAATTTAATGAATTTAATTCCTTATTCCTTCAGCTCTCCTTTGGGAATGTCTTAAGCTAGAATAATGATTACTTAGGCTTTCGGGGTTTTTTTGGACTATAAACTGTCTGCTTCTCTCTGAGTATACAAAATAGATCTCAAGCATCACCTGACACAGGCAATATTACAACAAATATCTTACAGTAGACTAAGGTTTGAATATGGTTACTATGTTGGTAGGAGAGAAATTATTTAGACTGAAAGCTTTATTACAGATGAAGCAGAAGGAAGATAAGAGAGCAATTAAAATATTTTAGATTCTTTAAAGTTTCAGATTCTCTAAATCCTTCAAGGTCAGTAAAGAGATGACCTAGATTAACACCAACAGATGTCTTCCAATTCAGTAATCGTAAAAGGCTTACAAACACATTTTTAAGCATACTTCTCTTAAGAGAATGAAAAATGGAGTTCTGGTTCTAGCGGAGAATGGGAACTAAATAAAAAAAAATTGCAATCATATTAACAACTGTGTTGTAGTAAAATAAGCATTAGGTAGCTTTTAGGTTATAACTGGCCTGCACAGTACAGTTCCATATAGAAGCAGTGGATTTATTATGAGCATGACATCATTTTAAGTGCTGAACATGGTTGTATTGTCTCAATTTTGTACTGATTTTTCATATGAAGATAACTGTTACAAAATATCAAACTTCTCTCATCTTGTAAAATCATCAATTCAGTTTAAAATAAATGTATCCTGACTCACTGACATTCAGAGTACAATAAAGCTAAAGACCAAATGCTTCAACCTTTACACAGAAATGAAGCTTCTAAGAATTTCTTCTAAGAAGTTTACATAACACTCTATGAATAGGTAGCAGTTGGTACTGCTAGGAGATAGATTGACAATAGTTACATAATCTATATACTCACGGGCCTTGCTGGTGTTGGATTAATATTTACAGACATCCTTTTAAACTCTTCTAAATTTTATGAGAAACAATAAGGCATTAGCTAATATAATTTCTTCATGCCTGAAGTATTTCTGCCTCAATATTTCCCAAACCACTTCACCAAATAATTGCCTTAAACTTTGCTTATGGATAATTGCATTGTGTTCTTGTGAATGAGATGTCATCATTCATCTGAAGAGGGTGGTAGGCCTAGAAGACAATGATAGTGATAGGGAGAAACTCTTAGTTATTTTTACTGTAAAAGCCATCTGTTACAAAAGTTTGAATCTACACCCATCAGCTCCCTCGCATTTCTTAAGTAAAGGAAGGTTGCTCAAATACAGAATAACTTATCTGTACTTAAAGAAAACACACAGAAGATAAATCATCTGACTATCACCTCCTGATTTTACATCACTGATTTAAACTATCAACTAAAAATTACTTAGAAGCTTAACTTACTGATACTGTGAATACCTAGAGGTATATTACAACAAGCCAATCCTATGATTAGGAGACTCAATGAGGAAAAAGTTAAACCAAATGGAAGATACTCTTTAAATTCCTAGCTCTATAAAGATGAAATAGTTTAAAACATGATGTTTCAATCATTCTTATATGTCTTTTCCAAAGAGGTACAAAGATTTGCCTTTGTGTTAAGTAAGTTTAAAACCTAACATTTTTGTTGGGTTTTTTGCTTTGGTTTGTTTTTTTTTTCCTTCAGAAAATGCTAGCCCTTGATAATATTGTCAGTATTACGAAAGCAGTAAAAATATTTTTGTCTCATCTGGTTTGAATGGCAAACTCAGGCTTAAATTTTGTGATCATAACATTAGGTAAAAGTTAAGAATCTGGTGTTTATATTCACATAAATTAGCTCAGATTTATGCAAACATCCAGAAGAGCTCTAATAAAAATTATCTACGTAACTGTCATGAAATGATCATAGTTTTAATTGTACTTATATTTTTTTTCTCTAAAAATAAACATATTTTCTTTTATTATTTCAGTCTACAAAGTGAATATGCATCTATGGAAATTCTGATTTGACTACTTCTGGAAATTTTGATCAATCTAACAAAACCATTGAGGTAGAAAATTGCTTTCCTCATGCATTCAAATAATTCATATAGTTAGAAACACTTCTACAGTCTTAAATATCTACTCAGACAAGAACAAGGATGGAGTTGTATTGTGGAATATAGGGTAAGATGTTAAAAATTAGCTTTGTGACCACAATCCTCCAATCCTCCAGTTGTACATACCTGTATTAACTCCAGCAATGCTCTGGGTGGATGCAGGGATATGCCTACATAGCCCACTGAATATTCAGACTTAATATTTTACTACCTCTCAACACAACTTTCACTTAAAATAAATTGTTACATTTCAGAATTTATTTTTGCACTGAGGATAGAAAAAATAAAGTTTTATAAAAAATTAGAATCTTCCCATGAAACTTATGCTGTTTAAACTCTGAATTTCTGCAAGCTCTTTAGAAAATGAGTCACATTTATTTTAAATGCATACTTTTCTCTGTGCAGTAAAATGCAAGACAAATGCAAGATTATGATACACAGTGGACACATACTATATGCATTTTTTTCATTGTTCAAAGACCTTTGCATTTTTATTTGGTTTAGACTACCAAATTAAATAAGCATCTAGAAATCCTATACAACAGTGTTCTGTCAGAAGCTGGGACACTTCAGTCATCTATAAAAAAAACAACTTATATTTCATTATAACAGTACACTCTCTATTCTTCTCTTTCAAAAACACCTATCCTGTAGAATATTAAATGTGTTGCTTTTTTAATAGCACTATATGAATCACTGAATTGTAAAATGGTATATTTAGCAGAAAGTGTCACTGCATTAGGATACTGTCAGAGAATAATTCTCTCTTGCAACATCGGATCTATTGCAGTGATCCTGGATAAATAAGAAAAGACCCTGTTTATTTCCAGAAGAGTGTTGCTAAATTCATAACAAAACTGTTCGTACTTAAATGTAACTGCAGTTTACTGAATTTGTACTTACACTATTTATGATCTGTTGAATGTGGGAAACTGAGGAGTAATGAATTATTCTCTGTGTGCAAGGGCAAAAAAAAAGATCTGTTTGAACTGTTCCCCTCTCTCACTAGGCTGGTGATGAAGAGTAGAGTTACCTGGGTATAAAGCATTAGAATTGTGAGGAAAATTAAGGTAATATTATCCTCTATGTTGTTTGCAAAGATGGTAGCTAAGTAATAATAATAATAACACCAAATCCCAGTACATTCTTATGCTTTCAACAAATGAATAGTTACGATTAATTCAATGGATCTTCTTCCATGCCTAAAGCATACAAACAAAATGATGTGAAAAAAAATACCCATGTACTCCTCTGATTTCACTGTTTAAGCAATTTTATCCTTGATATGACACTCAGAACTTACATAAACTGCACAACACTAACAATTGACTTTCCGTATTGTCTCAATAGGTTTATTACTGAAGGGAGAATGGCTGCATCAATGTGAAAAACTGTCAACGAGCCCATGCCCTGCTGGACAGCTCCAGATTAATCATATAGTTTATTACAAAAACAGCATTTCCCTTCTTTGCCAGATGACAATGATTACAGTCAGCCATGGAAAAGTTTCTCCAGATGAGGTGCCTGAAGGAGAGCACTAATCTGACTCTTCTGAAAGAGCAATGCTTTCCTTTCCCAGAGGCTACAAAACTCCATAAAAGAATGTTCTCCTTGGCTTCCCCCCACTTTGCCCCTCAGCACACGTTTCTCAATTTATTAAACAGCTTCAGAGCCTGAACCGCAAAATTTAACTCCTGCGTATCTGAAGTGAAGGGGATTCAACCTGATTAGCTTGACTTTTCCTTCAAATCTCCTTGTTATTTCCCATATTACATTGAAAAGGCAAAGAAAGGAACAGAAAATTGGGGGGGAAAGCACACAATGGCCATGAATGGGTGATCTACTTCTTCAAATTGCCCACTTTCTAAGGTATTTAACCCATGAAGTGGCACAGAATAAGACAAGAAGGAAAGACTTTTCAGGAGGGATAACCTAAAATGTGTTAATGAAGGCCAAGAGGTTGCACTAAGTTTGCTGGTGTTCCTTCAGTTATAAAATGACAGAACAATGTGATAGGATAAATCCCAATGCTTAGGATAAATCTACAAAAAAGTCATGTGTTTACTTTTCAAGAGCCAATATACTCATTCTCGCTGGTAATGGGGGTGGGAAAAAACCTACCAAATCCAACAAACCCATGGGAGAATCTCAGTATTCCCAACACATAAATCTCAGTTTCCTCTAGGGAAGGGAGGGAAGGGCTAGAAACCTGTGCAGCGTTTAGTACCTTGACCTTTTCAGAGCAGTTTCTCGCTTGAGATTCATAAGTAACAAAAGAGACAAAGATGAAAGTATATGGCACAGTGATATTTGCTGTTCTCATAAGGGGTATGGAAATCTTCCTCAAAGAATAGTATAAGCTTAGGCTGCACTAGGAGTTTTAACAAGAATTTTGGCAAAGAAGAGACTTGAGCCAATGAAGTCTGGCACAGAGGCAGTCTACATAGATGCTCAGGCCTCTTTCTCAACTGATAACTGCTCACAAATATCTTTGGGAATACGCAGATGTCTGCTCAACAAGGAGGCAATTCTCCATCCCTGATGATGAAACTGAAAACATCATGAAGATGTTCTCTTTTTCCAGACTTTACTATGTAAAGGGATTTTTTACAAAGTGGGGACTATTCTTAAAAAACAAAGGTGTAAATTGAAGAAGCTTATTTTCTTTATTATGAGTTTTGTAATGATTTTTTTATTTCTTTTTTCTGGTATCTAAACGGCTGTTTTGTTTCTTATGACAAACTACAGGAACAATCTTACTCTATATCAGTATTCAATAAACAAATCAATGCCACAAACATATGTTATGCCTCAAAACCAGCAAAAAATATAAACATCTGCTCTAAATCCCTGAATGAAACGTGTTCCTTGGGGACGTTTAGGTTTTCATTTCCTGATATATCATCCTTTTTGTCTCAGGCTACTTATGGAAAATCCTCAAACCATTATACTGGATAAGAATAAATAAATGTAAGAGGTCCAAAGCAGGGAAACAAAAATGAACCCTGATTAAATTGTTTGGAACGGGCCATGTGATCACAGATAGATAAAACATGGTTAAAAAGATTGAGTACCCTTTTTCCTTTTTTTTCTCAAAATATGTGTTAAGAAGTCGTTGCATTTGTACTTTTTATTTAGAGGGTTACTGAAGATGAGTAAGGACTGGATAAAACAGGTTTCTGCTGTTTTGAACAAAGTCTTCAATACCTTGATATAAGTTTACATAACGGAACTATTATATGGGATTAGGGTATCATAAAGGTTAAATTTAAAATCATTATGTAATAAAGCAATGTATAATAATAATTCATAAAGTATCAGAAGGCACTAGGAATGTAATATCTGAGCAGCAAATGTTAGAGCAGAAGTATCAAAAACTTGACTATGAAATGGTGGGCAAAACCAGTCTGAGAAACGATTTTGTAGCTTTCCCCAAGTAGCTGTCTTTGACACTGTTATTCTTAGTTATGTGGTTGAAATCACTTTTCCTTGGAAACCTACTGAAGGACTGAATCGAAACAAGAATGAAGACATTGGCTACAGATCTTACTGTGAAGTCTGTAAAAGCAGAGTTAAATATACAGATTTCTTAGAAAGGTTTGACCTGGAAAGATATGTACTAATCAAAGAAAGCTTTATGATGCATCATGTGCATAATTTACCGTTTTACAATTCATGAGTTCTGTAAGACGCAGTTTCCACTGTACAATCAACTTTGTTCAAAATATGCATAAAGCTATCAGACAAAAATAACATAGTATGAAATCTCAACATTAAAGACAGCGAATATTTTTGTTATTGATTTCAGTGTAGCTAAAATATGTTGAGCATCTTTATTGATTTCTGACAGATAATAATAACTGATATGCTAAGTAGGTTTCTATAAACACCGTGTTGTTTAACGATACTTTTGTCTTAAAATACTAAAGCATATAGAGTATGTATAATAAAAATGCGAATTACGTTGAATACTGGAGAGAGAGGGTTGAATATCAACGACTTGATTTAGGTAAGCCTAAAATTAAATCTCTTGAAAGACCTTGATAACATTTGCCCATATCCATAACTAAGAGATTACACAGGTCATTTATTACACTGTATTTCTATACTGGCTCCTGGCCTATTTTTCTACTTGAAAAAATAGGTTCCTGGCCTATTTTTCTACTTGAAAAAAGGGAGTTCATTTTTGTATGGTACTGAAAGTAATGTCATGACTTGTTTTGCTGGTATGTTCACTGATATTTTTCTAGCTTAATAGTAAATATAAAATTCACTAGAAGACTCTCTAGAAACAATCTAAATGTTCATACTTCGTTCTTTTGAAAATCAACATGTTTACAGAATTTAAATCTGTGGGTGGATTTCAAGATGTTGATATTACCAAATTAATTCTACCTCAAAGAATTAGACAATTAGTGTTTTAAAAAATGAAAGTAGAGATTCCTCTTATGTTTGCATTCCAAAAATACTGACAGCTGTACGTTCTTGTGGCTCATGTAAGAAACTGAAAGATTTTTAAATTTTTCTTTTTTTTTCATTCAAGTTGTTTGCTTAGAATGCTATTAGATTACGACTTATAATACCTGGGGAGTTGATCGAGCTGAGATCGGTACAATTAAAACTGTAGATTTCTCTATAGCCATCTGCTTACATTAGAATCTGTATGCTATACTGAGTTTTAGACATGAATTCTGTAAAGGTTTTGTTCCAGCTTCTTTGAACTAACAGGATCAAATTCTGCTTAAGTTGCACGTCTGGCCCCTGTTGCTGAAACAGGACATACTGTGTTTTACAAAGAGCGCCAAAGATCAGCCAAGTAACCTTTAATGTATTTTACAAAAGCATTTACTCACTGTGAGGCTGCTATGATGTTTGTGCCTCTGCTTCTCCAACTGTTGTAAGCTCAAATTATTCCATTGCTAATTTCAGATTATTATTACTATTATTAAATGTTTATTATTATTATTAAATGCCAGTTCTTAAGTATAAGAGCAGGAATGCCTGGGAGTAACATCAGCAATGCAGTATTCAAGAAACAAGGCAACAAAAATCTTAAAAGTCACAGATTTCTACGTATTTTTAATCTTCCTGAATAAGTTCTAATGCATTACTTTGTCAAAAGAAAGCACTACTTAACTCAAATATATACTGTTTGACACAATTTGTCTTCCTGGTATATCACAAATGCACAGAGTAATGTACTTCAGAACTTTAAACAAATCACTTCTCTGAAGTTAAAAACAAGATCAATATTTTCAAAATTGTCAAATTTTATTTAACACATGCAACTATATACTGTATAAATTAACATGTACACATACACAGACATATATGTCTGATTGAAAAAAAAGGTATAGGAAAAATAATAGCAAAGTGTTGTTAAAATGCCAAAGAAGAAAAGAAAAAAATCACCATCACCAAAGAAAGAAGTCAACAAATTTAAATCTATATGACTAAATAGATTCTATTGTAGAAAACTCAGCTGCTATACAAAGCCATGCTAACTTTATAAATGCAGTATAAAAAGCTGGCAGTTATGTAAACTCAACACTACAAGATAAAGTCGTCAATGTTCCTATATCATATTAAAATCATGTGAATCATGAAGTCATCTTAGTTGTTCGGATTTTTTGCTGTCCGAAGTGACTTAGAGATGCTTCAGGTGGAAGGATGTCATTATTATTATTATCAATAAAAATTTGGAAAAATTCTATCAATGTTCTCATACATTTTAACCCAGCTTGATTTACTTGAGTTTTTTTCTGTCCCATCAGTAGTTCTGGATTTTCACATGCCTGTTCAGCAAGTGTTTTCTGCTCTAATGAAACAGAGGTAAATATTAGTATAAAAATGGAGCAGCTTTTCCTTATGTCACATGTGTTTTCATATGCTTGTTATGACTACAGCACAACCCTTAAATTTTCAGCCGTGAACAAAATGTATATGTGCACCTAAACTAGATAATAACAACCTGGGACACAAGTGGTGCAAAACCATGTGAAGAGTCCCTTTTCCATTCTCTCTATCACAGCGCTCATCTCTTCTCCGAGATGAGTATTTTGTTATTTAACTGGGGAGAAGAACCTGGGTTTTAACTAAAGGGCAAAACTTCTTTATTATTCTCTTTTTCCATCTTATCCCCTGAATCCATGTCTTGCAGTGACAATTTCAGGGAAACTGAAGTGCAGAAAGGCCAATTGTTTGAGTCGTCATGAGGTATTTAAGGAACAGAATATCTTAGTTAACAGATGCGTTGAGTAGACGTTTATTTTCACCTTGCTAAGGCTAGTACAGCCTTCAGAGTGATGTGAAAGAATCAAGCAGTATTAGAGAATTCAGAGGTTTTCAGAGAATTTAGTGTCAGCAACATCAGTCCCTATATCAGGGCTGGACCTGAAGACAAAAAAGTTTTCCTTTCCATCAAAACAAAACAATAAAAAATATCAAATGAGACTATATATAAATAATAATTCTGTATTCTAGCACCAGGCAGAATTTCATAGCTATTACACATTAGGAAGCTCTAGAACAGAGGAGCTTAGAAATTAAAGGAGGTTTGGGAAACTTTGGGTACATTGGGCAAAACTGACAGATAACTCCTAGTAGCAATACTGAGAAAAATCCAGAGATATAGTATTTTTGCCTGAATTTACTTTACCAAGAGATGACAGTCAAAGTTATGTATTTAAGTACAACAAACAAAAAAAGCACCGGGGCATGCCCCTGATTCCCAGACAAAAGAAGATGTTTAAGTAAATATTGACAATACTGTAATGCAATTGCATTGGTCCAGCTGAACACAAAGCATGCCAAAAACATTGATATTTAAACCAAACAAGCATACTCAGGCTCCTGCAATGTTGGGTGGACTTCTAAAGCAGATTTTTGTACTTGCAAGTGATACTGAATATTTAGGCTATTACAGTCTACTGGGACTTTCAGTCTGCTAAGAGATCAGGGCCAGATATCTGCCATCAGTGAGTTTCACTGCACTGCCTGAAGCCCCACTTGTCAGAATTTCTGATTGCACGTCCTATAAGCGAATTATATGAGGTTGAAATAGATCTGTAATTTAACAAGCAGTAATAAATCATTCATGTGTTAATCACTGACAGCATATATGCATAAAAAAACGTAGAAACCATAAAAATTTATTTTTCAGACAATTAAATTCTTTGAACCTTGAGCTCTTTACTACTTATTGTAGTACTGGTCATATTTATTTCAGAAGGTATTAGAGAAGTGAACAAAAGGTGCATCCCAAATAAGAGTTTTTTTAAGCATATAGGGATTAAGTGAAGCTCAAAAATAAGCATAACCATAATAAAAAATAGGTGATGTTCCATAGTTGGTTTTTTTTTTTTCCTGCTTTGTTTCAAACTGTTCTGAGATTTAATTTCAGTACAGGAAAAGATTCAATTCAGACTAAATGAATCCCTTTTGGCATTTGAATTCAGCAGCTTAAGCACTTCCTATAATTAAGTCCAAAGAAATACTTATTTTAGGCTTAAATAAATCCCCTTGGAGCTGTAAATGAATGCTAACTTCTCTGGGCTCCAGAGAGATGCAGGGGTCCCGGGATTTCTCTTAGTGCCTCATTACCCATTAGTTTGCAAAATGCATTTATATTCAATACCTGTAATATGATATTGAGTTTCAAGAGAGTGAAAAAAACAGTTGAGAATCCATCAGTAACATCCTCTTATGAAATTTAATATGGAACTAACTTCAGTCCCAGTTTTTTTCCTGATGGAGTGCAAGTTAACATGAAATACCATACAGGAAGCTTTTTTCTTTCTGTTTTTTAGGCTCCTCATTCCCACCCCCACCTTTGAAAACATTGTACAAAAAGAGACTCTTCTGCTGCCTGCAAGAGGTGTCTAATTACGAGCTGGAAACTCCATTCATCACCCAGGTGTTAGAAAACACAGGCCTCTAATAGCAGGCCATTGCACTTCAGTGAACTTGCCCTGCAGGGGATCAAACTTTTCAAGCCATGCCTAGGGAAACCTGTTCAAAACCATATGGAGGAGGTCTATAGTTTTGTTTATAACAGTCCTCCCTTAGTTCCTGTTCCTCCTCCACTATCCCTACAGAGATTTAAGAAAAAAAAATATTTGCAGGAAGAAGCAGACGCCTTCAGCCACCTGTCTAACAATTCTTTTTGCCATAGAAGGTCATTGTTGGATCTCCTGTGCCAAAGTAATATAAAGTATGTGTGCATGAGCAGTTATCAAACATTAATGAAGAAAAGGAACAGAAGAAAAAAATTCAGAATGAATTACACAATGAGAAGTTTAAAAGAAAGTTTATAAGTATCTTGAAAAATTTTAAAAGAATAACTCTTTGAGGCAGTACTACAAGTCATCTATTATTTATATTTTCACTCCTAAAGATTGAATCAAGTTTCTTTTTTTTTCCTTATTTATATGGGACATGAGAGTGATGTGAAAACCAGATACACCATCTTGTGCACTTAAATAGTTGAAGCATCTGTGCATAATAGTCATATAAACCCTTATGTTTGTATTCCTGAAATTTCAACTGAGTTTTATAGCAGTTCTTAGAGCACTGACAAATGTAGCTCTTTCACCCAATTGGCCAGAGCTCTGACCTTGCTAGAGTTTAATTTTAGCCAGTGTTAAACAGTCTAGTACTCAAATTCCACAATGTGTATCCTAAGAGATCTATCCCTGTTGGCACAAAATACACTAGGTACAACCACAATTGAGTTTCAGTTTCGATCAGGAATGCACTTTTGAAATGAAATCTTTTATTATTGTGGAGTCACGCTCCTCAAAGAGTACTAAATGGATTTGTTTTAGGTGAAACTAAAATGGAAGCTGTGCTCAAGGAACAGGCTTAGTTTATTCCAACTGTTCACGGATGTTTAGCCTATGGGACCCAACCTGAGTTGTGAAATTTCCTGAAATGCATGTAGTGTTGGCATACCAGGTCCTCAGCAGAGTTGCCTCTGCATATCTACCACGTCACACTACATACAAATCCTGACACAGTATGTGATTATCTGCTGAGCAACAGATACTCTTTAGAGCAATTCTCTCTAGCTTTTCTTTTTAGCTCTTGTATATTTCTGAAGTAATAAATATTTTTTTCTGTATCAGTTGCTTATAAGCAGTTCATTTAGTATAAAAATGGAAACTGAATATTACAAAGTAACTGGCCCTTCCACAAATTAATAGGACAATGTTTGTAATTTCAGAAAGGATATATATAAGTATGTACACATATATATTCATATATGTAAAAATATGTTTCACATTACACACACATAAAGATATATGAACAGTATATGAATATATATTAGCTGAAATGGATAATAAACATAATGCTCCTCACCTGTGTAGCTGGAGAACAGCTTGATATCTACACAGAATATCTTGTGTATAAAAAGACATTAGTGTTTTGACAAAATGACAAAAGAGAAAAGTCTTTTGCTTGTTTTGCGACCTAGACTAAAGATGGGCAATTCCAGTCAACAATCTAGGTAGCTATTTTTGCCTGGTGCTGTTTTGAAATAGGCATTGCTCCTATCAAAGATCAGATATGTCTATCTGGATGACAGTAACATGAGACATATTTGTTGTGACATTGTGACACACTAATATAGTTCAGTGACATCCAGAACAAATTTCCACTGTCCCATTTCAAACATCTTCTTGAGGAGCAGGAGCCCATCTTCATCTGTCCATGTAGAAATTCACTGAGTTTTCATTTCCTAACAGGGTTCTAAGTATTCTGAGAAGCACTGACTCATTGAGATCTCCTAGTACCAGCCTGGCATGAGTCCAGAAGTGAGTATGCACAGAAGTAATACCACAGTAAAGATGTGTTATTCTTTTATAATTATTTGCTGTAGTTGGAAGGGCCTCTAACCTAAACAATAGCTTTTAGTTATATTCAGAATGAGTCACTGAAGGAAACACAGAACTGGTCCTGTTTTTCAGAGTATTTGCTAAAATTAAATATTTTCAACTACTGCTTTTGGAAGCACACTAAACATTGTTTGGGTCTCAAATTTACAAAAACTCTGAAATTCTTACCTTTAAATTTTTCCATCCATCCTATCTTTAAAGTATCTCGAGCACTTCAGAAAGATTCACTGTTCAATTTCCCTCTCTGTCTAATAATATTTGCACCCTCTTTCAGGCTTTACTTTTGTCAGTTAATCTTGCAATAATTATATATGACTTTTTTAATGACAATTTGATATTTCCTTTATAATTTTCCAATATTCGATCAGATTTTTCTGATCTAATTACAAAAATTTTTTATAAATTCTGAACACAGAAGTTTTGTGGAAGTATAATTAAAAAAAAGCCACTCTTGTAACATATTCTTCTTGTAATCAAAATTCATTAATAAGCTCATATGTTCTTCTTTTCAATTTGCTGATTTTATGTGTGTTTTCTTTTAACTACCTTTCCCAGGCCTCTGCTTCCTCTGCAATGAGAAGCCTTTCCAAGTGCATTATCTCCAAACTCTCATGTTGGCAGAGAATCATTCTTTAAGTTCCCTTGGGAGGACAATTTCCCTTTGAATTATCTGCTGAGGAGATATGATATTACATTTTTATTCTCTTTTCTTCCTTTTTCCTCCCTGAAGGAGTAAAATATCCGTACCTCCATCAAAAACTGAATGAGTAGTTACTTCTCTCAGATTTTCTTTCACATTCTTTACACTCTGCCCATTCCAGAGGAGAAGAATTAACTTTACTTGCTGTATCATCTGACATAAATAATTGATGCCTGAAACATCAAGTGATCTTCTGCAGAACACTGCTTATAGTATCTCTTAACATTTTACAAAGAGAAAGAGACTCAAAGTACATTATAAATATTACTAAAACTCTATGAAACCTTTTGGTTATGCATAAGAGAAAAAAAGTGATTAATTTTATTTATTTGAAAGACTTAACAGAAGTCATATTATTGTATTATACATATAGGAAAATTGCTTATTTTAATAGCCAAATAGGATGAGTAAATGATGAAAGGAAAAAACCACCAGGCTGAACCAAGGAGCTAAGAAATTTTTCCAGAAAATATCTTCAGGTTGGAAGGTTTTAAAAGCATATATAAAAATCTGTAAGCATAATAGCTTGGCTCAAAATAATATTTCCCATGTATCTGAGTGATGCAGTAATCCTGTATAAACATTCTAACATTAGATCACTGCTTGTTACTGACTGTCATAGGCAAATCTGTTTAGTCACTTCTTCAAGCAGTGCTTTCAGTTTGGAAAGCAGACAGCTGCATTATAATAATGAAACATCTTTTGCATACCTGTCCTCATCTGGAGGACCTTATTGTGCAGGTCATAAAACCCCTTTTGTTCTAAAGAAAATTTACATATATTTTATAAATATGATAGTGAAGAGGTATTTAAATTGCTTATGCAATCATCAGTTTAGGTCTCACAATATAAAAATAGATACCTGCCAACTCATATATTTCTGCTTGTCTTTACCTTATTATGAGTTTCATCCAGAACTCACTGAAATCACCATCTTAATTTAACAAAATTTTCTCTGTGTTTCAGTGTTTTGTAGTGAGGCTCTCTGCTGATTACTTGTTCTGGTCAGTTTGTTAAACCCCAGAGGGACCTATGGACTTCACAAAATCCTCAGTCTTCTTCCCCTGTGGAACTCTTTTAGCAATAAAGATATGGCTTTCACCATTAAACACTACATTACACTGTGGCAATTTAGTCCTTAGTCTACCCGTCACATGCTATTTTTGGTATGCTGGCAGATACGAACAGTGATGAAATTGCAAATGACAGGAAGTCATTTCAGCTGAGCTCGGGATATTTGCTGTTTTAATTAGAAATAATAGTGGCAATAAAACACTAAGTGAAATACAAATTATTGTGTATTTTTTATTGTTTAATTAAGCAGGAACTTTAAAGTTAGTTGTTAGTGTAACATTTTAGCTTACAAAAATCACATAGCACAAAAATAACATAGCACAAAAATGTTGGTGAACTGAACTGAGGATTGATTATATGAGTACTGTTTATATATACCTGTGTATATATATGCGAAGTGTACACAAATGAAAGCATGCTTTTTAACTATGAAAAAAAGACATCAAGGAAACAGTAGAATTAAACGTTTTTTTCCCTAAGGAGCACATACTAGGTTTTATAAAATTCCTTAGCAGAGATGGCTAAACGACTTGCATTCTTTGTTGCAGTGAGAGCCTATTACTGTAAAAATAGAGCTAGAGATAGGCAGAGATAATTTTTCACCAGTAGCTGAAAATATTAAAAGTTGGACCTCCAGGAGCAGGACTCACTTCACATGTCTTTAAACATCTAAAACTGGTCATCAGCATGTATGGCGATTGCCTTGGGCTTACTATGCCATCAGTAGAAGAAAATGAATCTTTCAGGAGCACAGTTTGTCTCATCTTCAGATCTAAGAACTCAGACAGTTCAGGTCAATTGCTTATTTCTCTCCACTGACTGTAAGGGAAAAAAAAGTTGAAAAGTTTAACTCTTACCAACCTAAACTAAGGGAGAAATGTTTCAAATTTTGAGGAGAGGAAGAAGTTTTGAAGATACTGATGATTTCTTCAAGTCAGTGTCAAACTAATAGTCACTACAGAGTATTTGAATAATCTTGATCTTATAAACTTTTTGAGCAAATACTTGAACATAAGCGTGCAAACAGACCCAGTAACCTCACTTGTAACTTAAATGTAATGAAATTATTCAGGTAATCAATTTTGAGATTTACCAGTTACATAGGAACCAGGGATTTTATAATCTTATCTGTCTGTCAAGTGTTGTAAATGATAGGGACTCTATACAATAAAACCTGATAAGTAATGTCATCTAAACCTATTTAAATTAGTTTAATAGAATTCTGTCACTTCAGTTCTGAAAGATACTGAAAAGAGAAGTACTAATATGTTTGCAAGGTATTTATGGCTTCACAGAAGATTAGAATCTGGTAAGTTTTCACAGCTAACCACTTGTCACAAGGTCTGTCAATCTGTCAATACTTAATTAAGCCAAACATTCTTAATAGCTGTGATAACTGATTAGACATCAAAACATCCTAATCCAAACTCTGCAGTTCTTAGACTGTCCATTGCCACTTTAAAACTTAATTGAATTGACTTTGTTAGAGTTAGTGCTTTATGAAACAATATTCTTAATTGTGCTATAAAATACATTTTCTCTTTAAATAAGCACTATTATCTTGCGAATTGTGACCTTAAAATTTATAGTCAAGACAAATTTAATAGAGAAATACAATCAGTTTATCTCAAAGAAATCCATGTCATATTATTACTGCTAAGCCTTATTAACAAGACTTTCTCAATGCTAAAAACTACTAATGGGAATTCACAACACATATCTAAAACCATATAAGAGGCCCAGGGATGTAATATTCTATACCACTGTTATACAACTCTAACACTTTCAAAACACTCATTCACACATAGCAGTCACTATAAATTCACATCAACTTGATCTTCCTTCAACAACTCAGAACTGTAAAGAAATATCAATATATATTGCAGTTATAAAAATCACATACTGTACTGTAAAAGGTCTCTTGTAGAACACAAAAAATAAAACAGCCTGAGTTTGTGATGTGATGTGGCTGAGGAGAGAGAATCTATTGTTTCCAGTTATGGTAAATCAGTTGGCATTCCCTAAGGATTTTAGTCTCTGCTCACATATGTCCCCCTGAAAAAACAAACTAATTTCCTTTCCATTGCACATGCTGCTCACTCTGATGTCAGAACACTGAGGATATTATTGACCAGGAAAATACTAAAAGTAAATGCTATTAAGAACTTATTTTCTTAGAGTTAAATTGATTTTATAGTTAAAATAAACCTGAGCTTCCTTTAGAAGGCACACACAATTCCTTCGTGCTTAACAATTCAGCTGCTTAGAGCTACCCATGCTTTCTGTAGTTCAATGCTCCAGCAAGTGGAGGTATTGTCCTTTTACACAGATATGTTCCTCAAAATGTATCTATCTTCTTGAGAATTTTTTTTTTAATTTAATAACTTTTCATTTCACCTTTATCATACCAGTGTGTCTCAGCTTACTTTCCTTCATGAACTGCTGTTTTGTGAATATATTTCTGAAAACTTTAATTAGGATGGGATAGAAATTACAATTTTCTAGTGAGTTTCAAATAAAGTAAAAACTGGGGTGCAAAACAGGTGGCAGCAAAAAACTTCAAATGTATCTCAGCACTCTAAAACCTACACACATTTTTCTGTTACCCTCTGTTAGTAGAAATGGAATAAATTAATTAAATTCAGCAGTTAGAAAGTCAGAACCAGTCAGAAGAGATACTGAAGTTCAAACTGCAGATTTTTTTTTATTATAGTTTTTCCACACTTGATTTTTAACTTTAGATCTATCACTGCCATGTTTTAAGTGCCTTTCATCTATTCTTTCATCTATTTCATCTAAACATATTCAGGGTTATCCACATACAGGGTATACCCGTGACTTTTCAACACTGACAAGAATAAACAGGTTTCACCTATTTTTTAGGAAAGAAACATGTTCCCTTCTAGATCTCTAAAATTAAGGCAATTCTGACTTTTAAAAAAATACATAAACAGGAAGAAAAAGAATGTTTATAACATTATACAGCAAGCATGGGCTACAGCAGCCATTTTATGGAGAGGTTTACTGCTTTGCTGAGTCTAAATGGACCCCTTTGAATTATTTACATAAAATCATAAAGGTTTACTTTTTTTGCAGGTATAAAATACAAATTAAAATCCTTTGACTATGTTATTGTGTGTATTCACGAAATATAGTCTGGAACATTTAATATTTTCTAATATATTTTCATGGAGTTTTGACAATATTATTATTCCGTATATTATATGGCAAATATATGATGAGAAGTACTGCATAAGAGTAAGTACAGTTCCTATCTTACTACATAGAGGTCAGTCAAAATTTTGTCTCTGCATAAAATGGAAAGCAGACTGGGTCCCATATAAAAGAGTCCTGAAGAAGAACATAACCCTTTTTCTTTCTTTGAAAAGGAAAATCCTAGTACTACTATAATATTAAACCTACTGTCAGTGCCTCCATAAGTAACTGCATTCACATTATTATCTAATCTACCCTTTGAACTGTCTTTGCAATATTTAAAACCATTTAGGAGTTAATGTTCTCTCCCTTATATGTTTTCCTGTATGGTAGCAATTAAACTGCAGATTGCAGCACCTGTGCATGCTGTTTTATTTCACATCACAGTTTCCAGATGGCAGGGAACAGGTGATACAGCAAAGCAGAAAGTCTCATTTACAACAGGGAAATACTTCTGTATGCATAGCACCATGTCTTATCACACTGCAGCTAGATCTCTGCAAAATAAGAGATCATTGCAACTATAAGAAGTTTACAATGGCAAAAAGAATCTTTGCTGACTAACAGAATACCCCAGTCTTTAACAGAAATATAGAGGCAAATAGAAAGTTCCTGCCTCTCTGCCTACCCTGTGAGTCAATCACAGTGAGTTAAAAGAAGTATTGCAAAATCATGGTCAAAAATTCCAAACCCTATCATCATCCTTTCTCTCATTGCTAGACACAGATATGCATCTCATTTCTTTTATACATCTATTAAAGATAATTGGTTAAGATACTTATTTTTCTTAGTGTTTGATTTTCCCGCACAGTCATTTTTCTTTTTATGCTTCAACTTAGGAAGTCTATGCCTTAATTATTACAAAGACAATGGCAGTACTGTCATCAGACATATTTGTACTGTGTAATGGAATGTAATGGACCCTCAAATCAGCTAAGATCCAGCCCAACAAGTCTCTAAAATTGTCTTAAATTAGCTTCTACTCATCTATCTATCTATACATCTATACATATACCTATACATACATCTTATATAAAAAAGTACACTATTTTTTCTCTGATTTTCTTTCAGCCACAATTAGGAGACTTGGTATATTTTCAGCTGGAATCAGAAGAATCTACTCCTTTCCAAAACCACTCTTTTTACCACTAGAGGGCCAGTAGATGCTAGGTTTCTTTAACTTGCCCATTATATAGCAAATACTGGAAGAATCTGAAGTGAGCAAAGAGCAAATATTATTTCTGGCAGCTTGTCATCGCTTCATTTTGCTTATTTGCCACTGGGCACTGCTTAGAGAAAATGATTGTGTTCTTATGAAGCAAAGACTTGAAGTGCACAATTCTCGTGAGAGGATCAGAACTGCATAAGTAACTATGTTAAGAATTTTGTTTATGTAGTTTATTATACACAAATCTTCTCCACACACATCAATATGCTAAACTTGATGCTTTCTTGAATGACTGTACATGCACATATGCATTTGAACTTAGCTGCAAGTCGCTTGAATGCATAAGAGAGCTTGCATTAAGTTTTCCGAGATTTTTACTAGCTAGAGTACATCAACAACCTTACTCATCAAGAAATGGTAAGGACATTTCTGTAGAATAAAATTAGATGAAAAAATATTACTTTAGGATATTTATGTATTTTTCTTTTTAGATTAGGAATGAATTAAAACTCTTCCTCCAAGTCATTAAAAATTGATTCAATGCAGAAGGATGTCTTGACTGAGCTTATGAATCTACCTCAGTAATATCTGCTGGAATGATTTTCATGTACTGGCTGAAGTGCATTCCTGTGTATTTCCACTTAAACCATCTGCCAATCTTAATACTTATTCCTGAGGGAGGAAATCTTCCAGTACTGTTTTTCATTTGATTTGCAAGGACATCCTGTTTAGGTACTTATCAAAGGAACAAAAGAATGGATGCCAAATACCACAAGCCTTGGTTTAGAAAACTTAATGGGTCATACTATATTTAAAAAAGCTATATTTAAAAGCAGCTGCAGCACTGTTGCTTTATATTTGTAAAATACATGCTGCTCCTTTCAGGCCAGATGCATTTATGCGTGTCTCAACAGTAACTGTACTCTGTTTCCTCAACATTAAAGGATTTTGTTAAAAGATCCTAAATTCCACTAGTTTGATGAGTAAGGATGAAATCCAGAAAAAACAACTAAGCAAGTGAACTATTCAGGGAAACCATGACTGACTTAGTGCGCCTGTTAGCTTAGTTGCCTAAATAGTCATTGACCACAGGGGTCAATGCCGGAGTGTTTACATTCTCAGATGCCTGAAGTTCTGCTACTGTACTTGTTTAGAGATGCTGCAATTGAGGCTGAGCCAGGGATCTAGGTGCCTATCTCATGCTTCAGGCAGTTTGGATCAAGCTGAAGAGGCTTCTCTGTGCCTAACGCTCCTGAAATGCATTTGTTGGAGTGAGAGGGGGAAGGAGGAGAGAGGAAGAGATCATTCCTAGAGCACCCTCAAAGCAAAAAATAAAAGCACAACCTCATAGTTACCGCATGGTAACTTTTTCAAACAACTGATGGAGAGGGCTACAGGTTTGTCCTGGACTCTTGCTGTTCATTCTTCTTTCAAAAAGAATGCCTGACTACCAGTCTCTATGCTAACCTGGAACTGCAGTGGGATGACTCTTCTGCTAAATACTGGGGTACTGTGCAAACTCAGATCAGTCACAAACACAAAAGAGAGCTAATGCATTACCCAGTTGTTAATAGGATTGCATTCTCTGGCAGGAGAAAGAAGTCTTACATTCCATTTCCTCATTCAAAGGCCTTATATTTTCTGCATTAAAGAGTCATGGGGAAAAAATATGCTAACCTTAACAGCAAGAACAAGAATGCAGGGAGAAAAAGAAGCATACAAGGAGGGGCCTGCCTCAGCGTACTAATAAGAATTGCTGTACTTGTTGCACTATATCTCTGGAGAGGCTGTATTCCTACAATTCCCTCTGGTTTCACAAAATGAAATTGCCATCCTGGGGGAAATGTGCGACCAATTTCTATCCAAGTTTTGTGATCAGTATAGTAAAGTGGCTCTACCAGGTCTGTCTGTTTCCAGGAACTCTTTTAGGGGTAAAACTCTTATTGACATGGGGGGTAAAAATCATCCCATCTACAATGTAAACTGATCCATTTTAGCTATGCATTTAGGTGTCTTTTACAGGTAAAGAACAGGGTTTTGAGCCGCAAGTCATCTTATCCAATGTTGACTACTTAAGCAAAATTCAATAACTTGAACAACAAAGGGATCTATGTCTTTCTACACAATAAAAAGCAGTCAAAATATCTCCTCAGGTGCTAAGGTCTAAATATGGACACTCAAAAATCAAGTTAGCAATAATGTATCCTATTTCAGTGGGAGGTTTAATTACATAAGAACAGCATGCTCAGTCTTAGACTTTCATTTTAGATGAATAAAAAAAAAATCAGTGAAGTTCTGACAAAAATCCTGTTTCCTACTATTAATGTAGAAAGAACCTTAAGAACACATCCTGAATTTTGTCTTCATAGCAAATAAAACTTGACTGAAGGCAAAGATGCAATTTTGGAATCTTTTCCTGCTGACAGGAAGAAAAGAGCTGGACTGAAGATGGCCTCATATGTTGTAATTAGTAAGCTATGGATACCCACTGCTTTGAAAAACAGTCAACATAACAGGGTTCATGTGAATCCATGGCTAGGAGCTGTCAAATGCACTGTTGGAAAAAAGAAAGATAAAGTCTGTTCCCCAAGATCCACCAGAGACTGACATCTGAAGTTGTCTTTATATGATTCTGTGATCCCTCTGTACAGAGAGGCAGAGTGGGAATGTGTTTTTTTCATTAATAAATTATCTAGCTTCACATCAGTCTTGGCCTACATGTGCTTTTGCAGTGCCTTTCTGCTCCTTTATGTGGAGTTTGCATAAGGCTAGGCTTTGCTCCCTGCTAGAAGTATTAACCCCACATACTTCCAAATCAAGAAAATCTTAGGTTGCCAGCCAAGAGCCTGCATGTGTCTAAAGAGGCATAGGTTGGGTTTGCCTATTAATGAAGACCAAACTGTGTTTCAAAATCTGAAAAAATGCATTTTTAATATAGCAGTGGAAGGTGTTTCTGTAAGTTTATATAATACAGAAAAATATGTTACTAAACCAACCACCAAAAAAAACCAAAAGAAAAAGAAAAACACAGTGAGGGAATTCACATCCTGGTGGGGGAGGGAACCAAAAAACTAAACTCTATTAAGTTGTGACTCAGATGAATGACTGCCAGGAAATTCAGAGTTAAGGATGATATTCTGTTACAACCTCATGCCATTGTTCCTGTCTCAGAGTTCTCACAGCCATTGGAGAAAGCCATATAGTCTGAATTGTCTTGAGTTTGTCTGCTCAAGTTCCTGATGCAACCACTTAAATGTGGCTTTCCTCTGTTTGAAAATACTTGACTCTAGGCTTATAATGACCCATTCTGAAATGCTGCATTAGCTACAGGAAGAGCCAATTTGTTGCAATAATGGATCATGAGCCACAGAACAATTACTGAGTCATATCTAGCAGCACAAAGCTAACATATTTTTTGTATTTTTTTCATAATCACCTTCAAAAAGTGAGATTGACTGTGGAAATATTTTACTAAGAAATTCTGTCTGATCTGGTACTGTTAACTTAGTTAGGAGAAACCTCTCCCAACAAAGCAGCGTTCATTTGCTCAAACACCTCAGCTATCATGAAAATATTTTAAAAATTACTAATTGCAGTACAACAAGAAAGTCAGTTTAGCAGGGATATCAGTCCACAGTCATGAAAGACTGACACATCCATCCAGTCTATCACTTGATGCTTTGGAGGCAGAATAACTGGTTTAGCTATCCTTTGACAAAGAAACAAATGAGCCCACTGTTACAGGCAAATGAGGTTTGGCTAAGCAGCTTATCAGAGTATTGCAGAAACTTGCTTCTGGGGGTAGATGCATAGGAAATGAAGGTCAGAAAAGATTAAACACAAGACAGTTCTAGTAAAAATCACGGCAATCATCTTGGGACAACCACGAACACCATGTCAGTATACCACACAGCTTAACATCAGCTTCCTTTTATTCCTTTTTCTTCTTTCTCATTCTATTAAGACCACTAAAATTCAAAGAACTAATTTGTAATTGTGCAGGCATTCCTATGCAACCTGATGTTTGTACCTATCAATTGGCTCTTTATGCCTCTCAGTCGAGGCCGGATGTTTGCAGTTGCTGGCAGCTGTTGTTTGAGGCCCAGCGAACAGCTGATAGACTGGCAGGGTACATTGAAACAGTGAAGCCCAGAGCCTGGGAAAGGTCCTAATGCTGAATGCTCTCAGCTCTGATGGGTAATTAGTTTAGTACATGCAAGATTAGAGAACTAGCACTGAAGATAGTGCATCTGACCTGCTTTTCAAAAGTCATTAGAAATTAGAAATGGTAATTCTTTCACAAGAAATGTGAAGAATTTTGTGAATGGGACTTGTTTTTCTTTACTGAAGAAACTCTACTAGAAGTTGAGTTCTTCTAAGCATTTATTCAAACAAATGGGATTTTTACTTTTTTTTGTAATTAATATATTCAAAAAATTATTTAAAAATCAATTATATGGGCTTCTCTCTGAAATTTGTGGGTGCTGTAAGTGTTCAGGCACAATTGTTCGCATCAGTGAATTATCTTTTGGAAGGGGAGGGGATGTGGAATCATCTTCCAAATATTAAACACCTCATTTCTTCTAGTCCTGTTTTGAAAAATTAAAAAGTGAGGAAATAAAATGCTGCTTTCAAAAAAGTAGAATTTAGGTTCCTTTTTTCACTCTTCTTTGTTTTCTCTGAAAATCCTCATATTCATCATAGAGACAGGGTCAGAGCCAAAGCCAGATGAGATCAAACAAAGTCTTCTATGTCCTAAGAGGATTTCAAGAAATATCTGTACACGTGAGGACAGGTGTGTGTGTGTATGTGTGTGCGTACATATATGTGTTAGAACATACTACAACCTTTTCCATATCCTGCATTTAGAGTGAGCTTCTTTCAGGGTCATGAAGTTCTTGAAAATTCTAATCTAAGCATGGCAATAAAACATTGTCTCATCCAGTCTTGACACTAGTTCCCTATGCTCTGGCAATATTTTCATGAGTTTCTGCAAAAATGAGTAAAATTATTATCTACTTCACAGACAGGGTGGGTTTTTTTGAGGGGGGGTGTGTGAGGAAGTTAATATTTGCAAAATTCTTAAAGGAAGAAAGTAAAGCATTATCATAACTACGAGTCTAATGCCTCAGTTCTTATTAAAAATTCAAGGATTTCACTGCTGGGTGCATTTTAGGTCTTTCATATTATATATAGTATTTAGAAGATTCAACTTTCAAAGCCAGTGCCCAACCTGTATTTGGACTTGATAATTGCTACCTGTGGTGCATGTTACCTTCCACGTCTGGTCCTGCAGAACCACTCATGATTTATGAATAGAGTGTGGGCAAAGAAGCTGTTTAGCAGACGTAGGAATCAACAGAGAGCCTGGATGAGCATTTACTTCTGTTTTAGTTTACCGTAATTTCAATTTGCAGCGACATTTGCTGCTGGAGGAACTTGTTTTGGGTATAAGCTAAAAAGTTAGGAGAGGAAATACATGTTTAGAAGAAAAGGCATTAGAATTAGATGGTGGGAAAGAGAAAGAAATAGATGTAGTAATTAATTTTCACTATTTAGTTCACTGGGAAATCTGCAGCTTGGAAGGGAGAGACTATTGATTTCTTTGCTTGGGAGTCAACTATGCACCTGGAGTAGAACAATACATAAGAAACTGTAAATTGTAAAGAGAGCAGTCTAAAATATTACTTTCATAAACGTGTTTTGGGGATGGGAAGTACTTATAATTCTATTCATCTCTGCTCATTTCAAAAAAAAAAAAAACAGCTGAGAAGAAGCAATGCACAGCACAGCTGAATAAGTGAACAAGTTAGTCTGTATAAGGTCTCTCCAAAATTAATTCTTGTGGCTGAGATTACTGCTTCCATCAGAGAGGGCGGAAGGGGAGGAGGAAGAAGGGTGGTTGTCATGATGTATTTTGCTAGTTACTATTACTCATTTTTTATTACTATTAAAAATATTGTTAGTATACCAAATTCTGCTTAAAGCAAAGACACAGCCCCAGAGATTTATTATCTTATATACAGTATGAAAAGCTGATGCAACTTCATGTTATGACTCCAAACTCAGTCTAAAAAATAGAGATTTGCAGTTATAGCAGTAAAGACCACACTGTTCCTGAGCGCGCTCTGCTTTTCACAACAGCCTCCATTTTCATCCCAGAAGTGTTGAAGTGATCCTGTGTCCATCTCTGAAGATAGAAGAAGGAAGGAAAGTTTTGTAAACCAGAAATCAGACACACAATTAATTTAATGTTACTAAGGGATCTGAAGTAGGAAGGTTATATGTGTGTTAATCATGTTATCATCAGTGGTGGCTTGTGTGGACTAATTTATCTCATCCTAAACGAAAAATGTTATATATGATTATTTCCCATTTTACTGATTTCTCTCAGTTGGATCATAGTACAGGTGTAGACATACATATTATACATGTCTAAAGTTAAGTGAATTAAGTCATTCCTTGAACCCCACCCAGCATCTTCCCTGTCACTCTTCCAGAAAGTTATTCCATGACCTTCACTACAAGTTTAGATCACAGTGACCAAGACACTCCATTACATGAGCACTGCTACATTACAAGAACTGTATGATTTACTCCACCCATCCTGTTTATATGCTTCAGTGTGGAAAACAAATAAAAATATCCCAAAGCTAGTATTGTAGGAAGCGGAACACCACTAGTCCTTAGCAATCCTGAAAGGCATGTGCCCATATCAGTCCCTGCGTTGGTGAGACACTGTTTCTAATTTTTCAACCAGTCACTCACAGGAACAATTCCCCATACAGGAGAAACACTTTGTAAAAACCAACAAGTTTCTGCTGTATCAGTCAAATTCAGGCAATTACTGAAAGAATCTCTCTCCTTATTGAGGTGGTACAGGCTGCTCATATGGTAGGTATAATTTATACATTTTTACTTGCAAATTTCAGCACTAGCATGTGTTATATTTTTGTGTTCTTATATCCACAAAACAGACTGCCTTCCAGATAAATTGATTAAAATTTGTCTCTCAACAGCATATTTTTAAAATAACAAATGCTTTCACCTTGCTCTTTAAGATTCCTTTCTAAGATGAAGTAAGAAGCAAAAAATCCTCAAGTGAATGCCACACAAGTACCAACAAATATTGGTATAAATCACAGAACATCAAGGACAATGCTGATGATAGCAGAACAGTAAACTCCACTTTGCCTGCAGACCAAGCCTCTCTCAGATATGAAAACTACTGCAGTGTGCCACTAAGTTGTATTAAATAGACACATTCCATTGTGATAAAGTAGGACTCTAACATTGATGCTAAAATTTCATTAGAGTCAGACTCAGGGAATGCTAAAAAGAATCAGACCTCTGTCATAGGTAAAACAAGTGACTCAACTTATGGTTAATTTTGGCCTGCTCTAGGTCTCCCATTGCAGTTATTTCATTCATTAAAAAATTTTTACCGTTTGAGTAAGACTGATTTTCTAAGATTGGTTTTCCCTGGGGCTGATTATGCTAAGGAAATTTTAACAATAATGGTTCTCCAACTTTACACACTTGACTGTATGACTTCAATATCTTTTTTAATGTATTGTTGTACAAAATACATATTAAACTACTAACTTAATGATGCTCAGTCACTAGCAGTGTGAGCTAGGCTTTTTAATCGCTTGAGCTGGAACAAAAAATCACATTTTAACTGTCAGTTCTTAAAACAATTAGTTCATATAAAAAATCAAATAGGGATAAAACAGGATTAAGGTAATCTTTATATCATGTTTATCATTATAAATTGTGGTTTTCATTAGTCTGTAGTGTTTCTAGATTATGTAAATATTTTTTCTTAAAAGTTGCCTCTGTAGGAAAGGAATTTAATCAATAATCTCATTTATCTATTTGAAATGTTAGCATATTTCCTGATTCTACTAATTCTTCCCAGAAGAATACATATGTTACAATGATGTAAGCACCAAAAAGAGTTCTCTCTAGAACCTGAATGCGCTGGATCTCTCAACTTTATTTAATACAAAGTCACCAGTTCAAAGTAATTGATTAGGAAGACTGAAAAATGTCTCTAGGTAGAAATTTAAATGCAAGGACTGGATAAAATAGGGCCCACTGGTATATCTAGTTCTATTCAAATTTCAGAGTTTGATAATATGTAAACTTTGGGGAAAAAAAACACAGAAACATGGAGCATTTAGACTTTCTGATAGTATCATAATATTAAAAAAATACTTTCTTTTGAGATAGTTACACTATTTACATTCAATATAATCATTGGATTTAATATAAAATTTATGTAATAATATTGTCATTCTAAAATTTATTTTATTATATGTAAACTCTTATGTGAAACTTTTCAATGTTATCAAAATATTTTGTTTGTTTGAGGTGTATTAAGGATACATTTGAGGATATATTCTGAAATACCAAGAACTGATTTTACATAAATTCTGATTTTATGTGAAATTTTAAAAGTGGACATTTTGAGTGTTTTAAAAAAAATCAAAGCACAAGATTTCAGAATATTGTTATTTCCTGTAGCTTGAAATTCTGATCTGCAGTCAACATAAACAGAAGAATCATCTAGTGTCTTCTCGAGTGTCCTACAACGTGCTGTCTTAGCTCCAGTTGCATGTGGGAAAGATGTGTGCCACTTGATTTTCTCATGTCAGATCCATGCAAATACCTTGAATGTTCTAGTGAATCGCAAATGGGATAACTTGCCTATTTGGACAACCGAATGCCATTTGGCAGGTGAAGTAAGTTAATTTCTACTACCAAAATGCAGATTTTTAGAGGTGAGCTAGTCACCTACACTCACACTGTTAATATAATCGGAGGGATCTCAGCAACAGAGTCAGTAGATTTAGAGAGTTACTGAGCTCACTCTAAGTTATCCACATTCTGCATCATCCACTTGAATACTTCTCTAAGTTCCATGAGGCTTGGTTCAGCTGCCCACACCTGAGCACATAACATTGATGTGCTCTGGTTTCCTAATTTGCTTTCAGCTGCCGATCTGGAAGTCTGTGTCTCTCCCATGGTTCTTGTGCTGTAGATGCCAGCCCTATGCAGCTGTCTTCTGTACCTGCTGGCATTAGTAATGGTACCAGGTATCTGTACAAGCAACTAAATTAAGCCCTGGATTTTCATATAAAATAAGGTCAGATTAGAGCTTTAATTGTTAACAACTAATTTTTAGATGTCTAAACTTAAATGACTGTATAGTGATGGCTTCAAGTATTGTTTTGAGAGCCTAAATTGAACTGAAAATGGAAATTTTTTGGGTTAGAAGAATCCCAAAAATACAGACACATTAAGGTCCTGTAATTTCATTACGACTATTTCAAAATTGTATTACTTGTAATTTTAAGCTGTATGTATATAAAATGTACATAAAGTATTCACTGATATGGCAACGTTTTCTAATTTTTTCCTCTTTAAAACAAAAATGATTCTTAAGTATACCTATTTAGAACATATGATTTTTTTTCCCAAGTGAAAACAAAGTTAGATGAGAGGCTGGGAATATTTATATCTAACTTGATCATAAAAATTCAAAGAATGCTTTTGGTGCTGGCACACAGCTATCTAAAGTCTCTGGTATAAAAGCAGGGAGGAAAACCATTGCTTCATTTCCCACTGGTTTGAAAACTCTCAGATGGGTGATATTCAGCCCTATTTAACAAATAATTGACATGAAACAGCATTATGGCCTCTGAAAATGTTTTTACACTGTTCACAACTGTAAGCATAATCTGCCTCTTGACATGTAAGCCTTCATGCAGAACAAAGCTGCTTTGGCTGCTGCCTTTATACAATTCAAACTCTGATGTGCCAGACTTGGCATAAGCCTATCTCTTATTCACATCAAAGGCTTTCAAATAAAACACCATTAGTGTTGTTTGGGGTTTTCATGAGCAGTGTGTATAAATACACATCTCTTACACTGGCATAATTGTGTTATGCTTCAGCATTAACCATGACTCTAGGACACAGAATCCTGATTCAGAACTGGGCTTTGAATCTCCCGCATTCAATGCACAGCTTTTGGAAAATGGATTTGTGCCCAGTTTTTGGCTTAGAACTGTGTAAAAATGAAAAGGAACATCAGATTTGCAACTGAATTTTCAACATCTTCCATATGCGACTCCCTTTCTCTCTCTCCCTCTACTATTTTCTTTTGGATTGTATGTCTCCTGTGACACATCTCCTTTCTCAGATATAGACATGTGTCTGTTCAGACAATCTCAGTGAAATAACTTAGATAGAATTCCTTCTGAATGGACTTTCCGGCTTTTAAGTGTGGTTTAAGTGAAAAATTCAGATGTATTTACTTTCTTTTAACCCTTTTCTAAATCTATCAGAAACTCACAGATTTCTAATATTAAGCTTATTTCTGCTTTTTAATAAATTAAGCAATTAGTAGTTCACAATTTCCTGGAAATCATTGCATCTTTCTAAAATGTAATGGCTGTTTGATATAGTAGTATAGTATTAAAGCTTGCTATGAAGTGTACATGTCCTAAAGCTTGCAAATTGGTATAAGATAATGGTGGCATTTAGACATCTAGTTCTGAAAAAACAAAGATGAAACAATATATTAAGTGGATTCTTTGGTTTTAATTTGTTTAGTATTAATTTCTGTCCCTTGTTCCTGATTTCCTTCTCTTTAGGAATAGGTAAGATAGATAAGATGCCATATACTCAGCAAGTTATCAGCTTACTCTAATTTTCATAAGTTTCCCATTCTAGCATTGATTTTATGCCAGTAAGTCTTTCCAGGTATGTTCACTTTTGAAGCTCTTGTCCCTGTGAAGGCAAATTGATTAGAGCACACAGTCATTATCAACAGAAATTACAGCTAATACTAGCGAAAATAAAATAAAAGAGCCCTCAGAGTAAAAGAGAACACAGAATCAATATCAAGGAACTGAAAGTAAGATGCAATGACCTGAAGAGTCCTTCCTCACCTTCAGCAAGGTGAGGTAGGTGGTTTGATTTTAGTGATTGGGGTTTTTTCTACTACATAATGAACTGATTTCAGCTAAATTTTACAGTTATACTGCATATGTGTCAGTAAGACTTCAATGCAAATTGCATTGTGGCAAGTACATCAGATAATCTTGGATATATCTGGGAGCTTTTTTAATACTAGGAATTTTTCTTTATATGATACTCCTGTTAGATTTTGGTGATCAACACATGTTTACCATGAAACTGTGAATTAACTTTAAAAAAAGACTATTTATCCAATATGTTAAGTACATTTGCATTTTTTTAGTGATTGCTTATTTTTATTTAAATTTAAAATAAAAAATACCTTGAACAAGCAGCAATCCTGCAGAGATAAATAGACACATATAGAAATACTTTGTATATAGAAGTCTGCTATACTGTTTGTCCTAATTACCTTGAATGTGTTCTTGATTCTCCTCATTTCCTCATTTCCACTAAAGTTTAGAAGTGTTCACCCTGGGGATATCCTTCCTACATTCCTTACATGTGACAGATGAAAAAGAAAAGTTGCAGGTGAATAGTTGGTTCTTAAAAACATATTGTAACTTCATCATTACTATGTATATATAAATACAAGTATGCAGATTTATTTTTTTTTGGTAAACCACAAACTGCTGAATTTGAGGAAAAGTTTGTAAATTTCTTGTTGACCCCAAATCACTTCTTTGAAATATTTCTAAATATTCATGTTGCTTTTGGTATAATTTAATTTCATTTTTAACTCATGAGTGCCATGTGTATTAAAATCGAAAAGTAGTGTATGTCACTATAATTTTACAGCACCTTAAAATTATTAAGAAGTTAACAATCCAGTTGAAGATGGAGATTTTTTTTAAAAAATATTCAATTAAAACACTGAGTATTCTCAAAATATCTTCAAAGTCTTCTTAAACTTTTGCCTCAGACATTAAATAAAACTTTTCTATAAAAGTTCCTCATTGACACTACAAGATGTATTTGTACCCTGCCTCTTTCTAATACTCAGCAGTACCACAGGTTTTGAGTTCTTCAGAATTTTTTACCTATAAAGCAATCAACACTGACACAGAGTGCTAAGGTGATACAGATCAGCATAGATACTGTCAAGATTCAGACACTGGTATTATAACTTATTTTATTGTTACTCAAATTTATGCTTGTAATGTCAGAATTAGCGTAGTCATATCTGATGGTCATTATTTGCCATTAACTAACAAGATACTGAATGTTTTCTCCTGTTAAAATAGAGAATATTTCTGAATTCAATAAAAGCTTTGATTTGCATCATTCAAAATGGCATATACTAATAATTTTAGACTAATAAAATTGCTGCTACAACTAAATTTCAAAATAGAAAATTATGAGAAACAATATGGTAATACAGTGGCTTTGTAAAACATCAGGACTGAATGATGATAGCTTCACCTATGGTTATACCTGATGTCTGCTCTAAGGAGAGCTGGGATAAAACCCAGAAAACAGGCAAAGAAAATATCTGCTTATTATTCTGCTAAACAAGAAGTCATAAAAAGCAACAATAATAAAAGGGGAATAGTCATAAATTTTAAACAAAAATCCTTGTTGCTATGCCACTTTACCACAAAGACAGTAAAGTCCTTTCAGCCTATCAAAAGGAAATATCAGATATTAGCCCTGAAGTTTCTGACAGTTTGTTAAAATATCCTTCTTTTGGCAACCTGAAATTAACTTTTGCTCCATCTAAAAGCATCTTCAACAACTGTAAAATATGCTTTCACAACCCTTAAAAATTGTTACAAGGCAAAGCAGGAGCTATTAGGAACTCTTCTACAGGAATATGCACTATATAGTTACATAGACATCCACTCATAATCAGAATGTCAGTGCAGATGTTTGCCATCTCGTGGGATAACGTAAGCATGACATGAGCTTCATACACCTTTACAAAAAGAAGGCTGCTCAATGCCAGGGTATATCACTGTCTTAGCTGTGGAATAAATCTTTGTTTGGATAATGCAGTTAAGTTGCTTTAAAGGAATCCTTTGGAAAAAACAAAGCTGCTTATGATTTCTGTAGCCAAAATGAAACAAAGCGTATGTACCTGCTATTTGCCTTTCTAGCAAAACTAACACAAATAACTGCAGTTATCTCTTTGTGGTCCTGCAAAATTGTAAATATGCTTCATATTTCATATTGCATTATGGCAGAATGGTAAGGTCTTCAACAAGAGAGAGGAATCTTTTAAGAAGTTTTTATCAAAATTGAGTACAAAAAATAAAATGTAGAACACATTATTGAACGTTTTGTTTATGATACCAAGCACATCAGATTGAACATCACCTAAAATAAAGCAGAAATCCTGCTCTAGCCTTATTACTATGAAAATTGTGTTGAGTCAAATGTATTGTAGTGACAAAGTAGCTCTGAAAAATGAAAAAAATTTTGCTATGAAAGAGTTTTGCATCACAATTTTTCAGTCTAACTTGGCTAATGATACATACCTTAGAGATATAAAACCACAATTGGCTTTTGACAGATCAAAATGGCATTAATAGAAAGAAAGAGACATCTAACTTCAATAAAAAAATACATATAGCATATACCTATTAGAGGTTTTGCACTTTTTAGGAGTTTGCATCTCAATGATAATGCATAGTTTTCCTTCATATATTCAGTGACAAGGTAAAACTTCCAGAGATACTACTGCATGGATTGTTAGCACTTTATGCTCAGTTACATAACAGATGTCCAAAGGTATTCTGTATAGATAAAAAATAATATGCAGGTGGAAGCTGGGGCAGTTGAAATGTCAAAAAGACACAGCTGAGGCCAGTCTTTGGTTATTGTTCTGTAATGTGGAAGACTGGAGACTGCAGCTGAAGATCTTCTGGTATAGTGGAGAGTGGTACTAGTATTATCAAAACCAAAAAAAAATCTGAGAAAAACACATTGCATTTAAGGTACTAGAGAGAAATGATGTTATAAATAAGGGGTTATACTCCAGGGGCTGGAACAATCTCTCCCCATTAAATGGAATCTGGTATGATCAATCAGTAAGACATGCCATTATCGTTGCTTAATAACAGAAATGTCATCTTTACCAAATATGCTTTATTACTGGTTGGGGGGGAAAATCCCAAAACCAAACAAACAGAAAAAAAAAAAATCCATCAAACATACCAACAAAGAGGACAAGAAGGTTTTCTGCCTTTTAATTCATAGAGATTTCTGGAAGTATTATGGTAATATTACTCTGTATGTACCTGGAAAGATTAATTTTAAAGTATTTTTCAAAACATAAGACAACATTTTCATAATGTTCCCTTCAGGAGGTTTTTACTTGAACATTTCCCTGCATATTTCCCTGGGCTTACTGTGTTTTTTGCTATATATCTGCTAGATAGTACCTTCTTCAAACACTCAATGTGTACAAAAATTGATGTTCTATTCACCGCAGAAATCCAGTACTGTAGAAAACTGTTGGCTTGGAAAGATATATTATAAGAACACATAAAACTATTAGTGAGTGGGTAACAAAAAATAGAGTATTGAGAAAAATAAGGAAATACTATTCTTTATTTTAAACAGTAAGAAGTATTTCCTTGTGCAGGAGAAGAATGAATCTTTTAGAAAGAATCTGGGGCCAGACTGAAGCATTTTTTAGTTTGGTTTGGTTTTAAATTTATGTTCATATAACTCAAAAGCATTACATGCAAAATCCTGATTTAGCACTAGTTTAAGCACTCTTAGAAAGCATAGAAACACTGCAAAAAAGATTAATGAAATGTTCAATCCTAAAATAAAAGATTTGCCTTCAGTATATCAGTACAAAATCATTGTTTGTGCAGAAGAAACGTTGAAACTTAGGTGATGGAATATGAATATTTGAAGAGAACAAAGTGCTGTCTTGTTGGATTCATACTGGAGTCAGGCAAAGAATGACAAAGAAATATTTATAGAGATTATACCATGATCTGTTAATTTCCTGTTACCAAGGAAGAGGCAGTAGTCAAAATATTCCAGCCTTCCAGCCATTATTGTACATTAGTAAGATGTGTTGTAGTTGAGGAGGTACATTGTTTTCAAAGGGAAAAATTTACAAATGTTTTCATATTGAAAGAATAAATATAATTTTTAAATTAACGCTTCACCCCGGTTGTGTTCAAATTTCCTGAAGTAAGTATTTAAACTAATCCTGCCACAGGAAAAAAAAAATGGAAAAAAAAAAAAAGGGGAAACAAAAAAAACCCCAAACACTCCTTTAATAAAATAGAACTATTTGTTTCAAAGGCGAAGTACAAATATAATCGTTTATTTGGCTTATATTTTGAAAAAAAAGCTTTAGAGATCTTTTCAAGAATAGGAAGCAACTTAGACAAAGGTATGCCTGTGATATATTTTTCTGTAAAGAAAGAAAGATAGAATGCTAAGGCAAAGAATGGTTATAAATCAGATAATAAAAAATGCACTTTATGAAAGAACTCTTTCCTGTTTAGGAAAGAGGAATAACTAAAATAACATGCACTCAGTTTTCACTACCTGTAGCAAGAATGACTTCAAAGAAATAGCTAAGCAGCCAAAGGTTAAAAGGAAGCATCTGATCACATCTGTCAAAATCTGTTCTAATTTTTTGCATGGAGATATGCCACATTTGCACTTCTCTTTTAATTCCAGAAGGAAAGGATACAATTAGAAGGTTCTTCATTATCTGTGGATACTGGGATGAACTAAAAAGCTTTCTTTCACCACTGTGACATTAATAACTTTTGTAACAGCTTTGCAGGCAGAGGCTATGTGAATTGTGAGGGCTGAAACTGAAAAGAATGCTTAAAAACAAGCAAATAAACAAGACTTATCAGACCCTTTATCTTTGCCACTATGATTTTCTCTTCTAAGGCAAGTAACAGACTATTTGGGCTGCTGTTTAAAAGAATAACAAAGCATGCAAGGGAAATTTTTCTTAGCTTTTTTGGTGTTTTTTTACATTTGTCTCAGATGACTGGAATAACCAGCCATTTCTTGTATGTATATTTTCATGCTTATTAGCATTTTTCATTTAATTACTGTTGCCTCTACTGTAATCACTTGTTTTACATCCTGCCCAGCTGCATAGATCTTTCAGATTAGCAACCTGTTTTGGGGAAATTCAGACATCACTGTCCCAAGTAATCAAAGCACATACCCTTTATCTAATTTATGTAATCTTCTCAAATTCATTGCCTCAAAACCTAAACATTTTCTTTAAAGTTAGAAAACTCTTTGCTGTTACTCTGTGTGTGTTTATGTGTGTTCATGTGTGAATTTTTAATTCTAAACAGAAAGATCATCTGTTGAAAAAAAAAGTCTTCTCAGCTTCCCAAATGGACTTTTACTGTTAATAAACACTTTGAAATATATAGTCACTGTTAAAACTATATACACGAAAAATTAAGAGCCATAGCTTGCCTTCACAGCTGATGACTTGAGTCAATATCACAATTATCTGTACTTCTTTTCCTCAAAAGGACCAGGCACTGCTCTCCAGAAATTATGAACTCTCAAAAACTAAGAGACAGGGAATATATACATTTTGAGCATTCTTAAAAACCCAGACCTAGGTCTGATCCAATCTATCTTAAAAGGCAGTCTTAAAATTTATTGAGATACCTGCCAGCTCTGTTTGTTCTATAATTTTTAATCTGATTTAACCAGATTGAGGTAAATCTAGTTCTGCCTCTAACAGAGAATGTACAATGAAAAGCCCTGAAATCTCCCAGCTCTCTCTGTGTTCTTTATGACAACATCCATGCACGAAAATTACCCTGTTCCAAAGGCAACCTACAGAAACAAGGAAAGTTTACTAGCAACTTGTTCAACAGGAATAAAACATTGAGAAGGAAAAACATGGAAATACCCCTCTATGTACATAAAGAGTTTATTCTTTTAATGCATCAGAAAATTCTGCATTTCCAGGCATGCTGATTGTACTGTCAGGCACGCCCTGATCAAATGAGCAGGAAGACTGCTGCTTGCCAGGGAGTCTCCGGCTTTCTGCACATGCACAGAGCAGTGCATGTGGAGCACATGCAGAGCAATTGGCCTCATGACCTTGAAAGTGCCTGAAGAAGACAGAGGTGAAGACGAGGCTGCTTTTGCTGCCAGAACTGTTTTATCTGGGTCAGAGTTTTCCTGACATCTCCTCAACATGGTGCATGAAACATCTGAAGCAGGACAGAGGCTACATGAACCTCTTTTGTAGCCCAGATACGCCTTATATGTCACCTGTTGAGGCTGAATGTCCTGAAGTATAGTGTATTCTTGTGATATCTGCTAAATATCCTAACCATTCAAAAAAAAAAAAGAAAGGAAGAAATATGAGTATGATCTCCAAATCTAGCAAATGGAAATATTCTAGTTTGTGTATACTATATTTTTTACACTGTTTAAGAATTTGCGTCTTTCAAGGATAATGTCACCCAAGGCTCCCTTTACAGACGATGAAAAGAGAGAGGGAACTCCAGAGGGATCCAGACTATATGAAGAGTAAATTCCTCCTTTTGCTTCCTTCTTAGTAGCTGAAGACATAGGATAATTGTAAAATAGCCTTCAAAAGTAAGAGAAAGGTCTCAAAACCAGGAAAATTCTGATTCTTTTCTTGTTTCAAAATTTATGAAATAATATGCTCCAGAGGAAAGTTAATCATATGATTACCACAGACAAAAGGAAACAAAACTGAGTCCACAAAATACTCTGAAACTAAAATATTTTTAAGAGCTCTTATTTGGCTGAGTAACAATACCTATTGATAATTTTTAATAAAAAGTTTATGTGATGGTTATATAAAAAATAAAAGCAGTTTAATTCAAGCCATTAACTTTTAAATAAAAGACAAGAAGTGAATCATACTTTTCTACCCTGAAATATTGCTTATATTTCTAAACTGTGTTATTTATTTTCAGCAGCACAGTACCCTGCCAGCAATAGGCTCGAAATAAATAAGATGTAGTCACTAACAGATGTGCCCCAAATGTACCCATACACCTTCTTTTCAGTGTTGTCTGCTGTAGATTCCTACAATCGTTAGGGCACAGAATAGCCTTTTGGAGCTTTTAGATTATTTTTGGTCTTCTGTGCTGAGCCAAGTAGGCACAATTGCAAAAAGTACTAATTACAGAAAGGCGTAGTTCTATTAAAAACAATTACAATTCTTTATGAGCCATCATATCTCATATGGATAGAATTTATGGTTTGTTTGAACAGTTAAGAAAGCAGCAATAAACTACAAAAAGAGTATTTAAAGCCACAAAAACAACACATCAACCCATCACACAGCATTCCTGTGCAAAGCATATTGGTCTTTTCTCGTTTTTGTTTACAACTTGTTCTTCATAGACTAAACTGCAGTAAGTTGCGGAGTTTCTGATGTCCTCTCTCCATATATACAAACAGTGCATTCACCATAAACACAATGAGGGAGGTAGAAAATAGAAGCCCACAATAAGACCCTGAAAAACTGACCCCTCATAAGAAGTGCTGGATAAAGAAAACCAGTGGGGGTGACAAAAGGTAAAAGAAACTTAAAACACTAATGATTTAAGCAAGTAAAAAATCAACTTTCTCTGATTTCTGCAATACTGAAGCTCACAAAGATTTAGTTTTCAACCAGAAACAAAAATTCATTTAGAACTGAGTTCTGTAAGAAACATTTTCTGTTTGTGTATGTAATTGATAAGTGCCCTACAGAACTAAACAGAATCACTTTGGTTTTGACTTATGTTTCAGTGTTTACAAAGCTTCCAGACTGTTTCCTATGAACTACAAAAGCTGTTTTATATTCCATAACTTTCTACTACGGAAGTTTTATAAGAGTTGAGTAAAGAGTAACATGACTTTAAATCTTTCCAAACTGTATCAGTATGCAAAGATATTAGCAATATGATTTAAATATAATTTTCCACTATACAGGCAAATAGAATTTCTTGTATAGAGATCATCAAATATCTGTTGCCTCTTAGGAGGATATGTCTCTCAGGTATGCATACTCTTTGGCATATTGTACTTTCAGCTATCATCACCTAACTTCCCTTAAAGAAAGAGTGGTGAGTTTAGAGCCAGATTGGTCTGAGAAAGTGATATTAAAGACATTAAGTTTTTACACATTTCCCGAAGATAGACCTGTTCTGAAAGAAAGATATTTAATCAGTGACCTCAGGAAGAGAAAGGGTAAAGAATGATGTACTGTTAGGTGGAAGAGAATCTAGAAAAAATACAAATAATCCAATAATCCAATAATTTTTTTGTTTGCCTCACCAGAAAAAATTAAAAATTAAATTTTCAATACATAGGAAGAAAGTAGACATTTCATATTTTTAGGGAGATATTTAGAAATTAATTTGACAGGGGAAGTAAACTACCTGATCATGATCTCTGTATTGTTTACATTACAAGCTGTTAATCTAATCTTTCCTCCTTCTTGGAAAAAGGAACAATTTTCCTAGCTATGTCTGGAAGACTCAAAAGTTCATCTATATTTATACACTCAAACAAAGCGAACTAGCCTGGGAGTGATTTCACCGAAAGGTTCGTTCATTTCCTTGAACTTCAGTATTGAATTTCTGTTTGCCAAAATAATCAATCAAATTCCACTGAATAGAAGCTATTATTTTTATTTTAATGTGATAAAGAAATAATTGCAGATTTTTCTTTTTTTTTTCTTGTTATCCACTTGAATTAACAGTTGAGTAACCATATTTAGGAAGGGACGCCATGGAAAAAAATGTGTTCTCTTTTAAAGTAAGGATGCAAGTAAAGGTTAAACTGGGGTATGCAGGGTAATCCATCTATGTATTGGATTAATCACAACAATAATCCTACTGGTTGTAATAGTAAGTAGTCAAAGATTGTGTTTCCTTCTTAGCAGCCATTCCTTCAGTTCTTCTGGAGACCGCTTTCCAGGCTCTTCCATGGTTATGTCTGCTTCACAAATCATAGCTTAAAAGTTTTATCTGTAAAATCTCTTCATTAATTTTCCTAGGTTTTTCTCTAGATATTGGATAATTTTTTACACAGGTACGAAATAGCTGAGAAAAAGTTACACCTACAGATTAAATCACGTAGAAATGTCAGAAAATTCTATACAGTGCATAATTTCTAAAAATATTTACCTACCTACGTAGCATGAAAACATCTGATTACTTCTTGCATCTGAAGCAAGTCAGTGAAACCTTTGCAGAGAAATGCACAATCACCCTTGTAGTAAAGTTCTTTGATATCCTAGCTAAATGAAAGTAAAGGAAAAATAAATATAATATATATGCAATAGGAATTAGGAGGCAGAAGAAACACAGGAAAAGATTAATAGACAAACTCCAAAATTTCTCCACAAAAATAACTGGAAAAAAATATTGTTATTCAGGACTGAGTACTGAGAGTTTCTTTAAATAACATTTTAGTTAGAATCAGGACTGTATTTTCGAAACAAATCTCCTGATCATCAACACAATGCCAGGATATTACTTGTTTTGACTCATATCACAAAGCAGGCTCGAAGCACATAAATTATGTTTTGTTTGGATAAAATTGCTGGAAGACAGGACTCAAAGGTTCACCTAACGTACTCTATCTACTAGCAGGATCCACAAGATTAAACTAGAACTAGTCTGAAGTAAAGAGCTGGCCCTCCAAATTGTTATGCTAAGGACAATGAGGACTCAATGCGAACCATTTCATTCTGCTCTTATTGGTCCTCATTGCTTAATGACTTAGATAAAGCCTGATAGGGCAATAATAATAATAATAAAAAAAGAGCAAACAGATGGCAAAGTTGTTTAAATTTAAAAACTTAGTTACCTGAGCAATCTAAAATATAAAATCAAAAGTTTATATTGGGCCAAAAAAATTAGTTTGAATATTTGGAATGTTTTTGGATGCATTGAGGAATAACTAGCCACTAGCTCATATATATCAATAACTGATACATACTATGAAACTCATAACTGATATTTTTTTTCAGTCTTTTTTTTCTATCTTCCCTGAACTTATTACTCTTAAAAAAGGGTTACTGAAGTACACTTAAGTGATTCTTAGTCTGCCTACCACATAGGATGAAATTTGCTAGGTATGAATTTTTAACCTTATAAAATTATTCCAGTTGAAATTTATATAAATCATGATAATGTTAAAAGAGAAATTCAGGCAAAATTTATGGCATCCCCCCAAAGGAAACCAATTGAATTTAATTTTGAAGTAAGATAATAAGAAATGGTTCCACTGCATTTTTGTAATCCATCATGACACTTGTGGAGAGATTCCTAGGTCTTAAATGCCACTTGATACACTGATTGTTGCAAGATGGCCTCTGGAATGAGTGATCAATGAATTCATCTAATTCTTATTTCTTTGCTACTTTGGGTTTTTTCTGCTACTATTATTACATGAAATGACAAACTTGACAGCTGAAAACATGAATTACTCTAAATTGATAAAAAACACATCCAAAAATTTCAAGAAAACATCAAAAAAAATCATAATTTATTCAGTTTATGTTAATTCAATATCTAAGTCTTTTAAATCTAAGTAGTCAATTGAAATTTAGAAAAAAAAAAAGGCAGCATTTTCTCTGACCCACTGTCCCAGTACATGAAAAAATCAAAACTGGAAAAGGATGTGTCTTAGAGTCCTAAACCTTGAGGAGGATGATTTCCAGGTATAATCTGTTCAGTTTCCTAACTACATTTATGTCTCTGTATGTATCTATATTTAAATTTATGTAATGTTTCAATAAGATTTAATATGAATCACATTATAACTAATTTACATCCTTATATGTCTAGCATGTTAAGGTTGTTTTCAACAGCAAGTGGCATTTAATAAGCTACCATAAGAGATGTGGTTTAGGCATTTTTATCTCAAATATCAAAAAGTCAAAACACAAACGATGGGAAAAATCTTCATATATGACAAGCAAACAAGATATTCATTAGCTATTATCAGTTAATAAAATAGAATATCAGTCGAGAATGGATGAATACATATTGAACAACATTATGGAAAACATTATTACAGCTAAAAAAAGGTCTAGGGTATTCAAAATAATAAGATTAACAAAATAGCATATTTATAAGCAATTAAAAGAATACTACCTAAAACAACTATTTACAATGAATTTGCTACGTAGTTGAGCTGATTCATTCTGTAACTGATTTCATTTTGTGTACTCTGTATTTGACTAAGTAATGAAAGTTCCTGTCTTCAAGAGCTTATAATCATCCTTTGGGACAGTCTCAGCGCACAAAAAAGAAGGACTCCTTTGAAATAAATGAGGTTAAAATTTGTGAAAACACACAGAGTAGGAACCGAATCAGGGCCCAAGTTACGGGCATCATTGAGATATACAGTTGGAGAAGTTGTAGGTGATTCACTCCGGAGAAAATCAGCATCCATAAAAATCTCCATGTATATTCTTTGTTGTTTTCCTACTGTAAAATATATTAAAGTATGATGTGACTAGCATGTTGTGTCGTTCAAGTACTGGGTTGTTACTGCATTTGTAGGCAGAAAAATTAATTGCAGCTATGCTCAACATATTTGATTTGTGATACATATTTTTAAATTATAACAGAAACTTGGACTTGATATTCTTCCAGACAGAATTTGTTAGCAGTTTTTTTACATAATTTCAAAGCTTTTATCTAGAATTATCACAAAAATACCAAAACAGAACAACAAAGAATATTACTGTTCCAACTGAGATGTCACATATTCATATCTTATTGAATTTAAACACTCACATGTAAGTCTAGCTTTCAACCTGTGTGCAGACTCTAGCCTCTAAACTGAGATCTTATTCCTCTGTTTTTCAGCAATTTGACAGTTAGGAAATATAATATAACACAGCAGTAATTCTGTGGAGTGCAATTTAAAAAAAAAAAAAAGAATCAAGGAAAAAGGTCTTTCAAAAATTTTCTAACAAGATTTCTAATTTTCCTAGTTATAATTCTGACCTGTGGAGGTGGTGACTAAAATGTGTTACTATCTTCTAACTTTTTCTCAGTGCACATTAAATGAAGTCCTGGTCTCAATTAATATCTAGTTTACCAAAACCACAGTCACATTTGGTATCCATTGATTCCTTTGTTTACAGTATCAGAAAAGAGACTAAGCAATAAGTTAACTTGGGGTTGGAACTGAACTTTAAGTCTTCTCATATTGGGCTCCACATAACTAGCAGGTTACCTGTGGGACTTCAGCAATAGTTATAATGAAAGCTGAGAAACTGAATCTGTCAAAAATTGAACATATGCTTTTGTTTCTTTCTTTGAAGAATTAACAATGAAAATAAAAGTTTCTGATTTTGCAGTCGGAACACAACATAAAAATGTGACATCGTTTTACTGTATACTTCCCAGAATTACCAGACTCACCGAAAAACAGCATGTCAGGGAGTGATTTGGGCTATCTTAATCTAATCTCCAGGTGGAGGAAATCTTGCAATTTCCGCAGGCAATATATTCTAGTATTTCCTTGGCTTTCCTGTTGGAATGTTTTCTGGTTATATCTAACCTAGATTTATCTTGCTCTAATTACAACCCATTATTTTTCATCTTACCTGCTATGGATATGTTAACATGTTAACCTTTCCTCTCTCTAAGACTCTTTCACATAACTTTCCATTGATGTTCAAATTGAGTTCCACTCCATCCTGGAGATCTTTTCAAAGTCACTTGTCTTGTGTCTGTTCATTTCTAAACACAGAAACTTTCTCTTTTCTTGATGAACTGCATCCTCCAAGAAAATATTTTCTCTTTTGGAATGCTAATTAGGGTCTCTGGTATGCTTGTAGCCTTTAGAGTTTCCTGGGGTTTTTGAAAGTATCCTCTAGCACATCGTCAATGTGAAATAGCTAAAACAGAATTATGAAGACTCAAATCTATACATCTTGCAATTTAACAATGAACCTTTGATAACTGCTTTGGTTTTCAGCCAGTTTTGCATCACCTTGTGGTAATATGTTTCTCTAACCTACTTACAAAAACATCATGTAACACTTCGCCATTAATTTTATTCAAGTCAAGACATACAACTTTGTCTTCCCTTCTGTCTGTTGTAGAAGTTAATCTAGTCTGTAATCATTTCTCTTGGCAATTCATCTTATTTTTATGCCATATTCTACAGTAGTGTTTACAAATTTTGATTGTTTTCACAGTCTGAGGACTGAATATATGTTTTATTAGTATTTAATTTCTAACCTGAAAATATGAAACCAAATCAGATTTGTGTTAAATGCCGTAGTGAGAAAAAGAGGACAACAATTCTTCTGCACATGTTCAAATCTGGAGTAGGACTAATCTGAAAAGAGAAACACCATGAATTCCTTCCCTACACCCAAGCAATTCATATTTTAAAAAGCAGAAGCAAGAAAACAAAGACAATGGGGTCTTTCTTCTGTACCTAAGCGATAGAGGTAGGCAGATGGAGAAGCAAAGTAAAAGTTCTGAGGGCATTCACCCTAGACAACAGAATAAGAGTAAATTAACATTCTTAATTCAATGAATTTATAAGATTGCATAACCTACTATTAAGAAATGTTGCACTGCCATTTTACAAGAAAAAAGTAAAGGTTAACAATGCCAAATATGTACTACAGTACAGTATAAATATTTGCCTAAGATGTGGAGAAGAAATGTACACACTGCAGGAAGATAGGCTTATAGACAGTCTCTACTGAAAAAAAATGCAGAAAATAACTTATCCTTAATTTCTTCCTTAACAACATTAGACTTCCATAAACAATTTATTCTAAATAAGAAGCTATTTGATCTTGGTGTATATTCTTTAGTATCCAACCAAATGAGTCCACTTTTTCAAAGCATTAAAGAGTATCTAAAAGACAGCTTGTAGATACTTCAGAAGTTCTCTAAATATTGTTTGCAATAGATCATGTGATATTTAGCAGATTTCTGCCAACTTACTTAAACACTTAGCCAAAACAAATGAAGAAACAAAGGGGTGGGGATGAGAAGAGGGATAGGGAGGGAGAGAGGGAGAGGAAAAAGTGATTAAAAAAAAAGAAAAAACAACTTTACATTGTTTTGAAGCCAGAATGACATGCCAGTGTTAGTTCAAGGTTCTACAAAGACCTGGAGGATATTTACATTGTGAATCAATGTTCATTCTAAAGAAAATAGTAGAAAGAACTTGCAGTGTATAGTCATGTGCCTCCAAAGAATTTCTACACAAGTAGAAAATTATAAAAATCACAAACTTTTGTAACCAGTCTGCTGGCTAAAGATGTTTTTCACAGATGGACTGGAGAGGGTGAGTCATTTTATGAATTACTTTCAGAGCACGTTCTTAAAAATAATATGTAGCAATTGCAGAAAATCACTGGATATGTTGAACTACCAAATGAGTTGTTACAGAAATCCCCTACCAACTTTCCAGTCATTAACATTTTATTAATATAGAATTTTACACTGGTCTCTGTGGCTGCAAAGTAAAACTACACAAACATTGGATATGTGTGTAGAACCATCTTTTAAAATGGCTAAAAAACCCTGTGTTTCATTTCTGGACACAGCTTATTTGAGGAGATTATGAAGAGTTTGTTTTCAAAATTTACTTGAACCTGAGATACCAGAGCCACCTCCATCACTACTAAATACTAATCACAGTAATCCTTTATCCATTTCCTTTCCACAGCAGAGTAGCGTGTTCATTCTAGGGATACCTGGTCTTAGTATAGTTATCTCAACTGCATACATGCCTTTTTCACACCCTACTCCACTTCCCAGAATGTCACTCAGGTACTGATATCTTTATTTTCTTTTTTTTTCTTTTTTTTCTTTCTCCCTCCACAGAAGTTGTTTATATGTGATTAAACTATGAAATATTCTAACCAACAATCACATGAAAGAAGAAGTTCTTCATACTGTTTCTCTCACCTGAGTAGAAAATTGTCTAAGGAATAGCAAGTCATGACAACAGATTCCTTGTTGCACTCATTTAGAAACCTGCCAGCCAACACTGGTTTCCTCAGAACTCCACACGTTACAAAATCCAAGGAGGGAATTCAGGACTAGGTTTAGATATACAACTGTAACATGTGGGGTTTGATGGTGATCACTAAGTTTGTGGCTACCCAGTCTTCTTTCTTTTTCTCTATGTCTTTAACAGCTCTTCTCGTTTTCCTCTTTTCATTTCCTCTACTATTTCTCAGTGTATTGCTACTTCTTACGCTTGACACCAATGAGAGTATACATGAGGAAAGATACATATGTCTGTATGAATTAGTTTAGAAAGATTAGAAAAAATAGCAAAGACAAAATTTAATTATTTTTTTTACCTTCCACTAGCTTTGAAATAGCTTGATCATGTGTATCCTGAATAGAGGCAGTGAGCTCCTTTTAAACATCACCTGAAAGTTCTTGGAGGCAAACAGAGCATTTTGGATGAGAGGAAGAAGTGACATTACACTAGACATAGTGTAACATCCTGACATACATAAAACATTATGATTGCTCCTGAACTTCATACTCAATTGAAGAAAGAAGTCCTCTTTAAATAAACACTAATGTCAGTAAATGTGGTTTGGTCATATTTGAAGACCTCTCGAGAACTTTAGTTGTTAAACTTCTGTCTTTCTTGTTTCTCTTTATAAGGAACCAATAGGAAACAATTAGTGCCTTCACCACTTGTGATCCAGGTATTCTCCTGTGAAAAAAGTTCTGAGTTTTTGTTTCCTATCTCTCTTTCTCTCTCTCTCTCAAACAGGGACAGATGTTTTAACCCAGCCTTTCATAGTGCTTCCTAATGGTTAGAATACTTGCGTAGAAATTGCTGAATTTTGGTTAATGTGTTCTGTAACCTAAGAGTTTGGAAAAGTTGCCCATTGCCTTTACAATTCTCAATGGACTTGTCTTGTGGCAATATACTAAGCATAACTACGGTACATATTTCAAAGTACTTGATGGTCAAGATCATTTAAGCAGCCTAGACACCTCCAGTCCCTGCCGGGCAGCCAGCTCCTGTTTCCACTTACATCATCATCTATTAACTCTATCTTTATTGAAACAACAACTTCTTGCTTTGACATTGCCCTTCATATGCAGCAGATTCTGTTTTTAAAAACAGCTCATTGTTTCTCTCCAGGCACTTAAACCTGTCTTCAACCTGTGAAAGACATTAATATAATTAAAATTCTGGCTCACTGAAACCACTGTTTACCATGTGGACAAGTAATATGAACAATTCTCATGTATTTCCTTAGGTGTTTCTTGTTTTGTATTTTTACCCTGTGCAGTATTTAGTAACCAGGTTTCATAATCAGTAACATCAAACAGATTGTTAACAAAACAACAACAAAAAAATGAGATGTCGTTAAAAATAAGAAACTTTTATTAAATAATATCAAAACAATGAGAAACGTGAACATAGTTTCATTTTGGACATAAATTGTACTAAAAGTAATGGAAATAGATTTAAAAACTCTATAGTACTGGTTTTAATTCAACAATTATATCAACATTTGCATTCATTGTTCTAGACCTCTTTTCTCCAATTCAGGTATTTCCTTTTTCTTTTTTTTTCCCTTTATTTTGGCTCTTTTTTCTTTATTTAAAAAAAATTACTACCTTCCCTTTCTTGACATATTCCTTTCCTTTTTTGCCATTTCACCCTTACATATATACTGAGGCTTATAAAGACAGACCATCTAAACAGAATGGAAAAAAAAAAACCCTCCTGTCTGTTTCATACAGGGGACAGGACATTCATGTACAGAACAGTACAAATTACAAACCTTATATACACTTCATTTAGGATAAGAGTCATTTGAAAAATTTGAATATATTCTGTAACAAAAATACAAGTTAAAATGAGATTCAAATGAGATTTTTGGTATTTATATGATATAGTCTACTGTCTAATGAGATGTAGGGATACAGATTATTCTTACATCCTTATATCTCCTTTGGGATTATAGGGCTAAACCACCAAGACTTTCACAAATAAGTTTAATGAATGGAATATATACAGTTCTTATTCTTACGTAAACAAACAGGCTATGACTTGAAGCCACACAATGGCCTTAATTGTACAAACCATGTATTGCTTAAATCAATCCAAGTCATAACTGCGGTAAGCAATCATCTCAGTCTTGAGCAATCTGTCAGTAAACTAATAAATTACATCAATGTGGAGAGAGGAAGAACAACTCTTTTTATGGGCATCTGTTCAGCACCCGGGAATAGCTAGGTTCAAATGCTGCCAGCTGTAATCATATAAGTCAATGCTTTCTTGCTTGAAAGTTTCTCTAAATCTTTTAGGAAGTAAGAAAGATACAAGGGATTTTTCATTTTGCTTTTTCTTCATGACGATTTGAAAGCATGTAAACATGTAAGTAACCAGAATCCAGTTCATCTCTTCATCCTGCAGTACCTCCTTGAAAGAGCCAAGAACGCTTTTTCTTCAATTCTGATGACACACACACTATGACAGTAAAACAACTGATTTGGAAAACTTCAGAAATTTGTTTTTTCACATCCATGTACAACCTGAGTAAGCAAGGGTCACTGGACTGAGATTGTAAACAAGAATGTGTCTTACTTTCCACGTGCGAGTTACCTCACTGACAGAAACTACTCTTATTCTTTATTTTTTTATAGCAAATATATCATGATCTGTTTCACAGAGAAACAGTCAGTCAGTCTAATAAAGAGACAGGGCTTGGAGTCTAAAATACATTTGCTGGACATATTGTGAGCAATTTCTTAACATTAAAAATGGATTCTCATCTACATTTGGGATGTGATCTGATTGTTTAACCATTTTGACAATGACAGAGGTGTAAAAGTTAAGAAAATCTGAGTTACTGACCACACTGAATTAAGCATAACATTAAAATTAATTGTACAGAATCAAGAAAGTAGTGGGAAAATAAGCACTGAAAATAAACATTCCTTTTTTGTTTAAATTTATGATAACATTATTCTTCACTTATGAAGCAGACCTATGCATTAGGTTTTGAAAAAAATGCACTACTTTTAGTAAAAAGAATTACCTAATTATTTAATACAGAGAGAATTTTACTCTTGGTGAAGTACATATTCAGTGTGATAGTCTTTTGTATTTGTTCCTCATATTGTAGTCCACTCTGTACATGAAATCTTTCTCAGGAATTTTTCTGACATCATCATAAATTCCCATGGCAGTGTGAAAGGGTTATGGACTGTGAGAGATTTTTGAACTCTGAAAGAATAAATTGTGATGAAGTTACTTGCTCATACAAAATGGTCAAATTATGCCATGAGTGGGCCCATAAAAGTCCGTTTATCTAAAGGCAGATAAGAATGAAAAAAATTGGATATGATTTTCAAAAACGTAGCTTAGAATTAATTGGAGAACTATCACAGAGTAGTTGAAAATAATGTACTTTAATCTTCTCGGGTTTTTTTTCAAATAGCATTCATTGAAGTCTTATGTGCATTTCTCTGGAAAAAAAGTGTTTACTTGAGAGATGCATCCCTTGAGACATTCATAAGTATGTTACTACAGAGAAGAGGAAATACAACTGTCCTTTATTTAAAGTGATATTCACACTCAGTAGTCAAAAAGATTTATGGCAGACTTGCATATATATATGAGACAAAGACAAGGAATGAAATTCCTATTATCCAAGAAGAAAAGGTTAGCTAACTGCAACACCACTTAGACATACAACAATCTACTGGGCTGGATGAGATCCATCCAAAGATACTCAGGGAGCTGACAGAAGTGCTCATCAAGCCATTTATCTGCAGCCCCCCCTAATCGGGCAAGTCCTAATTGACTGGACGCTGGCAAAAGTGACACCCATTTAAAAAATGGACAGAAGGATGATCTGAGGAACTACAGGCCTGCCAGCCTGACCTTGGTACTGGGGAAGGTTATGGAGTAGATCATCTTGAGTACCATCTCATGGCAGGTACAGTACAACCAGGTGATCAGATCCAGTTAGCATGGGTTTATAAAGGCAGATCCTGCTTGACTAACCTGATCTCCTTCTCCAGCAAGGTGCAACCCACTTAAAGGGTGAGGGAAAGCCTGCAGATGTTGTCTACCTGGACTTTAGTAAAGAATTTGACACTGTTTCCCCAACATTGTCCTGGAGAAACTTGTTGCTCATCTCTTGGACAGTTGTACTCTTCTCTGGTTAAAAACTTGACTGGATGGTCAAACCCAAAGACTGTTGGTGAATGGAGTTAAAAACCAGTTGACAATTGGCCACAACTTATGTTCCGCAGGGTCCAGTACTGTATCCAGTTATGCTTAATATCTTTATCAATGATCTGAATAAGAGTGTTCAGTGCATTCTCAATAAGTGTGCAGATGACACAATTTTCTGGGAGTGTTGATCTGCTTGAGGAAAGGAATGCTCTACAGAAGGATCTGAACAGACTGGGTGATGGGCTAAGGCCAGTTGTATGAAATTCAACGAGGCTAAATGCTGTGTTCTGCACTTCAGTCACAACAATCCCATGCAGTGCTATATGTTTGGGGAAGAGCAGCTAAAAAGCTGCCCAGAGGACAGGGACCTGCAGGACATCTAGCCTTTCCTGTTTTCCACTTCCTTCTAATTAGTTTACTCCTGGCTAGCCCCTCTCTACATGAAACAAGTTACGGAGCTGAATGTGCCAGCAGTAAAACTACAAATATCACTGTCCCATACAGTGAAATAAAAATGGATTTCTAAATCATGTACCCTTTACAAATCCCCGTAAACTGCCATTTTCTAATCTCATACTTTGCAGATACACAGACTACTCCAGGCCTTTATATTGACTCTTAGGGTTGCACTAGATGACTTAGAGTGTGTCAACAGGGAAATAGCAGTTGGTATTTCCATTTGCAGAGAATTTCACTTTCTATACACCCTGAGACTGTCAGCAACATCTTCAGCAGAGTAGGATAATACAAAGATGAAAACTCGAATGCCATGATATTAACTATAGAGGTGTGAAGTGAATGCAAAAAATGTGATGAAACAGTCCACTAAAACTTAGTCCATAACCCTGTGTGTATTAAGGTCTTACCATGTCTGTATAAAAGCCTACTGGAGTAGGCAGTCAGGAAGGAAAGGAGCAGCAAGGAAAAGTAAATAACAAAACATAGCTATAGTGGTGAGTTCAGGAATCATTTAATAGCTATTTTGCTGTTACACAAAGCAAGATCTTTAGTCAATTAAAATATAACTTCATTTTTCATGTCAGTTAAGACATCAATACTGTCACAGTCTTTGTTACAGAAAAGCTTAGGCACTGCATTCCGAAGAGAGGCTATGGCACCAACCTTGCCAGTAATGAATAAAGTAGTCTTTACCCTAAACAGTTTATAAATATATAAAAGGAAAAAAAGAACAGAAGAGGCAAGAGAAATAACATAAAGACAGAAAGTTCATTAATGTTTTGCAGTTGGTTTATTAGTTCTTTTCTCTTTTTTTTTCTTTTTCTTTGTTGACAGTGGTGTTTTGGAAGATGAACAGAAGGACAGAGTGTGGTGGAAGCAGTGGAAGAGAAATACGATAAGAGAAAGGGATATATCTACGGCAGCTAAAGTGAGGTTGAAGTAGAGTGACTGTGAGGGAAAGGACAGAAGGAATCTGAAGCAAACAAGATAAACTATAAATAAGAATACACACATATGCAGCACTTCATAGCTTCAAAGCCTAGGAAAAGTATGTCTGATGTAAAGTTATACTTACTTTCCATTTCAAAGTATATAGTCTTTAGAAAAGTGTTTACAACAGGAAAATGTAAGTAAACCCTTGAGGGCAAAGGAAGTGAGAGGAGAGTATCCACTGACAGGTCTTTGTACTGAGACAGTTTCATTTTTGACCATCTGGCAATACTTCAAAAATGCAAAGCACCACGACAATCCTTAGTGAAAAGAAGTCAAAGTCCTACCACCCAGGTGTCACTCACTCAAAAAAGGAAATGTCGGTATTATTTCCATATTTCAAAGTACACAACTGTGATGAAATAAGTTTAGTATGATTTCGGGATTCTTGTTAGATTTATGAGATTATGGAATAAATTTTATTATGCACTGTTTCTGCATAGGTGGTATCCACTATATGTAAATCCATGGTATTCCCACATGTCATGTTCTTATACTGATACATTTACCTCTTGTCACAAAAGGTATAACAGAATTAGGAAGAGTACAACAAAGACAGCAAGGATAATCTGAATGAAGTAATAGCTTTCATATGAGGAAAACATGACTATGACACTTGAGCCCAGGGAAGGGGTGATTATGAAGAGATAAGGTAAGAGTCATAAGTGACATGGAGAAGGTGAACAGGAAATGACTAATATCCAAACTTGTGGTTTACTTTGTTTGTTGGAGCACTAATTAAATTTAATTGGAATGAATCTTTACTTTGAGTGGCTGGTTATCTACTTTGTAGGTGCCTCCACAACAGCCCTCACCAAGGTTCCTGAAAGAGAAAACCTAGAAAGGGATTTAATAAGAAGAAAGGACAGACTGCACTGAATAGGTACAGGGGGTGACCATATGAATATAACCACCAGCAACTGTTTAGAAAGATTGACCTCTTTTGTATCCTTGCTCTTCAATTTTTCCACACTTGGTCCTCCTCAAATTATCTAAAATCATCCTTTTCCTCACTTTCATTTGTCCCCTAAACATCCCATAGAAAGTCCTATGTAACCCAAAATAGTCTTCACCTGTATGCCATAACGTGGTCCATTTCCCAGGCAGGAACTCACTTAGTCCACCATTGATTTGTATTGAGGAGTTTAATGCCAGGACTTTGGGGTTGTGACTGCTCTGAGACAGCTCTGGAAGGTACCAATACAGTGTGTCGCTTACTTTGAGTCTTTAATTTAGGTTTCCACATGACTTTGGGATCTGTGCTCCTCTAGCATTGTGGAGATGGACCTCAGATGGGCTACTGGATCCTAGGATTGACCTGGAATCCCTCCATCTGCCATTGTTTCTCTGTACTCATATCTGAGCGTGCAGCTGAGCTTTTATCACATAATCTAGCACGTATGGTTTTCATCACATTGTATCTAATAAAAAGAATGAAAAATAAGTAATCATAAAATCATAAACAATGGAACTAGAAAGGATTGCATAGTTATGTAATCCACTTCCCGATTCAAAGATACAGTATAAGGGTATCACTTCTACAAAGAGGTTTTACTGTTACTTCCACATCACGGGGCATAGCTTAAAAATGCTCTTTTCACACCTTATTACACAGCACAACTAGCTTTGCTGCTAAAAAATTTTGCTAATATTTAGACTTAGCTTCATTTAATTCTGTTTTACGTTTCTGCTATTCATACTGGTAATGGAAAACTGCTTATTCCCATCTCCTATTTTTACCTCTCTTTAGCCTGCTCTCATAGCTCCCTTCAATCTCCTGAGCTCTAGACTAAACAAACCTAATTCCCTCAATTTTTCTTCAGAGGCTATGTTTCCTAGACCTGTAATCATTCTTGTTATTTTCTTTTGGGCCCAGTCCAATTAGTTTGTGTCCTGCTTGAAGCATGAAACCCCAAACTGGACATAATACGGCATCTGAGGCCTAACCAAACCAAAGAGAATTTAACTATTTAGTATCTATGTCATTTAAACAATGCATGCACTGTTTACATGTTTCATTATGATATTTGCCTTGCATATATATAAAATCTCTGAGGTAAACTAATTTTGTTACTTATTTTCAGCTTATGATCTGTTATAACCCACAGATCTTTTTCAGCAGCAAGTTTGTACTTCCTGTTATTCTCTAACTTCTATTAGGTTAAAATTCAAAATATTTCAAGAAAAATTTCCACATTTCAAAAAAGGATTGTAAACTGCAGTGATCACTTGATGTTTCTCTTCCTTCTTGTCATTGCTTTAAAAATTTACAAAAAACTATACTTATAAGTACTAATTATAAAACTGTTTTCAAAGTGAGTTTGCTAAAATGGATAAGTGTGATTTTTTTTTCCCTCATTAGACTGTGGCTGAGAAAAAGAAGGACAAACCGTATATTTGATATACATTACATCACCAATTTCTTTTTCAAGTTTTTGAAGTTGTATAGACTTTGAGGGAATATCTACAGATTCTGATTTTATACACCCAACTCACTTTAGGAGATACTCACTTTCTACAATTGTAAAGGAAACAAGAGAACTTTTATGCTGAAAACCAGTAGATTTAGATTAGATATTAGGAAGAAATTCTTTACTATGAAGATAGTGAGACATTGGAACAGGATGTCCAGAGAAGTATAGGATTCCCCCTCCCTGGAAGAGTTCAAGGCCAGGTTGAATGGGACTTTGAGCAATCTTCTCTAATGGAAAGTGTTCCTGCCCATGGCAGGGAGGCTGAAGTTGGGTGATCTTTAAAGTTCCTTCCAACCCAAACCATTCAATGTTTTTATGACCTAATTTGTCTTCCTAAATTAAAACTGCTATTTTGAGTCCACTAAAAGTGGACCTGTCCTTTCAATGCTTGAAAACTCCCTAGAAGGATTTTGCAATTTTTTTCCAGTAAAATATCACCTTGGAGAGCAGTCTTTCCCTTCTATATTGTCTTAACAAAAAAAAAAAAATTCTACTTTATTTAAAATTTCTTTGGATATTATGGCAGTCTGTGTTAAATCTAAATGCTAACCATTGAATGAACAACATTTTGAAGGGCACAAATGAAAGACTAAACATGTAATAATCCAACCTCAGTAAGACATTGTGCAAAAATGCACATATATATGCCATGTCTACATTATTTGGGGTGTACCAGTCATAAATTGGGAATCAATTTACAAAATCTTTTCATTAGTTATGAAAATATAATTTAAAATATTGGAGTTTACTCACCTCCTAGTTTTGAAGTATGTAAGGTATAGATAATCAAATCTGTGCAACTGTGAGAGTTATGTTATTCATTATCAAGCAAGAAAATGACAGAAGGAGCAACAAGAGGATGACACAAAGGGGAGTGGAGAGCTTAAGGGTTTCTGTGGCATTTTATTCTTGGAGGAAGATCTGTAAAGAAAGGTTTCCTGAAAGCTGCAATAAGGTCACTGAACTCAGAGATCCTGTACCTGAATGCTTATCCTACAGGAATTAGACTTTTAGATGTTTCATACAGCTTGATAAGACTACTTTAAGGATAATAGGAGGTAAATGAAATAAATTGCCTCCTCAAACAAATAAACTTTCTCTTTTAAATAAGTGAAACTACAGGCAAATGTTTAAATAGAATGGATTGTTAGCAATTTCAAAAGAACTTTCTAGAGTTTTTAATTAATAAAAAAATAGAAGACTAGATGTTAAGAAAATTTAAACCTTTAACATACAAGATCTGAAAATTCAAATGGTTCTCCAAGATCCTGCAGTAAATATTCAGTCTACCATTTAATGTAATCCATAGTTTGCCTTTACAAAAATAATCTTTAAGCTTCTAAATAGCTATACCAATTGTGGCATCCTTTTTAGAATTCACGTCACACACTGTAATACAGATCTTCATACTGAAATTCTGCTTATAAATGTGCTTGTTAAAAAAATTCCTTAATTTTTAATAACTTCAAAGGCAAACAAAATATTATAAGAAATGCATGCATCATTTACCTTGTTTATGTGCTTTTCATAATATTGCTTCCGACCTTCATTCTGCTGAAACTCACAGAAGCTAGTAATTAACTCACCATATGTGTTCCAGCCAAATGCTATATAATACTTCTATTTTCATACAGCTCAGTTTCTGTGAGAGAAACACACACCTGCATGCCTTCCAGGAAAAGGAAGGTTCCCCCCACAACAACTGCACAATAGTAATTCTGATGACTTCTAATTGTTTATGGAACAGTAAAGATTACCTACATATTTTGCAGGGCAATTTCTAAGATACCGCATCTATATCTCACTTTAAGCATGTAGAAAATCTGTGGTGTCACAAAGGCAAGATAATATATAATTCTTTCTAGGAATAATTTTCTTTTGAGAATGTCTATATGCAAGGTAAAGAAAGTGTTGTTATATGTGGGAATCTGGAACAGAGATTAAGCTTTTCAAAAGACATTTCTACACCTTTATTATAAATACTATAGATTTATAATTTATGACTTTCAGCGATCTTTTCCAATCAACTTTTCTAGGATTCCATGAGAATACCATGAGTCCAGTCATGTAGTGCAACTGTCACTTTCAAGAAGGCCTAGAAAAAAAGGACATCAAGGTAGCCATTTTTTTTTTCTCTTAAGTAGTTAAAGTGAATTGCCAAATCAGAATTATAAAAGTTCCAATTTCAATGGAAACATAGCTTGACAGTTAATGTTTGTAAGTAACACTATGCATATTTTACAAAACTTTCCTCAAGGTTTAGATCAGACCACTTTTTTTTGCAATCGTCAGTGGATTTATTTGAACAAAGCAAAGAATCACATGCTATTTTCTATTAATACAATTATAAAATGATTAGAATTTGTCATTTGTAATTTTTCTTCTAAGTATGTTTTTTTGCACATCCTCATGAGCACTTACTTACATATTCTCCTAATCATGTAAATATAAAGAGTCTGACACATTTATGACATTTAGCGCTTTTTACATAAAATCCAACAGATAAAGTTTGGTGTGGAGAAATTCTTGAATCTCAGAAAGGCTAATTAAACTTGGCTAAAAATGGACATTAACGCTCCACAGCTGGCGATTATGTAATGAAAATACTTCTTTACTAATGGCAAGAGGTTACACCTTATTCTTCATTAGAATATGCTTGTAGTAGTTTTCCAGGTGATAGCAGACTTAACAAGAAACACCTGTATCCAGGGGAATCCTTGAGAAGAGTAAATCCAGTGAGCAATTTTTTCATCCCTGTTCTGCAGTAATTCAGAATAAACAAATTCTGCTTATGTGGGGTTTTGAGAAAATTTATTGTATTAAAGGGTAGAGAACTAGTGAATTAGTATGCTCACTAAAGTTACCAAAAATGTACAAGATATTTAATGTCATAGAGCTTAATTCCCTGTTGAATCTCATTTCATTGTACTTACCAACATGAATAGAGCACTCTAAAATCTCTAGGTACCTCCCTCCCAAACGTCTTATACAATGTTTTAAGCATGATGCATAAAGCAGTAGGACTATTCATGTTCTTAAAGTTGTGAATGTACTTTTGTGAGGAATCTTTCATAACACTATGTTTATGAAAGGTCAGAAAGTGTGGTTTTTTTTAAAGAAGAATTCAAAGGACAAAGAATATAAAACCTTTAATTAAAGCATGACATTGCAATATCTCCAGTTTATTATCTTGTGTTTAAATACAAGAGGCAGTTTAATATGTAATAGCTCATTAGTTTGGATACTCCTAACAATCCTCAAAAATGGAAAGGGAAGAATAAACTAGAATGATTATACACATATCGGAAATCAATTATCTTTTTTCTGCTTGTTAGATTAATACTAGTTTAACCTCAATTTTTCTACTGCATAGGGTGATACAAATTATTACTTTTCATTTTTAGAGCACATGTTGTTCATGATGGCTGCTGCCCTTAACAAAATAACACTCCCATCTAGCATACAGATTAAATCATTTTAAGTTGCAGCATAAATAGATGCCTAAAGATGTCAGCAGAAAATCTCAGTTATTTCCTAAAGCTGCAGGTGCTAGAAGTACTGTAATGAAGTACAGACAGCTGCAGTCACAGGCTTCAGACAACTGGAATATGTCTTCAGAATGACATTGAGAGTAACAAAACCTCACTTTGTTTACTTTCAAGAATGTTATCACTGCAGTTTTAAAACCAGCATAAATCAAGAGACATGATCACCAAGTAAAGCTGAAGTCACATTATCTTTATTGTACCCCTATATATTTTCCTCATTACAACTGAAATATGTTGACATTGCCATTCATACTAATCTATAATGTAACTAATAATTACACTGCCAGAAAGAAAAATGAGAACAAAAGATATTGGAAGTTAATCAAACGACTGACCCATCACATTGAGATCAACTAGAATAGCTGAAACTTTAAAACCTCAAGTACAGCTAAATCGTAGTAAGTCTTCATGAAACTAGAAAAGAATAACAGCCAAACCATTGTCACCTACAAAACTTTCCTTCAAAAAGTTGCATATTGAACTCTATTTTGTTTTATGTCAGTGACACCATTCTTTACTAAGACTACTACATAGGAGAAGGAAGATAACTTGAAAAGCTTGGCATTACAGATATTGAGTACTCATGGTTCTGTTCTTTTTGCCAGGGACTTCATAAGAGAATGATTTTATTTTTATTTTTATTAAAAGAGATGAAATCAGCTTGTGATATATGTGATCACTTTGGCAAATAACAACTGGTTGGAAGACAGCAACTCCTTAAAAGATAAAAAACTTTCACAATATCTTGTCTATTTTTTTTTCAGTTGTATCATAATTGCTATTAATTATGGAATAGTTCTGCAGTCACAATTTTGGACTCAACCCTCCTGTGATACAGGACCTGACCCTTTGATGTACTGAGTGTTCACCTTAATACTGCTAGCCAATGTAAATTGTCATAACCGTAAGTGGTTAAAGCAGGACTTCTAACAGCGTTTAATATTCACTTAGTTTTTATCTAATTCTATTTATCAAGGAGAAAACTGCAGATTAGCCACTAGCTTTCTATTTTTTTTCTGTCAGATAAAAGATTCAGAAATTGCTAAAGTCCATTCAGGGGCTTTTTTTTTTTTTTTGTTAGAGAGAGACAATCAATGTTCCTAAACGCATCTTCACATCATTTCAACCCATGGAAACAGCCACTCTTATTCTAGACATTTCCAGCTTAATGTTTGGGTCAATGTGATATAACAGGTAAGAGAATGATGGTCCTTTCCTTCCTAGCTGCCAAAGACAATTTTGTAGATTGTGTGCCTATAGACTATTCTATAGAAGAAACTTGGATTTCACAATACTGGCACTACCGGTGCATCCAGAATTTTTACCTCAGTATTGCCTGAAGGAGAAGAGAAAGAAAGGTCTACCAAATGAATGTGTATAAGTGGATATAGAAAAGAATAAATTTATAATAAAACTCTTGAAATTTTGGGTAGAACATACCATTATGCAAACGTCCTTGAATCCAAACTGAAATCTGCTGTGATTTTGCACCAGAACAAATTCTCTAGTAATAATGCTTTTCAGAAAGGTTTGTGGCCATTTGTCCATGTTCAAAACTGAACTTCCTTCATGACCAGAAAAAAAAAGAATGGAAAGAAGTGCACAAGGCCACGTGAAGATTTTGTGTCTCTTACTAATACTCAGAGTTTAGGAACTGCCAGCAGTGACACTATATAAATCCTAAAAGTGACTGACAAGTCGTGGCCAAACAACAAAATAATGAAAGCTTACATAAAGAGTTATAGAAGTTATTTTGGCCAGATGAGAGTTATTAAAAAAATATAAAGTACAAGAGGAAGATTTTACACTGATGGCTGTCTAAGCTTCACGTATGTCCCTTTTCAGCCACTCAGAACTTCAGAAGGCAATACCCCAAGTTTCACAACACTAACAAGGAGAGGGAGAATAATCTATTTCCAACATACAGTTTTGTGAGATAAAGGAAAACATTAAGTAGCGCTGCGATAGATTTTTCATCGCACAACTAATCAGTTCGAGTCACAGTATTAAGTAACAGAAGTGCATGTCTTGCCTGCTTTGCATATTTTAGAGATGCTTTCAGTAACAATTATTTTTCCATATTTCAGTTCTCAACATATGGTGCCAGTATGATAATGCAACAAGAATCCTTAAAAAAAGAAAAAAAAAACAACTACCCCAAAAACCTGACTGATTTCTGTATTGCAGAGCTACTGGATGTTGTTAAGATATGAACTGTTTCATATATCCAAAGTTAAAAATAGTAAGGAGGAATCTGTATCTTTTTTAACTCTTTGGTTTAGGACAGCTTATCTTACTTTTTAATGGCAATTTTACATGTCTACAGAATAACTAATCAACTAATCCCCTCCAAATTCACCCTAGGCAGTAGTCCTGTTCTGGGCTTCTTTTTCTACTGTCTGTTTTTCCCGCTGGACTCAGCAGCTCCTGTGCCCTGTTAGTGTAAATTCAAGGAAGCAGCAGAGGAATTTCCCATCTCTATCTCTAAGTACTTTCACCTTGGCTTCTAAGTAAGTGCAATAACCAACTACCTTCAGTGAGTATCTAGATTATCCTGTCCAGAGTAATTCTCTTACGTCAAATGGTAATTTATTTCAGTCACTGATCCAGCCCTGTACATTTGAAACCTTCATGGGTTAATCATATACTTAATCTTAACAAAACTATAAATGTGGTTTTAACAACAATAAATGATTAAGAAATAAGGATCACATTAGGGGAATTTTTCTGAAGACTATTAGATGGCTGGAAGTAGTTGATGACTTGATTTAGTTTAAAATGTACACTTTTAAGGGGGTTATTTTTCTTTCTTATTCTATATGTAAAATTTCACAAAGCTAAGCATCGTGTACTACATCTGGTATTTTGAGGATATTAATTCCCAGTGCATTAGCTAAGAGAGAATCAATCATATATTTGCTAAAATCACGGGCCTCAGCACTGTGTGTAGCTGTAAGAATGTTCAAGTACTCAAGCACACAAACAGACATATATACATAAACATGCAATTAACACCTTAACCAGAAAAAAAAAAGGTTTTATTTATATGTCTATCTAAGGATCAGAATGATGTCGCTAGGTTTGGTTATTGCCTCCTGGGAGGAACAGATATACTCCATCACATAGTGTACTCTGAAAAAAAAATCACTCCAAATGCAGTGAACAAAGAGCTAACAACTGGCCCTGGTAGTAGATCCAGTAATGGAACTTTGTTAATCCCTGAATATTCAGATATTATATTTGGAACAAATGTCAGTGCCAGGAAAATAGATTGCTGGTAAATAGGTGGATTTAATTGGTTAGTGTCAATTGCTTTGAATTTTTTTTTTTTGCATGAGAATGGATTCCTGCCAGTTACAGAGGTGGAAACATAAAGTACTTGTAAGCACACTATTTCAGCATAAATCTGCCTCCTAAAGGCTACTGTGACATGTTATCAAGCCTACAGATGTCAGGGTCCCTAGGTCAAAAGACAACAGTGACTGCACCATGCAGTGGGTCAGAAGGCTCCTAAAGCCAGGGAGACCTCTAAGGCCCATCCCTGCCATTTCAATGCTCCCCTGCAAAGATATGAGGCTATTGATGCTATAGCCTGAAAAATAACTTGAAATGTTTCTTGCAGTGGACACATCTCAGGAAATCAGGGTGCCCTGTAGCTAAACACTCATCAATTTGTCTCAGCTGGTCCCAGTGCTTCATTTTAATGGATGAGGAGATAAGACAGAACTTTTGTATCAGATTATTTGAGAAAGTAACACATTATCCTATTTCCATAATCTCATTGACTTTTGTTGTATATATTAAGTAAACTAAAGGACAAAAGAATATCAACTGATAATTCATTGTTTTAGTGATGAGTATAAATATAAGCAGTACAAACCTTTCATCAGAATTATTATCTCTTCTATAAAGATGCTTGGGCTTAGCACATAATTTTGATCCATTCATAGTTGTACGTGTAGAATACACTGCACTTGATTTATGTTTTTATTCTGAGAAACACAAGGCTTCACTTATCTGTCCTCCATTCAAATAATATGTATTTTTTACTCATTCAAACCATATAATTTTTTAACCTTCTTGCTACGCACTTGGCTAGGGTTTTTTTGTTCATCACTGAATTCCCATACAGAAACCCCCTTTTAGGAAACCAAAATTCAAAACAGTCCTCAAGGAAGTAATGTGGGTGAGCAATCTACCCTTGAGCTATGCTAGATTGTAACATATCTCCTGCATGGAAAAAGTTAATTTCCTCTTCTGATTGCCGCTTTATCCAGCTATTTTGTATCACATTCTTAGGGCTGTTGTATGGTGGGTTCTGTTACATGTATTTAAATTACCATAAATATTAAAAGGGTTAATAAAGGAGGGGTTTTACCATATAGTAGAAAAGCTAGTCAAATTTCTTTTCGTGTATATACATATTTGTATCACAGCTCTTCCTTTGAAGAGCACTGAAGTGTATATACATGACCACATGCATGTAACAACTGGAAAGACTTTCGTCATTAATTGCACCTCCAAACATTTCAGAGTTGCCTGAGGACAATAGGAATTAGATGAAATAGATGAAAAGAATAAAGGAAAACAGCAGGGAGAAAGAACTCTTTGTAATCCTCTTTTACTCATTTTCTATGTATTATAGCTCTAATTACTTCCCTGATGATAGAAAGAAGACATTCAGGAGAAAAAATGTGCGTATAGTAGGAGAGGAGGATCATGAGTTACATATAAACTTAGCCATAATCAGCATCTTGGTGGAGAAAGCTGATCAGTTTTGTGTTACCCTGGGGGAGCACTGCTGGATGCCCAACCTTGGGACACACTAGGCCAATGGCTACAGCTGAACAGATAAGGAATACCTCATTGCTTTAAGATTAATTCCCTTTGGAGTAGCTGGAGAGGTCTAAAGGAGTGTCAGAACATAAGCTACAAAACAAACAGCAGGATTCAGCACTTGTGTTCTCTCCCTTATTTCTTAGCAGTGTATGTACACCAGTATGGCTCAGCCATAAGATCCCTTAACTGAGTATGAAAAGGATGGCAGATAAGATGAAAGCAGTCCTTCGATGAGTGGTAGGAGTTTCACCTATACTGTGAACATATTACGGATTCACATATATGACCTAGCTGTTTAGAGAACACTTGAGTAGCAGGCATCAAAATATCAAAATAAAAAAATCAACACCCAAAGTCAAATTCAAAGGAGGCAAAAAGTGACTGGTGAGTGCTGTGGAGAAAAATCCCAGAGAAAGTAATTTTTTCTGAGTTTAAAAAGGAAAGTAGAGGGGAGTAGGTCTGAGCATTGTAATAACAAGATATACCACACTCCAAGAAAAAAATCACATCCAATAACAATTTTGCTAGCAAAAGCAACCGTGAAGCGTTTTAAACCTTTCAAGGTACCGTTTTGCAGAGAAAGTTTTACCATAACACCATATTTGCTCAGGGTTCTTTTTTCTTTATTTTGATGGGAGGGTGGGGACATGGCTAAAAGGGAAGCTACAGCCTGTAGAATGATAAATTAGGAACACTTGTTTATGAGAGAATGTTACATAAACTTCAACGATCCTGACATTTCATACAGCATTCACACTAATTGTGGAAATTTAGCAGAATTTCATGAAACCTCAACTTTACCTGTTTTCTTTGTTGTTCTTCAAAAACACAGTAGATATGAGGGCTAAAGTTGATCACTCAATTTGGAATTGGACCTAGGAAAAGGCAGCGAGGGTTTTATTAGAAGCTATAATTTTGCAAAGTAATAGTTTCAAAGCAATTTTATGCAAATATAGTTTTCTACAGTTGTAACACAAGTATTGTTAATAGTGTTCTTTTCACCTACCAGCTAATTTCACACGTTTAAAAATTAAAAAAAAAAGAGAAAAGCTGTATTCTGGCTTCCCTGTAGCTATCCCCAGTTCCAACCATCTGTGCTAGATTCTTCTTTTTAGTCCATCCTTAACAATGCTTATGTATGTTTCCTTCTGGGATATGGAATGTATTCTTAGTGAAGAATAATACTCGTGTGTTTGTCAGTATAGTATCTCAGTGCAAGTGAAAGACATTCATTTTTCTCCCCCTCAACAACTTTCAGAACAGTTAAATAAAAAATTGCTGGTCTTGTTTGTTGCAAAGTTGGATTTTTCTCAACTTTCTCTTTAGTTATTCACTTGTTTTGGGTTGGATCTTTACTTTGCTGGGAGTGTTTGCTGGTCGTTTTCATGTTTGCACAGACTTGCACTGGGGAGGAGCAGACCTTTCTCTTCTTGTGAGTGATTTTGTCCTGCTGTTTCACATCACAGGTGCTGTTTGATGGTGGTCTCTGCTGCTGCTTCTCTCTAATTTGCTTCTGGTTTCTGGAGATTTCTCAACAAAGTGAGGAAAAAATTAAATGTTTATCCTTTTTTTGGGGGGGAGTGATAGGTGGAGTGGGATGAGGGGGAGGAGTTGAGATTTTTTTTTCTTTTTATATTCATTTAGTCACTGTTCAAACTGGATACCTTACAGATGAGTGAGAATGATCTGTAACATACGGAGAGTTTTTTGCAAGTATTTGCAATTACATACAATATAATGCATTCCAAAACAAAAAATAAATTACTATTCAGAAACACATTTTATGAGCCATAGATTCAGGTAGAATAAGGAAGTCGGACTCAAACCTTATTAAATTGGGGTGTTTGGCTTTGAGGCAAAATTAAAGTTACGTTTCAGGCCTGCCTTCATACATAACTGTGGCAAACTCACATACAATTTCTTGCTTCTTGGAGCACAATCTGATGAAAAGAGAATTTGGCTGTGTCCAAATTGAAGTTATAAAATAGGTCACTTCTAATTTTGGATTTGATCCATCGTTAAAGCCACAGTGGTGGGTTTAGAACAGACTGTTCACGGCTGATCCCTTCTCCATGATACTTGAAAGATTTTGGTATGAGGTTCTGGGTTTGGCCCATCTGTATCCGGGAATGACAGCGAACCTTGCCAGTGGCAAACAAATCTCTCCTCAGCCCACTACAATTCATACAGAACATACTTAGTAAAGTAAAACCACTAAGGAACAGGAAATACTTTTAAGTGAAGAAATAATAGTTGTAGAAACATCCTATGCCGGATCTGCAGCTGGCACAAAAAGACTTTCTGCTATCTGTGCCTTCATTTACAGAAAATGAGAGAAATTTTACCACCACCTGAGTCTCTGGTAAAACTTTAATCAAATCAAATTCTCAGACTCAAAGACCATTGAAAATTGCAGTCTTTGACCGAGATGTGGACGCAGAATCTTACTTTTCAAAAGTGAGACTGCCAAAGAATCTCTAGGGAGTATCTTTTTAGATGGATAGCAGACAAACACAAATATTTTAATTCTTTAGTGAAAAGTTTTTATCTCATGCTTTAATCTGCTCACCTACATAAAGTGCTTTCAACTAAAGTGAAAGTAGGTTTTTTACTCATCTATGTCTATCATAACTGTCCTTATATTTGTTTAAAACAATTGAAAGAGATTCAGTGGTGCAAGACAAACTTCTATGGCCAAAGTACTAAGTCCAGTTTCTTGTTCTGCCAGAGATTTATTTACCTTGCCATTTAAAGTGTTCTGTTTCTCTGTACCTGAAAATTTATATTTCATACAACTTTATTTTTTTTACCCACTTTATAATTGCACTCAAAGAAAGATACATGTTTTCTTGGAAAAGAATATATTTCAGTAATGACTTTCTGGGGTAAACTAGAGTCTGGAATGGAGTTTCTTTTTGAAGTCAAGAGCTGCCTGGTGATCACCCTCTTCTTTAACTGACTTGTGGAGTAACATTGAAGGGATTTCAGTCTTGGTCTACCTCTTGGTATACTGAGGATATACCTTATTCAGTAGGATACTGAAGGTCCTCCCCAAAATTTAGAAAGTTGGATGGTCTCCACCATGTTTTCCCCTCTGTACTGCCTCACTGAAAACAGCTCAGCCCTCCCTTTTTTGCCCGTTCATCATTACTGAACTTTGCAGTGGCAGACAGTCTCCATTATGTTTCTTGAGAACTATACCCACTCTCCATGTGGGAACCGTCCACTCAGTTCTCATTACTCTCCCATGTGTGTCTGAAATCAGATGCCTCACCCAAACTGCCTTTCCATCCCCATTATCTAGCTTGTCCTGGCCTCACTGATTCTTAGACCAATTCTTTTGGAGAAATGCAGTCTCTCTTCCAGTCCACAACCCCTTCCACTTTATTGTTTACCATTGTGGAGCTTTTCTCCTTGGGTCCCACTTCTTGAAAACATAATCGAACCTTTCCTTCATTCACCATTCCAATCCTTCATCTATGGTTCTTGTACCGGCTTCAGGCCCCCATTGTAGTATTGAGTGGCTCTTGTCCCAGCTGTGTATGAAGAAAACTGATTTTTTCCTTCATACTGCACTGGCACAGGAAAGCAAGATTTTTTTCCTGTCATTTCAGGCATATGCCACTGTACATGAAAATTCAGGAAACTCTTGTTTATCTCCAGAGTGTTTGATGGTCATATTGAAAAGTATTAAAATTAGAGAGTTAAAATTAATTTAGCTCTAGTTTAGGCATCCTAAAGTTAGTAAGTTAGTTCTCTGACATATTGACTATAAACTCCTGTCTCGGTCTAAACCAGATGATTACTTTGTGTGATGGTAGATCCTTGTTACCAATCGGAAGGATACAGGAACATTGCATAATGAAGATTGTAACTTTTTAAATAAATGTGCTTATTTTAAAATTGTGGGTGGATGTGGTGGAAAGGGAGGGGGGTTAATCATACTTGTAAGAAAAAATAGTTCATATCAATGTGATTCACAGAAGTAAATCAAGATGTGTTTGTTAAGGTTCCTCCCTCACCCCAAATAGAAAAGAAATTATTTCAGACAATAATTTTTAATTCAGGTGTTCAAACTGGAAAAGTAAGAGCCATCTAAGGGCTTTCTGATAGAAAGTCATAAACAAAAGCAGTAAGAGGTAGTCCTAGCAGATCTGTCTAGAAAATATTTGTTGTGCATTATATGCAGCTGTAGCTTAGTGAAATGTATTTGGAAAGGTGGGGAGATTAATGTGGCTACCTCCAGCTAGCAAATTCCCTAGCATTTAATGGCAACAGGACAGACTTTGTGATCCTCTGTCAACAAAATTTCTGGACAAGAAATTAAATTTGAGTAGGTCCATATAAGCAGAAATTATATACTGGATCACTGGAGAAATTTTAATTTCCATTTGGAAGACAATACAGGTGTGAAAAGACATAAAGTGCTTGACTTTTAAAAAAATAACCTGTAATATCATGCTAATGTATCTTTAGAGCCTTCTAATGTGCAATAGATCTTTACCTATTTAAGGGTTACGTTTCAACAGAATTAATTTCATTTAGCATTGCTAAAATAAATTTATCTTCTATACAGGCTCAAATATTACCTCTGAAGTGTTCATAACTCTGACAGAAGTTTCATCCTTAACATAAAATGTAGTATAGATAATAAATTTTGCAATTAGCTTGACTTTACGGGGGCTTGATCCTGAAGTCTCTATCAAAACATTGTGCTGGGGTTTACCTACCTGGATAAGGACAACTTTGTGCACATAGATTTGAGAAAACACATATCATATTGCCATATCTATGGGTTAGTTTAAAAATAAGGAAATATTTCAGAACACAAATATATATATTTTTCTATCTGCTCCTGCTCTTTAGTTTGTTAAAAAATATGTTAACTAATCACTGTTTATCCTCTTATGTAATATCCAAACAGTCAAAGCTGTTGAGATGAGATCATCATTCCAGTTCTTCACAATTAGTCATTCATGTAAATGTGCCTGTATTGTAAATAACAGTCTTGGGGAGAGGAGAGGAGAAGAAAAACACAACTTTGCTAACTTTGGGTGGTCTCTTTACTCATGTTAGATTAAATATGCTTTTTCACAACAGGTGACTTTTTAATTGTTTTCTTATGGCAACTCATTTATTCTAGAGGTTTCTGTTTGGCTCGTGTTAGTTTTCTAAGTTAATGATTGTGTGACAACATGCTGAGTACAGGTGGCAAAAGGCAATGTTAAGAATGTGGGTATTACACCATGTTCATGAAGCTACTGCTGTAGAGTAAATCCTGCTTGCCTAAATCCTGTGGCCCCTCCCTGGGGTCCATGGTTTGGAAAATGGGGATCTTTTACCTCTCCCGAGCCTGTAAGTGTCTTCAGAGAAGACAACAGCAGAACAGGCAAATCCAGAACAACTCTAAAGGTGAAGATCAACATGGTTTTCACAAATAACTTTTTTTTCCTTGAATACCAGGAGATTTCCTTGATGTGTACATGAGCTACAACAAAGTGATCATCTAGATCACTAGATTGTCTTCATCTGGTGGGATTAGGCAAATCCTGGTGATCAGTTGTGAAATTCTTCTTCAATAGGATGCATAAATATTCTGTCTTTCTTATCATTGTCCTGGATTCTCAACTGTTTATTCTCCAAATCCTCCATCCTAACAAAGGCAGCAGTGGAAAAAACTCAAGAACTGGAGGTAAGATTCAGCTTGGAGGCAAGATTTAGTTATCGGACATAAATAGCTGAATCTTCATATCATGGCTCACAAATCACTGCTGACAATAAACAAAATAATGGGATGGAAGGAAAAACAAAATAATTAAAACCAAGCAGTGCAGACTATACTAAAGTACAAAAGTTACACAGAGAGAATCAGCTGTGGAAGGAATAATTAACCTGGCTAATGGGTCTGATACTTACATACTCCCCTTCATGTCACAGAAAATATATGGTTGTAATTAGCTGATGTAAAGGAGATACCATCTGAAGGCCCTTTTTTTTCCAATTAGGATGACCTCTGGCCTCTTATGAAGTCAGTTGGAAGTAATTGCTCAGTGTTGGTTAGCTCTGTGTGTATGTATGGAGGGCAATTTGAACAAATAGAGGATTTTCCAAGCGTATTTAACCTACAAAATTATGCCATAGCACAGAACAGACTGAGAACATTTAAAGCCAGTTGGAACTAAAATAAATCCTATGCTACCAATTCCACAGTTGTTATCTAAACAAAAAAAAAAGATAGAAAAGGTTTTTCTACTTCATTCTCATCTGGAAGAACTAGTGGCACAAGAAGCCATCGGTGGTGTGAGTGTAACATTTCTTGGGGAAGCTACAGTATTCTATGTTTGACACACTCAGATCCTTACCACAGAATATACCTAAAAATGAAGAAAAATCATAATTTTTATTCATGTTAAATGAATTGTCATCTGTTCCAACACGTCTCCTGTTTTTATCTCTGTGTTGTCTTGGATGGTTCGGTAAGCTACACATAGAACCTCTGTTCCAGACTTTTCAAGTCATTGTAGTCTATCCAGTATGACTTTCTTGAATAATCTTCTTCTGAGAAAAAAAATATTTCCCAAATAGAAAAATATATTTGCTACAAAGAAATGCAACATGCATGCAAAAAAAAGTGACATATTTTTCTTTTAAATTCTAAATGTGAGTTTAAAAGTTTCATGAAAAGCTCTCTTTAAAGTTCTAAACTTCTGAGAAAAAAATAAGTAATGTAGTCCTAATTCATTTTTTGAAAACAAGTCCATTTAATTTTGTTAAGTTCAGTAATACTTTTCTATGATAATTGTTATTTGCAAGTCTTGTATATATGGAATGACTATATCCAAAATAATTCAACATGTAGGTTTAACAGATATGAAAATCAAGATCTGTGGCAGTTTTGCAGTCAAGTCACCTACAGATTTTAGACGGCTTAATGCAAGATGGAACATCTACTATGTCTATATGTATTGATTTACTCCATTTAAAATA